>CM019075.1:42568283-42939357 GCA_009667805.1 Leptobrachium leishanense | reverse complement strand
ATTGGCCCAAGGGAGAACTGGGTTCGTGGAGCTCAACATGTTGGTCTAAATGCCTAGGCTTAAGTACCATGTTGGGTAATCTGAACGTAGCCACGGCACCTCCCCTGTCTACCGAGGTACCAGAATGGTATATAGACATTAAGGAGGTCTTTGATAAAAAGAGATCTGAGGTTCTACCTCCACATCGCCCGTATGATTGTGCGATATATTTGTTGCCTGGAACCATGCCCCCGAAGAGCCATGTGTATCCTCTTTCTCAGAAAGAGAATGAGATTATGGAGGAGTACATTCGTGACAACCTTGCTCGTGGGTTTATACATCGTTCCTCCTCTCCCGCTGGGGCTGGTTTCTTCTTTGTGTCTAAGAAAGAGGGTGATTTGAGACCATGTATAGACTACCGAGGTTTAAACCGTATAACCATACGTAATGCCTATCCTATCCCTCTCATATCCGAATTGTTTGACCGTCTGAGAGACGTCAAGATATATATGAAGTCGGATCGTCGAGGTGCCTACAACTTGGTAAGGGTCAAGCAAGACCACGAATGGAAGACTGCATTCAATACCAGGAGTGGTCATTATGAATATTTGGTTATGCCGTTTGGTTTATGCAATGCACCAGCAGTCTACCAAGACGTTATCAATGACGTCCTGAGCGACTTTTTGCAAGTCTTTGTATATCTTGATGATATTTTGATTTACTCTCCTGACGTGGAGACACACCACGCTCATGTTCATACAGTATTACAAAGGTTACTGGAGAATAAATTGTACTGTAAGTTAGAGAAATGTCACAACTTCCAGTGCCCGTGCCTCGATGACACGAATTGCCTGAGCGATTGTTTAAAGTGGGGCAGCTGCTCAGACACAGCGGGGAGGCCAGGCTGCTCCTCGGAGACCTGGCACTGGAAGCCCGGAGCTCCCGGAGCGAGCAGAGATGAACGGTCAGGAACCTTCTGGCCACTCGAGTGGCTGCTCACTCATAAGTGACCTTCAAGGAGCGTGGAGGGCCGAGTGGGATCCTGTATGGTCTGTGACTCCAATGTTTAAAGAGAGAGGTTTTCACTACATGAGGAAGTCTGAGGATTACTTTCAGCAGCTCCAGACAAGAAAACCTATCAAAGCTACAGGAGGAAGAAAATGCTCTGGAAGGGGCGTGGCCTGACCGCCGACTGACATGGTCGCACACTGAGTGAGCTCTGTCTCACCCCCGGCGAAAACACAGCACAGACCCAGCACACATCGCCATGGTCAAGGGCAAAAGGACCCCTCAGACCCCTGGAGCAGCGGCAGCTTACCCGGACTCGCCGGCGCCCGGGATCCACCAGTATTTCGCTCCGCAGCACGAGGACGGAGCTCAGCCGCCAAACAAAATGGCGCCGACCCCCGCATGCGGCCCACCATCGCCTGCATCCTCGTCCACCGGCACGTGGGATGCACCGGAGGACATTCGACAGCTCCTGCGCTCGCTACCCACGAAGGACGACCTGACAGCGGCCACAACATCGCTCTGCCAGAACCTGGCGGCGGACATTGAACGGTTGAGGGGAGGCCTTCAGCACCGAGTGGAACAGGTAGAGAAGGGGCAGAAGGAGAGGTCGGACCTGGTGCAGGCCACATTGCCCAGCACCATCACCTTCTCACCTCCCACATAGAAGACCTTGAAAACAGAGGCCGCAGGCAAAATATTAGAGTAAGGGGTCTCCCTGAGGGTGAGAAAACGGCGGAGGACTTACATCATGCATTACTGCGCCTATTTAACAAGGTACTCGGACGCCCGCCAGACACCCACATAGATATAGAACGTTTTCACAGAGCTCTCAGACCCAGGGGACCCCCGGAAGCACCACCAAGGGACGTAATCTGCTATCTCCTACGCTTCAGTATAAAAGAGGACATTATGAGACTAGCAAGAGACACCCCGCGATTGGTACTGGATGGTGCCCCGATTTCCCTGTTTAATGATGTCTCCCTGATCACTCTGCAATCGAGATGAGCATTACGGCCCCTCACACTGGCACTACAACAGGAAGGGCTACAATACAGATGGCTGCATCCTTTCAGCCTGCAGGTCAGAACGCAGCAAGGCCCAGTGACCGGTCAGGGGAGGACCTGGATGGATTCCTTCGCACGCTACGACTGCCAGAAGACACACAGGTATCATGGCCGGACCCGATGGCCGTTTACACCACTGAACAACTCCCGCCACAGCGTCCAGCCTGAAGGAGGCGCCCACGAGGCTCTCGGCCGTCTCGCGGGGTAACACCCCGTCCAGCTCCCAGGAACTTTAGCATATTTTTGCATTGCTCCCTTCACACTGATGTTTGCTCATGGAGCCTAGTTGGCTGACTCACGAGACAACCCATGCCTGTCCACGCTGTTGATTCAAAATTTATACGGGTGGTCCTAGCAGTATACTACACCGAGACTGGGTCTGCTCGTTTGAATTTCATACCGGGCCCTAACGGCCTCACCATGGGGTGAGCGCGCACACCCATTTATTTTCTCACTCGTTAATAGGGAAACAGTAGAGAGTAAACAGTTGTGTAGTAACACGCCCTGCAGTGGGCATTTTTGTGTGACAGAGTCCGACTTGCTCCAATAGGGGCAATATGACCGAAATTCGTCACACTCGTTACGATTAATCTGTAAAGTGTTTGTTTTTCCTTAAGATTTTCATTCCTATAGTATTACATAATCATTTAAGTTTATTTTTCTTTGTCAATTCACGTAGGTTCGTGGTATTCACGCCACTGTCGCATTCCTTACGTACGACCCCGGGTACTCTGTCTGCTGTGTGTCATGACGTACGTTCCTGATTCTCTGAGGGTACTATCCTTGAACGTGGGAGGTTTGAACGTTCCGGCGAAACGCCACATCGCATTACGGGAATTTCGCACTCTGAAGGTATCCGTTGCACTCTTACAGGAAACACACCTGACAGGGCCCAGGGCACCGTTGCTCTGCAGCCGTGACTACCCCACAGGGTTCTACAGCAACTACACCCTAGGCAAGATGCGTGGCACTGCCATCTTACTGGCTAGGTCACTTCCGTTCATCCTCAGGGATTCTAAATGTGACACAGACGGTCGTTATACCTTGGTGAAAGGGAACATCAATTGTACACTTTTGCCTCGGTATACCTGCCTAACAAACGTCAACACAGAGCGTTCAGGGAGATCCTCCGCGTGGTGGGGGCCTTCACGGAAGGGATCCTCATTGTGGGCGGGGACATTAACATGGTCTTGGATCCCAAGACAGACACATCCAGGGGGACATCTAGCCTGGCCCAGTCCGTGCTCTGCCAGACTAGACTTCTCTTGCATGAGCACAGGCTAGTGGACAGCTGGAGAGCCCAACACCCGATGGGTAGGGACTACACCTATTACAGTGCACTCCACCGACACTACACCCAACTGGACTACATATTTATCCCATTCCAACATGCACACTTAATACGCAACTCGACCATTGGCACCCCGACCTGGACAGACCACTCGCCGGTCATAGTGACGTTGGTGACGGCCCTTTACAGACCCAAATCCTTACACTGGTGTCTCAACGAAACCTTCCTAGCGGACGCTGAGGTGCTAAATGGCCTGACAGACACGCTTGAGCACTACTTCGAGGATAATGTGCACCCGGACAATCCCTCCCCGCTGGTTTGGGAGGCGCACAAAGCAGTGGCGAGGGGATACCTGATAACGCAAGGGGCACGACTTAAGCCGGCGCGAACACGTCAGTTTGAGGAGCTACACGCACGCATCACTATATTGGAACAGGCTCATAAAGCCCACCTCTTGGACGCGACATACATAGAACTAATGAAGCATAAAGCAGAGCTACACACACTCCTTAACATTAGTGCCCTTCGGAAGATACGTAGGACTAAACGACTCTACTTTGAACATGGCAACGAATGCGGTAGCCTCCTGGCCCACTCCCTCCGCAGGCAACCGGACTGCCTCTTATATATCTAAAATTCGCGCTGGCGCACAGGCCCCATCCTCTCTCCCACAGGACATCATGACACTCTTTCACAAGCACTTCCAAGACACATATAACCTTCCCACACAAATGGATACGCAGAACACGGACATCATTGAGGCTTACCTTCGGAAACGTCTCCGTATCACCTTGTCGAGCGACGCCCGTCAATCCTTAGACAGGCCCATAACTGGAGATGAGCTCGAGGAGGCGATTAAATCGACACCCTCGGGCAAGTCTCCTGGTCCAGATGGACTCACCCTCCAGTATTATAAATCCCTGCGTGGACTCTTGGCCCAACACTGGCTGCGGGCCTTTGTTCGAGTGAAAGACTGATATTAGGAATGAAGGAGGCTTAAGAATTATCGCTGTATTGCACAAGTCAAAGGAGGGAGTTTCCTTTATTCTAGGGGATGAGGCTTTGTTCTGTGAGCTGAAGCATGGCTCGTTGTGATTGGGTACAATGGGAAGATAAACAATGGAAAGGGAGGCTATAAGAGGCTGGGCGGGGGACATGTTTGGTATTGCAATAATTTTTCTTTTTACTGAGAACTTCAGAGACAGAGCGGCGGCGAGCTCCATTTTACCATCACCATCATCGTATGAAAACCAATGACTGGATAAGTATTACTTGCAGTATCTATCTGTTAGGCATACTCTATTATCATAAATCTGCTATATATATATATATTCCTAGTTCCATTATTTATTGGAGGATAGGTGTGGGTTTCCCATTGTACGGATCTGTAGGTTTATTTAGTGGATGCTTATTTATATGTGTTTCAATTTGCAATACTGTATTCCTTGTTCATTTGGTGTCCAGATGCGTGATAGTAATTTCTAATGGGTTAGTGGTCTGGATAACTTTGCCAGAGTTCAGGGATTTGTAGTTTTGTATGTTATTTGGGGCCATTAGAATTTCCAGTAATTTTGCTTTGGCTGTCTGTGGACTGTTGTGCCTTATTAGTTTATGTGCTCAGTATAGCACATGACTGACTGTCCAATTTTATTTAATCCATGGCTGCAGCCAAAAGCATAATAAGCAACCCATATAAACCCGTAAACATACACAGGGCCAACCCAAAACACGCATGTGCCACTCACCATACACACGGTAGGAATTCACTATACATAGTGATATCGCGCGTAGTACCTCGGTATAACCCACAAAGTCACACTAATGATGTAGCTATCATACACCCTGAAATCACGAAAATTCCTCTCTATAACACACTGAAATCACTAATGTAGTATAACACTAAGAGAAATAAAAAAAAAAATATGGGTGTGTATGTATATATATATATATATAATAGACATAAAAGTAAAATAACTTGCTATAGCACGCAGTAATCACACACTAGAAACACACAGAAACCAAGCCATAGCACACGGAGACCCCACAAGGACCTCGCCATAGCACACGGAGACAACACAAAGGGAATGTAATCACACATAGGAACTTGATATAACACACTGAATCACTGGACATTAATCACTATAACTCTATAGTGTGCCGACTGAGAAAAGCACCATACCTGCATTGCTGAGTAACACCGGAAGTGGATCCTCAAGCAGCTTCACATGCTGGCCTTTTATGTGGGTTATGATTTACAGGGTTATTCAAAGAGCTGTGTATTTTAAATAATGTTGGAGTAACCCCAAGGGGAAAGCAATAAGTTGAACAAATTAATTTGTATACTGTATTTAAGTTCACTTTTCTAATTGTTGCAATTTTAAAGTGACGCGGCAGCAATGTACAATCTTTTGTTTTGAGCACTTGCTACAGTGGAGTAAATAATTATTTAGAACGGTAACTTTGTCTTTGAGGGAGAGGAGAGACTTATTTCAGGAATAGAGGAAACATGAGCAATAACTCACATTTCACACTTGTACCATCATCATAATAAAGCCTGCGAGTGGATAAGTATTAAGTGTATTTATTCGGTGAATTTGAAGCTGTGTTGATAATATACTATATGCGTGTGTGGGTAATCTATTGGGTTAAATACGCGCTAATTTATCCGTTCTAGTGATTTGCATTTTTAGCTACAATATGCTCGCTGATATTTGCTTCACTTTGTAATACTTGATCAAACCTTATTTGTGTAGTCTGTATGATATTATAAACCTAGATAATCAGTGACCGCATGGCTTGCAGCCATCTTAAACCTCAAAAAGTCACATGTTCTGCTGCCAATGAGGAAGGGCTGCAGCAGTAACTGTACAATCTGTTTAAACTTACATTTGCGCAACTAAATTAATACAGATTGTTTCTGCCAGACTTATGAATATATAACAGTTACTAACCAAATACACATCTAAATGTGTCTGTTATAATTTCTGAAGAGGCTTATCAACTAAACCGTGATTTTGTATGTTAGCAAATGCTGTGTCATTAGGTTAGTTCGGTTGGTTTAACTTCTGGTCTATAGATTAATATACTAAGCAAGAATCCGTTTCATTGTGGACGGAGGTTAAAGACTTTCACATGTGCAGATTGGTTCTATTGATAAGGGATTCAGGGCGAAGGACTCATAAAATGGAGGACAATGCAGCCACTTATGTACAGAACATCTTTGCTCTTTTACAACTCAAAATGGAGACGGCGTTATTTACATTTCGCAAGGGAACACACACATACAGAGGAGGAAGAAGCACAAACAATGCAGTCGCTCAAAAAGATACAAACAATGGCTCAGATAACAGTGAGCTGGTGACCTTATTTGCTGGGGGGAGGGGAGGGACTGATGAAAGCATATGAAAACAAAAGGAATTCCTTACTTACAGGGGGGTGTACACTATACAAAGACTGGATCGTAATACAGAGGTTACGCTATACAGAGGGAATACAATACTCTACATGATACACAGAGTAAGGGAATGTAAGGAAAATACATACAAATAAACATTGGGATGGCCGTTCTTTGCAGAGGCAATAAGTAGGGAAGATGTTTCTGTTAGCTACCATTCATTCAATCAGGTGGTGATTTTGGTAAGGGTAGCTGGCAAGGGGACAGAGTTACCGAAGCTTGATCTAGATGCAGCCTTCAGGCCGTACCGCTGTGTCCAGGGGTTTTTCTTTTAATGGAGTGTAAATTCGATGGGTAATTTTACATCGATATCTGTTTACCCATTGGGGTGAGCAATATCCCATGCTCCCTTTTTTAAAGGCTTCCTACTTTTTTGCATTGCTTAGTGGAGAAGAGAGCGGGGAGGAGACGTATAGTACATTACTTGGACGATTTCATGGTAACGGGTTCCAAAGGGACTGGAGAATGAGGTAGGATCGGGGGGGTAACAAATAAGTTTAGTTGATCGGGGAGAATTGTAGGTGGTTTGGGGGGAATGGCCAGACATCAAAAGTAATCAAATGGTGAGCAGGCAAATGGTCTAGTGTAATTTCAAATGGTGAGCAGGCAAATGGCCCAGGAGTGGATTCAATGGATGGGTGCAAAGCTTGGTGTTTCTGGAATTTTTTTATTTTCCAATCGTCGGGGCAATACCACTGTGGGGGATAGAATTAAAAAAAAATAAAAAAAAAAAATAGATAAATAAATAAATTAAAAAAAAAAACCCCATCCCTCCCCTCACCCCTTTTTTATTTTTGGGTCTGATATTCAAGGTGTGGTGCAAGTGCTGAATAACATGTCTGCATCATCACCGCAGGTTGTAGCCTATGTCAGGTTAACATAGAAACATAGAAAAATGTCGGCAGATAAGAACCTTTCGGCCCATCTAGTCGCCCAATTACATGGATACTTTACCTGGATTTATCTTTTGTTTAGGATTGCCTTATGCCTATCCCATGCCGGATTAAATTCAATCACTGTTTGGCCTCTACCACTTCTACTGGATGGCTGTTCCATGTATCCACCACCCTCTCAGTAAAACAATGCTTCCTGATGTTACTTTTAAACCTTTGCCCCTCTAATCTAAGGTATTTGGTGTTGATATGTTGTCTGCATCATCACCGCAGGTTGGAGCCTATGTCAGGTATTTGGTGTTGATATGTTGTCTGCATCATCCATCATCACCGCAGGTTGTAGCATATGTCAGGTATTTGGTGTTGATGTGTTTGGAAAGCAATATTAATTTCACGGTAATCACATACCGGGGGTAAGGAAGGTGGTGGCGGATACATTGTCCAGTTTTCAGGTGGGATGTGTTCCGACATTTGGCACCGGGAGGAGGAAGGAAAAAATAAAAAATAATAAATAAAATAAATAAATAGTAATAATAATTAAAAATATTAAAAAAAAAAAAATATCCGGGGGAAGACTGCCCTCCATTTCTTTGCCAGATGGGGAGCAGTTAGAGGGCATCAATGATTTGGTGAGGAGATTGTTGTTGCAGAAGACATGGGCACCGTAGAGCAAGCAGTGAAAGGGTTGGATCGAGTTTTAAAGGGACAGAGGAGGTAGGGCAGAATGTTGTTTTCAAATAGCTACTGAAGTTCGGCGGTAAGTCAATAAAGGACAGCTTGGAACTATTTAGTGGTATTTCATACTTTGCTCGGTTAAAGGAAGAGGAGGACTGGGCTAAACAATTCGTGGTGAGGAAGATCTTGTCAGCAGAGTACAAGTAGGAGATAAGATGGAGCTGATAACAATCTTTGTAGGGCAGCATTTGTTTTCGTTTTACAGCTGCCCTAAGGATTGAGAAAACAATTGCTTTAGGTGCCCATGGGGGGAAGTATGCCCAGTGGTATGTATGAGGGGATACTTGGAGGCGACACCTTCAAACGGTTGCATGTTCTGGGGGCACAAGGGTGGTATTAACTTGTCCGGGTATCAATTCAAAATGGTTCCGCAGCAGGCCACGAAGGGGCTTGGTTGAAAGGGGAGTTACATTTGCCCCCATTCTTTCAGGATAGGAGCTGCTGGTACTGGAGGCAGAATTGGGTTATCCAAAGGATCGAAGTAAAAAGATGGGGAGATGGAAATGGGAAGCGTATAGGAGATATGTGAGGTCATTAAAGAAATGAAGGGAAAACTTATGGGGAACAATTGTTTTGTTTAATAATAATAATTTGTTTCCTGGTTTCTTTTGGTTTCTTTTCAGTTCGGGTACACTGTGTGTGTGTGTGCATTACAGTTAATAGTTTACATTTTGGTTATTTGCAGGTTCTTAGTAGGTTTAAGAAGGTAACTTACATGGGAAAAAGTGTAAGAAGAGGATAAGGGTATAATTCTTAGTTCGAGTGAAAGACTGATATTAGGAATGGAGGCTTAAGAATTATCGCTGTATTGCACAAATCAAAGGAGGGAGTTTCCTTTATTCTAGGGGATGAGGCTTTGTTCTGTGAGCTGAAGCATGGCTCGTTGTGATTGGGTACAATGGGAAGATAAACAATGGAAAGGGAGGCTATAAGAGGCTGGGCGGGGGACATGTTTGGTATTGCAATAATTTTTCTTTTACTCCCACCCAACCCACCCTGTTTTGTTTTCTCTTTCATAGATGCTGGTTCGCTACAACGTCGGAAAGGTCAAGCAGCACAACCACCACGGATGGGGGCAATGGAGCGGTGATTCCACCATTCATGCAAGACCGCCCGTGGTTTCCCATATGTAAATATGCCATGTTGCATGAACCCGGATCACGGTTTATACGGCCATGTCTGGGGGATTGTCTAAATATGGACATGGTTAGTCTACCTATTCCATCGAATTATACACCATGTTACATGAAGCCAGCCTGTGGTCTTTGAACGCCAGGGTTGGTTGGATTGTCTCTTTGATTAAAAGCATGGTTTTACAGCAATTATTATCGATCAGATAGTATCCCAAGTAGCTTGAAGCCAGTTGGAGGTTTTACGGCCACAACGGGGTGGATTGCGCTTAAATTGGGTACTTTACCATGTGGCAGGAAGCCAGCTGGTGGTTTGAATGGCCACAGCTGGGGGATTGCGCTTAAGATGGACATGGTTTAGGTTAGGGAGGAGCGGTGAAATAGGCGGCCTGGCACGTGGAGGGCGATAGTGGGGGGAGGATCTGCAGGGTACGGGGTGAGTTGTGGTTTCATATGGCCAGGCTCAGGTGCCTTCCTGGTTTGCAGATCCTCTCGGCCTGCTATCTGCCATAAAAATACACTGAGCAGACGTGTGGTCATCCTGCTTAGCCACGTGGGGCGCTATTTCTGGGCAATGCTTGTGGTGCATTGCAGTTGCCAGTGTTATCTGGCTGCCAGTGTTATCTGGCGTAGCGTATTTGGCATACGAGGATCGATAATAATAATTCTGCCTTAGAGGCAAGGAATTTGGCCTTAAGTAATAAAAGACGTGACCTTTTCAAAATGCCAATACTTTGTTGTGTTTTCATTTGCGGGAAAGGGAGGGGAGGGGGTAGGGGTGGGGGTAGTAGGTTTAAGAAGGTAACTTACATGGGAAAAAGTGTAAGAAGAGGATAAGGGTATAATTCTTAAATTCACTCATGGAGGACACACACTTGCAGGCATCGGTGTTGGCAGCTAATATCACACTAATCCCGAAACCAGGAAAAGACCCCAAGCTCTGCGGCAGCTATAGGCCGATTTCCCTCCTTAACCAGGACCTTAAGCTGTTTGCAAAAGTCTTAGCTAACCGTTTGAAAGCATACGTGCCTACGCTGGTACATTCAGACCAGATGGGCTTCATACCCGGGAGGGAGGGTAGGGCGAACACGGTACGAGCTATAGACCTCATTCACGTGGCCACCACCGGGGACCGGGAACCGACCTTACTGCTGTTGACGGACGCAGATAAGGCGTTTGACCGGGTCCGCTGGCTGTTCCTCTCACACACTTTACGTTTCATGGGCGTGGGCACGAACATGCTGACCTGGATCAATGCCCTTTATACTAACCCTACGGCTAGGATCAACATTAATGGCGCACTGTCAGCCCCCTTCTCGATCACAAACGGCACAAGACAGGGCTGCCCCTTGTCACCACTCTTGTTTGCGTTGACACTGGACCCGTTTTTGCAGGCGGTCCGCTCGGACACTGACTTGCACGGCGTGGTGGTTGGGAACAGAGAACACCGGGTGATATGCTGTTTTTTCTCCGCCAGCCGAGGATCTCCCTCCCGAAACTACTACAACTCTTTGCCCAATATGGTACCTTAAGCAATTTAAAGATTAATATGGACAAATCTCAAATTCTGCCCCTTCATGTCCCCCAGGACATGAAGGAGTCCCTGGTGACGGCCTTTCCCTTCCGCTGGTGCACTACGGAACTGAAATATTTAGGCATTATGCTGACGCCGGACTGTGTGGCACTGTATGCAGCTAACTAAGGACCTTTTATCTTGGTCATACCTTCATATATCTTGGTTTGGCCGCATCGGAGTAGTTAAAATGAATATACTGCCGCACATCCTGTATACTTTTCAGACCATTCCAATACTCTTGCCATGCGCCTTTTTCGCTCAACTAAGACGCCCGCTCACTAGATACATGTGACTCTAAAAAACCTAGAATCGCTATGACACTACTCACCACGCCCAAATGCGCTGGTGGGGTGGCAATGCCACACTTTTGGGATTACTATGGCGCAGCCCACCTTCAGCGCATGTTGGAGTGGTCGACCGGCGTACAAGACAAGCAATGGGTGGAGATTGAGCAAGCCTGTGCGAGCTACCCTCTGTCTGACCTCCCCTGGCTCCCAGCTTCCACACAAAACAAAGGGACAAGAGCACACCCTCTAATTGACGCTACACTACGCACTTGGAGAAGCCGCAATACTAAACTTAACCTTGTACCGTTTCCATCCCGCTGTTGCCATTGCAATGGCTCCCGGAGTTCTCCCGATCTTTACGGTTGACAGGCCTTGCAGACCCCCGCCTTTGCCGCGCCCCTGTCATTTCTTAGCTGCTGGACTACCTATTGCATGTAACATTCTACCCCTCTCACAACCTGAATCCTTTTTCACTAGGTTCCACCACCACAGACTAATTCAGCAGTTACGCTTTCCACGCTTGACTCGTTTACGAGATCATTAACGCCTTTGTGACAATAGTGGAAAGGAGCAGTTTACCCTCCCATTGCCTTTTGGCGATGTACGACCTTATACAGTCCAGTGTCGCCTGTCCATCTGCGGCTCGTTCCAGCTGGGAAAGGGAATTAGGCGTACAGTTTGAAGATCATCACTGGAGATCAATTTGCTCATTGGCCCACACTAGCTCGATGTCCACTAGGGTACAGGAAGCCAATTACAAGCTACTAACCTGATGGCACAGGACACCCAACACACTCAGACATATGCCGGGAGGGGATGGGGCATCCTGCTGATGTTGCAAAGCTCCCGCCGCCAACCCATTACATATTTGGTGGTCATGCCCGACCCTGCAACACTTTTGGCACACTATTCATGCCCAGGTTAGCGAGGTACTGGAGCCTCAACCCCCCTTCTCTCCGGAATTCTACCTATTGAGCCACACTGACATGGTCCCAGAGGTATTTAGGAAATCGGTGGCTGTCCACCTGTTACAGGCAGCAAGGTTGACGATACCCCAGTATTGGAAGCGTGCTGAACCCCCTCCACTTGCGCTCTGGCTCCATGAGGTGGAGTCTATTCGCTCCTCTGAGGAGAGGTTGGCCTATGCACAGGGGAAGGCCGCTGTGAATGCCCTGAAATGGTATTACTGGCTATCGACCTGTCTGCCGAGAATGAGCCGTAACGTGCAGACCCGGGGTTCTTAACTCTGTATCTTAAACTGTGACACCCTGAAACCAACTGTGATTAAGTTGCCACACGGAAATATTTCTTCCTGCTGTTTAACCTTATTTTTTCCTTTTTTTGTAATGACTACCTGAAAGACGAGATATGACTAACCACTGAGTCTTGTATACTCTGATTTTTGTCGTTTTCGGTTACGCTACAATATAGTAGCTCCATTGAATTGTATTATGTCATTTGTTTTACAATAAACTTGAATATGTTAAAAAAAAAATAGAAATGTCTGTTCGACATAACTTCAGTCCACTTCTTGGGTTACATCCTCACGCCAGAGGGCTTTGAGATGTACCCACAGAAATTATCTGCCATCAAGGGATGGTCTCTACCTCAGGGGCTTAAGGCCATTCAAAGATTTCTGGGGTTCACAAACTATTATAGGAGGTTTATAATAAAAAAAACCTCAGTGGTTGCTCCTATAACTGCTATGACAAAGAAGGGTGCTCATAATCCGAGATGGAGCCCTCAAGCCATACAGGCTTTCGAGGAACTCAAAGAAGCGTTAGTTTCGGCGCCCATTCTGCAACATCCAGTGCCAGGACGCTGTTTCAGCTGGAGGTAGATGCCTCTGAAACCGGCATAGGCGCAGTCTTATCACAAAGAGAAAGTCCTGAGAAACCCATGCATCCCTGTGGATTCTTTTCCAGAAAACTGTCGTCTGCAGAACGAAATTATGATATTGGTAACAGGGAACTACTCGCAGTGGTGTCAGCTCTGGCAAAATGATGTTATCATCATTACCGATCACAAAAATCTAATTTACATTGGTGATGCCAAACGTCTAAATGCTAGACAGGCCAGATGGTCTCTTTTTCTGTCAAGTTTTAATTATGTACTCACATATCGTCTTGGGTCCAAAAATACTAAAGCCGATGCTCTGTCCAGGCAGTTTGAGACTTACGAACAGCATACATATGACCAGAATCCAATTGTTCCTCAGAGAATTCTCACCACTACTCTGATTTCTGTGTCTTCCCCGCTGTTAGAGAAATTACAGAGAGTTCAGGGAACTGCTCCTCTCGAGAAGCCACCTTGTAGGCTTTTCGTTCCTGAGGAGAGAGTCCAAATCATGTTGGTTCATCATGACAGCAAACCATTTGGGCATATGGGAATGACTAGAACCATGGCCAAACTGGAGAAACAATTCTGGTGGTCAGGGATATGTAAAGATGTTAAAGATTATGTTGCCACATGTGAGGTTTGCTGCTGGAGTAAAAACCCCAAAACCTTGCCTCTTGAGTTATTCGAGCCTCTGCCTGTCCCCGAGAGACCTCGGGCACAGCTATCCATGGATTTCATCACTGATCTTCCAGTATCCCACGATAATACAGTCATACTCACCATTGTTGAACAATTTTCCAAAATGGTCCATTTTTGCTGCTCGCCAAGTTGCCAGCTGCCATGGAATTGGTGCCGGTCTTTATCCACAATGTTGTCAGGCTTCATGGGGTTCCTCTAGGCATTGTGTCAGAGGTACTCAATTTGTGTCCCAGTTTTGGAAAGGTTTCTGTGAAAACCTAGGTATCAAGTTAAGTTTCTCGTCTAGTCTGCCTATCATCCTCAGACGAATGGGGCAGCCGAAAGAGCTAATCAATTGGTCGAACAATATCTGCGCGGCTTTGTATCAGAAAAGCATAATGAATGGTCTGATCTCCTGCCCTGGGCAGAGTATGCCTTGAATAACGCAGTCAGCAAAACCACGGGTCATTCTCCATTCCATACAGTGTATGGTTTTGACCCACCTGTACTTCCATCCAGCTTTCAGGATACTTCTCTACCAGCTCTGGATGAGCATCTGGTTTCATGGAAAGCAACCTGGGAAAAAGTTAGGGAAGCCATGGAGACATGAAGCCAGTATAAGAAAGCAGAAGGAGAAAGCTGACAGACGTAGAAGGCCTGCTCCTGTGTATGTAGCAGGGGGGTAGCATCTGGCTTTCCACTCGTAACATAAAACTTCTGGTCCCATCTATGAAAATGGCTCCCAGGTTTATCGGTCCGTATAAGGTCTAGAGTGAACCCCTTGTAGTATGCTCTGTCGTTGCCCTCGCATCTTCATATCCATAATGTGTTCCATGTCAGTCTTCTCAAGCCTCTCACGTGCAACAGGTATACCTGAGTTACTGTGCCTCCTCCACCTGTTTGATCTCTTGGTGAGGAGGAATATAAGGTTCATGCCATCCTGAAGTCGCTCATGGTTAGGGGCACTCTTCAGTACCTGGTGGACTGGGAGGGTTATGGCCCTGAGGATAGGGCTTGGTTGCCAGCCAGTGAGGGCCATGCGCCTCGTTTGGTGCGTCAGTTTCATTCTGCCCATCCCTCTGCGCCGTTGGGTCGTCCAGTGAGGCGTGCAGGGGGACCCTGGAGGAGCTGCTCCGCCGCCTGGCTGGGTGCCAGCAGCTCCGGCGGCACCCGGAGTATCTATACTCGCGGGGCGTGGCTTGAGGAGACGGCAGCGCCGCCGGCCTTTAAATCGAGCGCGCTCACACTGAAGCCTTGCCTTGCCTTGCCGTGGACTTTCATTTCCCTCATCGCTGCTTTGAAAAAAAAATAGTTTGTATACCGTTACTGACCCTGCTTTTCTGAGGACCCAATTTGTTGTCAATTTCTGCTTGCTATTTGACTACTCTCTTTGCGTACTCCTTGCCTGTTCTGTTTGCCTTTTGGTGCTGCTGGTGTGTGCTATCAGTTCCTGCCACACATACCATAGCGCAGTATAAAGTGTCTTTATGTTACTGACCCTGTTTTGTTTTCACAACCATTCTTGCTCTGTGTCCCTGTCTGGTAATCCGCTGCCTGTCACTCGAGGTGTCTGCTGCATATATTGCCGTATGCTGTGGCACAGTATATACCAATCATATCTCTGTATTGATTTTTCCTGGCCCGTGTGGCTGCTAGTGGTTAGGGTTAGCGGTCCCGACCATCCAAAGGATCAGAGGGTTAGTGCTCTGTGCCAGGAATCGTACCAAGTCTGTCCAGGGAACGTCAGATAAACTCATTACTGTATTATTGCTGTGGAGCTCCATGATATGCTCATACACATTGCATATTGTTGTGAGTCACATTGCTGTGGAGCTCTGTGATGTGCTCATACACATTGCATATTGTTGAGCGTTACTTTGCTGTGGAGCTCTGTGATGTGCTCATACACATTGCATATTGTTGAGCGTTACATTGCTGTGGAGCTCTGTGATGTGCTCATAGAGATAGGGGCCCCTTAATGGACTCTTGCACCTGGGCCCTGAGGTTCTAGTTACACCTCTGCGTACAAGGGTGTGTATAGGGGTAGATATAGAGGTGTGTATAAAGATTTATATGTGGGTCTATATAGCAGTATGTATATATATATACAGGGGTTAAAATTTCCACTGTATAGCAATATAGCAGCCCTTATCACACGCCATGCACTGGATCATATATACCACATTTGCCGATGTGCAAAGGTATGATCCCTTGATGTTGTGAGTGGCGTTGTTGTGTCCGCGCAGTGCTGCTGTCATGTTGGCACAGTTTGCAGTCACGTCTGAGTATAATTGTATGTGGTCCAGTTTGGTGCTGGGACAACAAGTTAGTCCTTTGGACAGGACTGCTTTTTCGGGTATGGACAGTTCATGATCGGAGAGGTTAACAATCTCAGAATAGTCTGCGGGGGGTTCACTGACCAATGTCAATCTTACCAGTCATTATCGGTGTCATCAATGGATCTTGTGTGCAAACTCGCTCAGGAACAGGATGACATACAGAATGGGACCAAACGCTGTAACAAACCCCGCTGCAAACTGTGCCAACATATATGTGACAGCAGCACTGCGCGGCACAACAACGCCACTCACAACATCAAGGGATCATACCTTTTGCACATCGGCAAATGTGGTATATATGATCCAGGCCCTTGCACAGAACAACTCAGTACCCTCATCCAGCTGGACTTTCCAGAATGAGGCATCTTGTGTAGAGGCTCCATTCACTGAAGCACACACCCCAACCTCACTCAGTGTTTGCACCAGGCCCTTGCACAGAACAACTCAGTACCCTCATCCAGCTGGACTTTCCACAATGAGGCATCTTGTGTAGAGGCTCCATTCACTGAAGCACACACCCCAACCTCACTCAGTGTTTGCACCAGCCCTTGCACAGAACAACTCAGTACCCTCATCCAGCTGGACTTTCCACAATGAGACATCTTGTGTAGAGGCTCCATTCACTGACACACCCCAACCTCACTCAGTGTTTGCACCAGCCCTTGCACAGAACAACTCAGTACCCTCATCCAGCTGGACTTTCCACAATGAGACATCTTGTGTAGAGGCTCCATTCACTGAAGCACACACCCCAACCTCACTCAGTGTTTGCACCAGGCCCTTGCACAGAACAACTCAGTACCCTCATCCAGCTGGACTTTCCACAATGAGGCATCTTGTGTAGAGGCTCCATTCACTGAAGGTGATCTTACATTTCTACGTCTCACATATCTTAATGCATTTTGTTTTTGATGTATATTATGTTAACTCTGTAATATCACTGTATGTGTTTGTATGTGTGTGATACATATATATATGTGTGTGTGTGTGTATGTATGTATATGTATATATATATATGTGTATGGCACACAAGTGTATCTTTATATATATTTGAATTGTTGCAATGCTATCTGAATTCTACATTTTCTACCCATTTGTTCTAAATCTGCAATTCTGCCAAATGCCCTGTTCAACGAACCTTACCTTTTATTGCCCCCTACAAACTCCCCCCTAAGTTCCTCGACAGTTTCAACCCAATGTGATGCTATTTGCAATCTTGATTTCTTTCAGCACACACCCCAACCTCACTCAGTGTTTGCACTCAGTGTACCCCAAGGCTCAATACTAGGCCCCCTGCTATTCACAATATTCATAAATGATCTGCCCAACGTCTGCAAAGCCTCAACTGTACATATGTACGCAGACGACACTGTGATCTATACCAGCAAACCAAATCTCCCGCAGCTGGAGGCCGTGCTGCAAGAACAATTCACAGAGGTAGAAAAGTGGATCAAAAACAACAAACTTTTTTTAAATACTGACAAAACTGTAACGATGCTCTTTGGAACAGCACCTAAACTACACAAATTGCAAAATCCCCATCTATGTGTTGGGACAAAATCAAATGGCACGCTGACCACAGTCACTTCTCTCAAATATCTAGGTATGTGGTTGGACCCTAATCTATCCTTTGGCCCCCACATCGAAAAACTCTCATCTAAACTTTACCCCAAATTAGGTGCCCTGTACAGAAACAAATCCTGCCTGAGTCCCGCGGTAAGAAAGCAGATTGTACAGCAAATGCTTATGCCGGCTATTGATTACGGAGATGTAGTGTATGCAGCCGCCCCGCAAACACACCTTCATAAACTTACTACACTGTATAACTCATTCTGCCGCTTTGCGCTACAATGTAACTACATGACCCACCATTGTGACATGTTAAAACAGCTAAACTGGCCATCGCTAGAATCCAGACGCACCCTTCACCTTTCCAGCCTGGTGTTTAAGAGCATCTCTGGGAAGCTGCCACCCTACCTGAATAGACTGCTTCCCCCAGCAGCTCCCTCATCCTATAACCTCCGATCCAGGACCAGCACCTTACTTGCAATACCACAATACAAAAAGACAGTGGCTCGGTCCTCATTTTCCTACAGAGCACCACAATTATGGAATAACCTCCCAGACCCCATCAAATCTTCCACCAGTCTTAAGTCACTCAAAATTTCCCTATTAACATACCTCAATACAGAATGCACCTGTAAACATGTAACCTAGTGACTATATTTCCTACATATTTATTTTCTGTTAATCTGTATATTTGTGTTGTTAATATCTTACATTGTATTACTTTGTATTTCTGTAAATGTAACACTTCAATGTACTTGAACCCAGGACATACTTGAAAACGAGAGAAATCTCAATGTATCCTTCCTGGTAAAATCCTTTATAAATAAATAAATAAATAAGGGCTGCTATATTGGTGAAACCAGCCTTAAACGAAGTCTCAGGATGAACCAGCACAGACACTCCATCAGGAACCACCAGGAAAATACATATTGTACCCCGGTGGGACATCACTTCAATCTAGCAGGCCACTCCATCCAAAACCTCAGAATTAAAATCCTCCAAGGCTATTTTAAAGATCACCGGGAACGCAAAACACATGAAATGAAAATGATCACATATTTCAACAGTATAAAACAAGGACTTAATGTAGATTCGGGTTTTCTAACCCACTATAATAACGTCACATAATATTCATAATTCCTATTTTTCTGGGTCTTCCCCATACTCACTGTGACGGATCGGCTGCCACAGGATTTATTTAGTTTAATTTCATTCTTACTGTGTTATATTTCATTTACCCTTTATTTATAGGAACTAATTTCCTTTGGTAGATTTAATGTAAAACTGTTTCTAGACTTCTAATTAATCATGTTTTTCCCCTGCACCGATCCTGCTAGTAACCATGGAGTACATGCTTGCTACAATGTATCAGTCACTGATGTAGCGCTCCACGCTTCAAACTCCAAAATACTTTATGTTCAGTTATATTGTGTGGTTTTAAATGTATTGTAGATTGCTAATTTTTAGTTTTAAATAGACTTATATTTCTTTAGGTAAATGTTTTTTTATTTAAAGATGCTACCTGCTGCTAGTGGCAAATGCTTTCCTTCGTATAGAATGTACAATAGGTTTGAGTAATTTGTGGATTATGCAAAAGTGCTTTCTCTTTGGTTAGCTGTTATCTGTTTACATGCCTGAAAGATTGAGAGTCACATTGTCTCAGCCACCCACTATCTGATTCCCTTTACAATGGGTTATGTAAGTCACTGTGGGGTCAGGACTTCATCTGCATACAACCAGTGGACCAAAGTGAAGACTGAAGAGGACCTGAAAGAAGCCTGCAGTGGTCTTGGAACCATCCAATCAGAACTGTTGGGGTGGGCGGGAAGTCTGAATGTGCATGGCTGTATTTTGTATATAAGCACTGTCTGTTCCCATTCTAAATACACTGATTTACCTACAACCTATACTGCATCTCGACAAGTATTTGGGAGGGCATAATCACTGAATCCTTCGCTTCCAGACCATCCAGGGAACGCTGCCAATCTCTCTCCCACCTTGCTAGCTCACTACCCGGCTAAGCTCTCCAGCAAGACTTGGCGCCGCAGACGGAGCTACCCCTGTAGGGTAGCTGATCTGTTACATTGGTGGCAAGCGGTCGGATCTCTGAGACCAGACAAGCGGGGAAATATAGCCGCTGGCTTGACCCCGGTCTCGGGCACCACAACCGCCGAGTGCCTGGAGCAGCACATCACCTGGGGAGATTCTGAGACCAGCCCAGCAGTGGGAAATACAGCCGCTGGCTTGACCCCGGTCTCAGACACCCGGGGATTCGAGAGATTGCTACACCGTCCTACAGCCGTTCACCCCGTATTGCTCAGTGCTACGACGGCTGGAAGCGCACGGTCCTCAAGGAACTTCTCAAAGCCAGGGATAAAGCGGTTAGCGGTAAGCCAAAGGCTGCCCTCACCAAGGACCTGATGGAGGACGAACAGGCAAGTCTGGCCCTCCATGTGTCCAAAGTTGGAGAGGAAAGATCCTACGGAGGGCTATGACTACAGCGGCCCAGGATTAATATTTGACGCTCTCCAGGATGACCCCTCCTTTGGCAGTACAGCTAAACTGAGATGGGAAGAGATCCGGGACTTTCGGGAATGTGAGCACCTTGACGACCTCGGGCTGAGCAGTGATCTGGACTGGCTAGCCACCCAAGAGTGGGAGGTGGAGCAGGGATACAGGAGATTGTTTGAGGACGCTCCCCCGCTCGCTCTCACCCCGATGGACATGGCAGAAGAGCTGCCAACAGAACCCGGTGGTGCCAACCTACTTTCAGGATCTTCTGCTGGTTCTGAGCACCAGGGTGAGGAGGCAGTTGGCCCCTCTCCCCAGCTGCAGAACGCATCCCAGGCCTCAACTGCTACAGAGGAGGTGACTATCCTGCAGCCGCAGCGCAGCATGTTGTCCGGGGAAAAGACAGAGGACTCAGCAAGTACCGTTCCTGCAGAACCTGCAGCGGAGCAGAGTGACCAAGTGCTTCGGACACCTACCAAGGTGGAAGTGCACCGGTGGATGGGACTGCGGTCTCCACCAACGAGAGTCGTCAGGACAGCGGTCCACTGTGGAAAGAGGAGAACTGGAAGACAATGGGTGAGATTGAGGCCCACCCAGGCAGATGGCCCGAGGGCTCACCAGGAGACCCAGAGTCCCAATGGAGTGCTCCTGCTCAGGGATGGGTGGAGGAGCTAGCGACAATGTCATGGCCCACCAAGGAAGAGGCTGCGGTCCTTTCCACAGAGCCCAGGAGATGTAGGGCAGTTTGCCCGGATTCACCACTTGCATCAGCTGGCTCTTCAGTGCGTGAAGAGGATAATTTATGTATGGGGGAGCGGTTCCCCAACCCAGCAGCAGAGCTGGCATCGGGACAGAGGTCGGCTACCCTCTGCCCCAGCTGGAGGCTCCAGAAACTGGGGAGAATATCGGGTGCCAGACGAGGGAGGGGAGAGACTAAGGCTCCCCCGTGCAAATTGCTGGCGTACCCGGCAGGGAACCCCGAACCCCAACCAAGCGCTCCTACCCACCTATGGATAGAGGAGCGGGGGACAGCGGACATGCTACGGCCCGCTGTGAAAGAGGCTACGGTTCCTTCCATGGTGCCCGAGAAGTGCAGGTCAGCTAGCCCGGGACCCGGGGCCCTGGCTGGTGGCATCAGGGATCAAGGATAGCCGTTCATACATGGGGGAGCAGCCCCCCACTTCAGCGGAAAAACTGTCACCGCGGCAGAGGACCGCTAACCTCTACCCCTGCCCTGCCACAGCAGAACTTGAGGAGAACTACCTTCTTGCCGAGGAGCCCCAGGGACTGACAATCCGCTCCTCTCCTGATCTACAGACCAAACTCCTTCCACAACAGCAGCGGCTACCCCAGGTAGAGAGTACTGGCGGTACCTCTCCCCAGCGACAGGTAATAATCCCGGAAGGGGAGCTGTCAGGTCTTGCTCCCCAACGTTTTGAGCCTCAGCGTGAGGGTGGAGGTGTCCCCTGTGCCAAGCAATGGCGTGCTGCTGCTCCCGTTCCCCAGGATGTGGGAGACTCCCATTGTGGAATTGTTGATGGTGCTGGGATTTGCAACTGGGTGACCCAGAGACGCTGGGTAGACGGCCCAGATCCACAACCACTTTTTCTGGAGACACCGGTCACCCCATCTCCCACCCAGCTTCTGACCGAGGCAGCAGGAAAGGGTGCTATCGGCCCGTTTTTCCCGCGGCTGACTGTGGCACCGGGAGAAGGTACAGGTGGTACCCCTCCCCAGCAGGTCATTGCCCCAGGAAATGGTGTCAGCAAGGCTGCCCACCAGCGGGGGGCTAGGAGACCAGGAGGAGAAAAAGCCCTCAATGTCCCACCAGGGCCGGTTGTTTCCTCATGGCAGGGTACCAGCCCTGGGTGTCTGTATGGTCCGTCAGACACCGGTCCAGACCAAGGGGGCAGTTGGAGAATCCCTGGGGCCAGCCTCCTCCCTACGGACTATGGACCGAAAGACTATCGGGGGTTGGCAAAGCATTGCCCCAGCAACCCAAACTTGAGACTTTTTAAAGACACTTGTACCTGGACATCCCCAGGCGGACCCGTAGAGGGTCTCACTGGGTCTGCCATCATGGGACTGGGGGAGCTATGTGACGGATCGGCCACCACAGGATTTATTTAGTTTAATTTCATTCTTATTGTGTTATATTTAATTTACCCTTTATTTATAGGAACTAATTTCCTTTGGTAGATTTAATGTATAACTGTTTCTAGACTTCTAATTAATCATGTTTTTCCCCTGCACCGATCCTGCTAGTAACCATGGAGTACATGCTTGCTACAATGTATCAGTCACTGATGTAGTGCTCCACGCTTCAAACTCCAAAATACTTTATGTTCAGTTATATTGTGTGGTTTTAAATGTATTGTAGATTGTTCATTTTTAGTTTTAAATAGACTTATATTTCTTTAGGTAAATGTGTTTTTTTTTTTTTAAAGATGCTACCTGCTGCTAGTGGCAAATGCTTTCCTTCATATAGAATGTACAATAGGTTTGAGTAATTTGTGGATTATGCAAAAGTGCTTTCTCTTTGGATATCTGCTATCTGTTTACATGCCTGAAAGATTGAGAGTCACATTGTCTCAGCCACCCACTATCTGATTCCCTTTACAATGGGTTATGTAAATCACTGTGGGGTCAGGACTTCATCTGCATACAACCAGTGGACCAAAGTGAAGACTGAAGAGGACCTGAAAGAAGCCTGCAGTGGTCTTGGAACATCCAATCAGAACTGTTGGGGTGGGCGGGAAGTCTGAATGTGCATGGCTGTATTTTGTATATAAGCACTGTCTGTTCCCATTCTAAATACACTCTGATTTACCTACAACCTATACTGCGTCTCAACGAGTATTTGGGAGGGCATAATCACTGAATCCTTCGCTTCCAGACCATCCAGGGACCGCTGCCAATCTCTCTCCCACCTTGCTAGCTCGCTACCCGGCTAAACTCTCCAGCAAGACTCGGTGCCGCAGACGGAGCTACCCCTGCAGGGTAGCTGATCTGTTACACTCACTGTTTTGTGTTTTTTTTTTTCCCGTTCTGTCCTTTCACATTCCCTTTGAAGTGGACATGATCTCATCAATGTTGTCTTATGTGCCTGAGACAATTAAATGCTCCTTTTTTTTCTTTTTTTTTTCCTCCCCTCTGACCATGCCATTTGGCGATGTACAACATCTAACACCCCCAACTGTGCGCCCTATGAATGTCCCAATGTTTAATTCTACATTCTGATCAGTAAGCTTCTATACCTGACGAAGGGAGTATCACTGTCGAAAGCTTGTACACAATAAAAAAGGTATCACTACAGACTGCTATACTCGTGATTTTTTTATATATATATATATATATATAATGTTTTGTTTTTTTGAGGCATTACGCTCCGGTCTGCCATACCGGCACCTCATCGCCAGCCGCCCTTAAATTTTTTACAACTCTGGAATCGGACTCTCGGAGTCCGAATCCGGAGCTGTCTCGTCACGTGAACTCCGCGATCTCGCAAGATCACGGCAGGCTGGAGGGTGGATCCCAGGCGGCCGCTCGTTGAAGGAACGAATGCGGCGGCCTCTGGATCCACCCCTCCGTGGGGCCTGGCTTAGGTGAACTGGGGCAATTTATATCCATGTGAGCCTGGGGAAATATATTCATGTGTGTCATACCCCAAGGCGCCATGCTCGCAAGAAAGGCAAAAAGTCTAAAACATCACATTAACCCTTACAATACCTGCCTAGTATATTCTGCCTAGACCTGATTCCATCTATGGTTCTGTTGCTATTTCAGGTGTTGCTACTGATCACCTAGCTCTCGGCTCCCCTACTAAAGGGCTAACGACTCATCATGCAGTGCTTCTGCATCGTTAGGACATTACTGATTTAGTGTGTTCTTGCTGTCTGCTAAGCCTGCCTGTTTTGGATACCTGTGTACCGGATCTATTGCTTGGAAAATATATGGACTTTGCCTGTTAGCCTGTGACCCTTTGACCTATTGGATTTCAACTTGGATATGCCTATGGATTTGCCCTTTTGATACTGCGCTTAAGTACCCTGCTTCTATTCTCCCAAGGACTTTATTTTTGCTGCAAGTATTCTATTATTTTCTGGACTTTTCATAACTCCCTGGAACCTACAGCCATATTACACTCCTGGACTCCAACTCCCAGTATCCCTGCACCTTCATTGCATTCTGTTTATACTAGTGGTTCTGAATTCCTATACCTGCTTCGTCATCTTCAGTGTTCTGTGTATCCTCTTTAAATTAACCCTTTCTTGTTTGTCTCTCTCTGGAGTCCTGAGTAAACTATTTATTCCTTTAGTGTCCCTCTGTTTAATATCCTAATCTATTACGTACTTTAGTCAGCCTCCTTCATTGCTCAGTTTCATACAGAGTTCTCAGTTATTCTTTTCATTACTTAACCAGGAAAACAATTAACAAGAGGATATTATCTATTCAGTGTCTGCCCTATATCCTGCTTAATACTTAATTTGCTTAGTATCTACTTTTCACTGTGTTGCCCTTTCGCTTTTGTCTATTGTCTATTTGCTTAATAAACCCTTCAGTTTATATGTGCCTGCTCCACTTTTGTATTACCGCACACTAGCTCGAACCCCGCAACCCTGTGCGCTGAATCAGTTATATAACAATGTGTGAGCCTGGGGCAATATATCCATGTGAGCCTGGGGCAATATATCCATGTGAGCCTGAGGGCAATATATCCATGTGAGCCTGAGGGCAACATATCATGTGTGAGCCTGGGGCAATATATCCATGTGTGAGCCTAGGGCAATATATTCATGTGTGAGCCGGGGCAATATAGCCATGTGTGAGAGTGGGGCAATATATCCATGTGTGAGCCTGGGGTCAATATATCCATGTGAGCCTGGGGGCAATATATCCATGTGAGCCTGGGGGCAATATGTCCATGTGAGCTGGTCTGAGGCAATATGTCCATGTGAGCTGGTCTGGGGCAATATGTCCATGTGCGCTGGTCTGGGGCAATATGTCCACGTGCGCTGGTCTGGGGCAATATGTCCATGTGCGCTGGTCTGGGGCAATATGTCCATGTGCGCTGGTCTGGGGCATTATGTCCATGTGCGCTGGTCTGGGGCATTATGTCCATGTGCGCTGGTCTGGGGCATTATGTCCATGTGCGCTGGTCTGGGGCAACATATCCATGTGAGCCTGGGGCAATATATCCATGTGAGCCTCAGGCAATATATCCATGTGAGCTGGTCTGGGGCAATATATCCATGTGAGCTGGGGGCAGTATATCCATGTGAGCTGGTTTGGGGCAATATATCCATGTGAGCTGGTCTGGGGCAATATACCCAGGACATACTTGAAAACGAGAGAAATCTCAATGTATCCTTCCTGGTAAAATCCTTTTATAAATAAATAAATAAATAAATATATCCATGTGAGCTGGCCTGGAGCAATATATCCATGTGAGCTGGCCTGGAGCAATAAAGCCATGTGAGCTGGTCTGGGGCAATATATCCACGTGTGAGCTTGGGGCAATATATCCAGTGTGAATAAAGGAGTATTTATTAGGACACAAAAAATCGTCATAATAATCAGTTTTTGCCTGGGCGTGAGAGTACTCCCACCTATTTTTCCAGAAAAAAAGCACTGTACATGTGTTCGGGTGATACATGTGAAATAAATAATAGCAAAAAAAGCAAAAGGACTTCAAATTTGGAGATCATCTAACAGCCGCAGATTTTAAAACTACCTCCCAGATTCTAATCCAATCTACTAAATATGTTGTGTTGTTTTTACTTTTCCCATCAAAATTCAAATATTAGTAACTCACACAGAGATGGCACATGGTGAACTAAATCTATGTATTATGTGCGAGTTTTCTTGGACCCCTGTGCAGTCATAAGTGTCAGGGGATAATGACTCTTTACCATACACCCAATTTCCTTTTTTCCCCACATTGGACAATGACAGCCTCTTTTCTGAGGATGACGCCATGCCTTACTTTACCCTGTGAATGTCCTCATTCTAATACAGTAAATTCTGACTCATATCTCTGAACATAAAGGGGTTAACCTCAGGTCTCCAGTTACATCCCATCATCCCTGGGATAAACTATCGTCCCACCCCTTTTCTCTCCATCACATCCCAGGTTACTACGGCAACTGCAGCCATAATGGGCAGCATCATCTGAGTTGATGTCAGAGCATCGTAGAGAGGGTCACAGTACCAGTAGCTCTCCGCCCAGAGCTTCCACCGCAACGTGCGCAGCCCAACAAGAGGTGAGTTTGTACCGTGTCTTTGGCTGGCTCAGGTATGAGATTGCTTCAGGCCACACAAAGAGCATCTGTGGAGCTCTGCGAGGAGTGGTACCCTCCCTATAGCTCAGGGAGGAGGAGAGATGCTGCAGATACACAGGGTCCTGAGATGCAGGCTAGAAGACAAAGGCCTACTTAAAGCCCTATAGACCGATAAATGTGTTTAGCAGCAGGTTCACGCATGTACTCCCAGGCAGACGTATACACCTTTCAGCAAAAGGTAGAGATGTAAACACACAGAGTATATATTCGTATCAATTCCTGCCCAGACTAAACGTATTCTACAGTCCCGATAGATGTATACCCACATAGATAATTGTAATAAATTTATATAAGAATAAACATGGCGGAAGCTGACAGAAACAAACCCAGAGCTAAATACAGAATAAATCCACACGCATAGATATGCCGTTATATGGACAGGTGTATACATATACAAATACAGGCAAAAACATACAAGCAAAAAATCTATTTAAATAAACCACAAGACTCTGGGTAGCAACAACACCTAAGAAAACAAACAGATCCTTTCCTCAGTTTACTCATTATGGTTGTTGCTGTCCTCATTCGTCTGTCATCGGATACGTATACGCCTAGAACCATTGGTAATGAATGCACTTATTGTAATGAATCAGCCGTTAAAGGGCTGGGGATGATTTTATGATTTTGCCTGGCTTGAGCAGTTTTCCCGTGTGCATAGTCACATGTGTAAGTAAGGTCTATGCTTTATTGGGGGATATTGACGTCCTGAAAATAACATTGGGCTTACTGGCACAGGCTGCCAAATGTGGAGCGTAAATTCCTGGTTAATTTGCTAATCCAAAAACACTGCAGTGAATTTAACGCCAACTGTAGGTAATAACTAAGCAATGATGACCTAGAATTTGCAGATCCCCTGGCAATTCTCCATATATTTCATGATTGTTGTTTGTGTCTTCTGAAGTACATAGTTGTGATTTGGTATTTCCCGTGTTTACGGGTCTCGTTTTTGCTGGTCATCGTATGTATTTTGTGCTGTGTCTGTCTTCGTTTACGTTTCACTGCAGCCGAGGCTGCCACGCTGAGCTTTTGGGCCTAGTAATGTGGACAGATGGAGCCTGCTTTGCATTGCCTTATGGTCCCTGTGCTCCTCATGGCTGTTGGGCGTTCCCCTGCCTGGCTTGATATTAAAAGGCCCAGAATCATTTTGACTTGGAGAGACCATTGATTTTTTTTTTTTTTTTGCAGAGGCCTCCCTCCCTCCTTCCACTTCTGTGCCAGGGAGAGGCTTCCTGATAAGCAAAGGATCCCCTGAGAGTCTCCACTTTCTTCCAGATGTACCCCCCCCCCTCCGTAATTTGCTGCCGGAGAAGCCTTTTCAGCTATAGCTATGAGTGACCTTACTGGTATGTAGTATGTAGCCAGAGGCAGCTGTAGACTTTGTGAGGCCTTAGCCGAAACTCAAAGATGAGGCCCCTACTGACACCCACAACAGAAAAAAATGCAACCAATGCCAAATTAACTGTATAAATTGCTTATTTTAAGACAGACGAACCTTAAATTCTGTGATCTTATAATTAATAGCTTTTGGAAATATATCACTTTCATACACACCGCACATTACTGTAAGTTTTATTGCTGTGGAGCTCTTTGATACGCAGGTACATGCAACACATATACAGCACTCTCTCTTACACATTATAGAGCAGTCTTTTTCGTACAACACACATTCACACACACTCTCTTTGATAGACTGTAGCGGACCTGCATGTAGGGTTGCCGTGTTTTCTTCAAGTCAAACTTGAACACACTAGCTGGCACCCTGTGGCAAAATGCTTTTGCTGCGCATGGGTATACGCTCAGTCACACAGACTCACACACAGATGCTCATACATCTATACAGACACATACATACCTTTCCCTTTCACCCTTCATATCCCATTTCCGTCCCTTTCATCCCAAACCTTAGGCTGGGGTCAGACGAACGCAGTGCGATCGTGCATTGAGCCGCACTTTATTACAGCCGTGGTAGCAGCAAATGACGTCCAACGCAGGCCCACACACAAAGTACGGCCGCACGAAAGTAAAGCCGCGCAACACAAGCGCAAACGAACGCATTTTTGCAAGAACGTCGAACCGCTAGTACTGACATACAGAGTGAGCTGCGTCCGCATAGCGGCGTGTGTGCGTGATTAGGAGACGTCAGACGCTACTCCTGTCCGGCCAACATAACGGCCAGACACCCAAAGTTTCCTGGTTTGGATCTGTAAAAAATCACGGCTGAAATTGCGCATCATATGACCGCTATCGCGTCTTCCATGAAAAAAATGCGTTCGGACGCATCAACGCACTTTTTGACAGTAGACGTGAAGACTGCGTTCGTCTGACCCTAGCCTTAAATAATCTTTCACCCCAGATCAGTCCCATTAAATCTCAAATCCGCTCCTTTCATCCCAAACTTCAAATCAGTCATTTTAACCTACATTCAGTCGAACCCACCCGGAACCTCAAATCCTCTCCTTTCATCACAAATATCACCCTTTAACCCGAACCTTCCTCACACTATACACACTCCCTATACACATACAGGCTCAGATTCATATATCGGGTGCCTGTAGGCATGGATTAAACGAGTCCCCCCCCCCAAAAAAAACCAAAAGTGTAGTGGAGAGTGAGGAAATGGGAGAGGTGAGGGAAAGAGAGGGGGAGAAAATGGGAGAGTGAGAGATGGGGAGAGAGAAAGATAATAAAGAGAGAGAAATAGAGGGGGAGAGAAATGGGTGAGAGGGAGAAGAGTGGATGGGAAAGGGGAGAAAGAGAGGGGGTCGAGAGAAAGACAGGGGAAGGGGGCGAGAAAGAGGAAGAGGAGAGAGGGGTGGGGAGAGAGAAAGAGAGGAGTGGGGTAAGTGGATGGGAAAGGGGAGGAAGAGATGAGGTGGAGGGGAGGAGAGGAAGGGAAGAGGGGGAAGAAAGGAGGGGAAGAGAGGGGAGGGGGAAGGTAGCTAAGTAGGGGGAAGAGCTAAGAGGGGAAGGGGACAGATGGGACGGGGAGAAGGGAGTATGTAAGAGTGAGCGAGATGGAAATAGAGACTGGGAAACAATCCTACCTGCAAGAGCAACCCTACCAGGCATAGGGCGGCAGACGATACATGGTGCAACTCACTCTCTGACATCAGAGGGTGCCGGCCTCCATCTTTGAGTACCTGCTGAGCCCAGGCTGTAGCACCTCCAAGCTATTCACGGGGATTTTAGGCCCGCGTCAGACGAACGCAGTGATCACGTCCGTGTTGCCGCACCGTTTAACGTCCGTCATAGTATAGAATCATGATCAATAGAGACCCACACACAAAGTACGTGCGCACCGAACTGCGCATGCACAACGCACGTGGCAAATGGACACAAGTTAGGCATGAACGTAAAACTGCTAGACGGACGTGCAGAGTGCGCCACATCTGCGTAGCATTCTGTATGAGTGATGAGATGTCAGACGCAGCGCATTTGTGACGTCCAGCACCTTGACGCACAAAATGGCTTTTCATATCCTTTTCAAATTTTTATCATTTTTCATATTAATTTTGTTTCCCACGATTCCCTTTTTTTTCTACGTCCGTCAACAAAAACGGACCGTGTGGTGTCTACTGTATCTTTCGTCAGTACGTCCGTCCGTTGTGCACGCGTGCAGAGTGCGCTCAGACTGCGTTTGTCTGACATTAGCCTTAATGTTTCACACCACCCACCTCTCACTTCAGTGCCGGGGCAATGGGAGCTACATCAAGGACCCCTGATCATCCGCAACTAAAAGTTACAATGCCGCCTGGTAGGAAAGTTAGGCGGCCGCGAGGCCTCCGTGAGTGCAAGGTATTAGGCAGCCACCTACCTTGCCTAATTAGAGAGCTTCCTCTGTATGTAGCATGTAACCCTGCAGAACACGCATGTGCTTCCTAAAAATATTTCATAAAAGTCACAATTAAATTTATACCATTAAAGTTATTATATAAGGCTACAATAGCTAAAAAGGGCAGCAAAAGACAGAAGTCGCCACTTGCATTGACTTGGAACAGTCGCATAGTGAGATTATCTTACTTTCATATGCCTGAAAGGGTATGCTCACCCCAACTTCATCTGAATTGCTTTACAGAACCCCCTCCCTATGTGAAGAGATCGATATCCAGTTCGATAACCTCAAGGACAATAATTATTACCAGATTCTGTGTTTACCCTTTAGGGCCCCAAAGAGTATGCACTGTTTTTTTCATATTTGTCATCAATGAATGTGCTGACGTCACCCTTTTGGAGTCCGATGGTGAGCGTTCTCAGAGTGGCAGATGACGGATCATATCCGTTAAGGTTGCAGCGATACCACTTTAAGACCGGGTACAAGTACCAATACTTTTTTCAGGTACTCACTGATACCGAGTACTGATACTTTTATTTAAAGTCATGTGACTGCTTTCCAATAAATAATTTAGGATTTTGCTGAAAGCCTGTCCAGTTTATGTTAACATTGAAATGTGTGGACAGACACCCCATTTACACGCTGCGCAGGCTGCACACACCCTGACCACACACCTCATCTCAGAACAATGTATACCCACTCAGACCTCATATATGCATACCCACTCAGATACATGTATACTTGCAGACCTCAGACCAGATCTATCCACTGATACATATACAGACCTCAGACCAGATATTTCCACTGATTCATGTATACAGACCTCAGGCCAGACATACCCACTGATATATATATATATATATACAGACCTCAGACCAGATATACCCACTCATACATATATACAGACCTCAGACAAGCCATACCCACTCACATGTATACAGACCTCAGACGCTGGGGCAGCTGGCCAGATGCATTAAAAGCATTCGTCCAGTGTCCCCTCTGCCTGGCCACGTTACAAAGTGGTCGCAGGGCAGTGACGTGCTGTGACACATTCCCACGAGATCTCGCGACTCTCGTGAGATCTCGGCTGGAGGCAGCGTCACAGCCTCCACATCCCGGCGGCCACTCGGTAATGCGGCCAGCCGGAGGGGAACGCTGGCCAAATGCTTTTAATGCAGCCAGCTGCCCCAGCCCCATGGATGCTGGCAAGCTGGCCCAGCACTGGCATCCGGGTATCAGGGGCGGCATCGGGTCATTTGCACATCGGCAGCGATACCGACACTAGTATTGCTATCGTTGCATCCCTAGTATCTGTGCATGTGCGCCTCTCTGTTCCATTGTTCCGTGCAGGTGCAATGGAACTTGCGTACGTAAGTACGCAAGTCCTGAATGATACACAATTTACATAGCCTTGCAAATTGCTTAGTAACGCTGCACCTCATTCTGCAATTGAACAGGAAATTTCCTCCAGGACAACTCCCTGAAAAAAAGTTATGCGTCTATCGAGTTCAGCCTTTCACATATCACCTACTGCTGTTGATCCAAAAGAAGGCAAAAAACCCAGTCTGAAGCGCTCGCCAATATGCAACATACTGGGAAAAATTTCCTTCTTGACCCCAGAATGGCGTCAGATTTCTCTTTGGATCAAGCAGTTTGTACCCACATATTAGGCCTTATAACCCTTTATATTCTGTTGTTGCAGTAAATCATCCAGTCGTTGTTTAAAAGTCTGTAAAGACTCTGACCACCTCAACAGGCAGAGAATTCCACAGCTTTATTGTTCTCACCGTAAAATAACCCTTCCTATACTTTATGCTGAATTTCCTTTCGTCCAGTCTAAATGGGTGACCTCATGTCCAGTGTATAGTCCTGGTAATGAATAGGTTTCCAGACAATGGTTTATAATGGCCCCGTATATACAGTATCTCACATTTCTGTAAATAGTTTATTATCTTTTCATGTGACAACACTGAAGAAATGACACTTTGATACAAAGTAAAGTAGTGAGTGTACAGCTTGTATAACAGTGTAAATTTACTGTCCCTTCAAAATAACTCAACACACAGCCATTAATGTCTAAACCGCTGGCAGTAAAAGTGACTACACCCCTAAGTAAAAATGTCCAAATTGGGCCCAAGGTGTCAATATTTTGTATGGCCAACATTTTCCAGCACTGCCTTAACCCTCTTGGGCATGGAGTTCACAAGAGCTTCACAGGTTGCCACTGGTGTCCTCTTCCACTTTTCCATGACAACATCACAGAGTTGGTGGATGTTAGAGACCTTGCGCTTCTCCACCTTCCGTTTTTAAGGATGCTCCACAGATGCTCAATAGGGCTTAGGTCTGGAGGCATACGTGGCCAGTCCATCACCTTTACCCTCAGCTTCTTTAGCAAGGCAGTGGTCATCTTGGAGGTGTAATTATTATTTTGGAATACTGGCCTGCGGCTCAGTCTCTGAAGGGAGGGGATCATGCTCTGCTTCAGTATGTCACAGTACATGTCACAGTACATAGCTCCCTCAATGAACTGTAGCTCCCCAGTGCCGGCAGCACTCATGCAGCCCCAGACCATGACACTTCCACCACCACGCTTGACTGTAGGCAAGACACACTTGTCTTTGTACTCCTCACACACGCTTGACACCATCTGAACTTAATAAGTTTATCTTTGTCTCATCAGGCCCCAGGACATGGTTCCAGTAATCCATGTCCATAGTAGTCTTCTTGTCTTCAGCAAACTGTTTGCTGGCTTTCTTGTGCATCATCTTTAGAAGATGCTTCCTTCTGGGACGACAGCCATGCAGACCAATTTGATGCAATGACGTATGGTCTGAGCACTGACAGGCTGACCCCCCCCCCCACACCTTGAACCTTTGCAGCAATTCTGGCAGCTCTCATACATCTATTCTTCAAAGACAACCTCTGGATATGACGCTGAGCACGTTCACTCAACTTCTTTGGTCAACCATGGTGTGGCCTGTTCGGAGTGGAACCTGTCCTGTTATATCGCTGTATGGTCTTGACCACCGTGTTGCAGCTCAGTATCAGGGTCTGGGAATTCTTCTTGTAGCCTAGGCCATCTTTATGTAAAGCAACAATTCTTTTTTTCAGATCCTCAGAGTTCTTTGCCATGAGGTGCCATTTTGAACTTCCAGTGACCAGTATGAGAGTGAGAGCCATAACACCAAATTTAACACACCTGCTCCCCATTCACACCTGAAACCTTGTAACACTAACGGGTTACATGACACTGGGGAGGGAATATGGCTAATTGGACCCAATTTGGACATTTTCCTTTAGGGGTGTACTCACTTTTGTTGTCAGCGGTTTAGACATCAATGGCTGTGTGTCGAGTTATCTTGAGGGGACAGTAAATTTACACTGTTATACAAGCTGTACACTCACTACTTTACATTGTAGCAAAGTGTAATTTCTTCAATGTTGTCACTTGAAAAGATATAATAAAATATTTACAAAAATGTGAGGGGTGTATTCACTTCTGTGAGATACTGTATATATACTGTATGTAGATTGGATAAACCATGTTAGTCCACATGCCAAAATCACCAGCATATAGCAGTACGTACTGATACCTTTTTTATTGGATTTACGTTACTTTTAGAAGACAAGCTTTCAAGAGTGTACCTCTGTTGTTCATGTCTTGAAGTATAGTTTCAAGACCTGAAGAAGAGAGGTATACTTTCAAAAGCTTGTCTTTTAAATGTAACGTTAGTCCAATAAAAAAGGTATCACTATGTACCGCTATACTCTGGTGATATATATATTACGGGCAAAGCCCGAAGTGCGGGTAATCCTAGGATTACCCAAAACCGGTGGGTAAAGCTGCAAGCAAATGAAAATTTCGGACTTTACCCGGGTAATCCTAGGACTAACCAACTGCCCTTGGGTAACAGTCTGGAAGAGCTGAAAAATCCACACTTTACCCAGATAATGTGCAAGTCTGAAGCTTCACCCGGGTAATCTGAGGACTATCCACAGCTTCACCTGGGTAATCTGCAGAGCATCCAACCCCGCTTGGGTAACAGTGAATTTTGCTATTATCTATGGATATTATCAATAAAAATGGCAAAAGACAAACATTAAAATGTATTAAGGACATAATGAATATACAGAGTAACAGGATATGTTTCTTATATGAATGTTAAAGAGTTACTTGATCTCTATTATGTGTCATATGTGTAAACCATTAGTTTACTCTTTATATAATATATTTAATCTTCATAAATAAATTTTCAGACAATGCACAGAGTTACATGACGGTTATTTAGTGCGGTATGTGACTGTGGTTATAATTTCATTAAAAATAACAAAAAAACACTTTTATCAGTCAGAAAACAGTTTGCAGCTTTACCTGGGTAATCCTCAGAATTCAGTCAACTGTAACCTGCTTAAAACCCAAGAAAAGCAGAGTACCCAGAAGTGTTTTGATACTTTGCAGATTACCCGGATAAAGTGCGATGTTTCGTTGCACATCACACTTTATCCAGCAAAGCTAGGGTAATGTGCAAAATTACCTGGTTAAAACAGAGCGGAAAACCAGAGTACCCAGAGGCCTCTGGATATTTTGCAGATTACCCGGGTAAAGTCTGAAATCTCATTTCACTTTGGATTTTTTCCTATTGACGCCTGGGTAATGTTAGGATTACCTGGGTAATCCTAGGATTAACCGCATTTAGGGCTTTAACCATAACATATATACATACATAAAAAAATACAAAACAAATTTGTTGGGAGCGCAAAAATGGGAAGTTAGCGTTTCTTCCAAGAGTTGGTCTGATGATGAGCTGTATCCAGCAAGAAGTACTAAAATATACAAAAGTGCAAAATAATCGCGCAGTATTGTTACATGCAATTAATATAATTATATTAATATATAGAACCACTCACAAACAAGGAGCCTGCTGGCTCGTAGTAATGCGCAGATGAGCCTCTATGGGGGGCTCCTCCCATCAGCCGATTCTCTGAGTGTAGTAAATCGTGTGGCAGCGTTCTATCTTCATGGTGCAATTATCTCACATATAATAGAGATAGACATAGCACAATACCTTTGGTGAATGGAAGTATATATTAACGTAGATCAGAATACTCACGTATTCCTGAGCCTCCCTTTCAAGTGACTCAGTATATAGGCATGGGACCACTTAGTTTCCACGGGGGGTCCTACCCCTGATCGATACCCAATATTCTCTTGAAGGAAAAGGTCTTCTGAGAGGTGTATGCAGGAAATTTGTTGAGGACCCAGTCCTCATTCTGATCTACGTTAATATATACTTCCATTCACCAAAGGTATTGTGCTATGTCTATCTCTATTATATGTGAGATAATTGCACCATGAAGATAGAACGCTGCCTCACGATTTACTGCACTCAGAGAATCGGCTGATGGGAGGAGCCCCCCATAGAGGCTCATCTGCGCATTATCACGAGCCAGCAGGCTCCTTGTTTGTGAGTGGTTCTATATATTAATACAATCATATTAATTGCATGTAACAATACTGCGCGATTATTTTGCACTTTTGTATATTTTAGTACTTATTGCTGGATACAGCTGATCATCAGACCAACTCTTGGAAGAAACGCTAACTTTCCATTTTTGCGCCCCCAACAAATTCATTTGTATTTTTTTGTGTTTAATACGGGTGAGGGACACACCTTGTGGTGAGCTGCATGACTGTGGAATAATCACTTTAATATCAGCTATTGTATATAAATAACCACAGCGCCAAACACTTTAACATTGTATAGGTGTTTTTTCCATATATATATATATATATACCTCCCAGACCTCAGAGACATTGGGGAGGCTTGCAGATTGTGCTAACAGCATTCTGCCTGGCCTCTCCAGCTGCCCTTGTTTCAGCGAGCGGCCGTTGGCATCTGTAAGTTATAACATGGCTCCATGGGGGACTCAAGCTGCACTCTCTCGAGATCTTGTCTCACGAACTCTGAAAGATCGTGCAAGAGCGCGCCTGGAGGCCTCAGCGGAGCCGAGTTACAACCTTCACATGCTAGTGGCCGTTCACTGGAACACGGTCAGCGAGAGCCTGGCAGAATGCTGTTAGCCAGCCGCCCCAGTCCCTCGGATACCGCCCAGCAAGCCAGCCCAGTGCTGGCTTTCGGTATCGGGGGCATTTGCACAAGTACTCATGCAAATGCCAGTATCAGATTCAGCACCGATACTAATATCGGTGCATCCCTACAAAAATCCAGTACCCTCCCTCACAATTGAGGAGGAATTGTTATTATGTTGACGAGTCCACAAAGTTCACCCCTCTGCAATAGACTAGCTACCCAGCCACTTTTGATTTCCTTTCTGGTATTATTGAGATCACTTTCAGTAAACCAATTATTGTTGCTGGATTCTATCGCCCACCGAGCTCCCCAGTGCACTCCCTTTCTGACATAACCCAAATCCTTAGTAATTTGGTAGCTCAAAACCAAAAAAAGGAACTGCTGGTTCTCTGTGATTTTAATGTTGATTGGCTGAATCCTAAAAACAATAAACACTGCTCCCAGTTTAAGGCTTTCCAGTTAACACAATTAATCTCCTCCCCCACTCGCATTAATATGAAAAGCCTTAACCATACCTTGCTGGACTGGATTCTCTCCTCATGTCCTAATAGAATACAGGAGGCAGGCGTTCTCGCTAATAGCTTCAGTGATCACTGTCTAGTGTACTGTGTGCACAAAATAAAGGCCACAAAATCATCCCCAAAGGTAATAATCACCAGGTCTTTCAAGAAATTTAATCTTGAATCCTTCCTAAATGATCTCAAATGGCTCACATGGTACAGGCTAAACCTAATCCCAGACCTGGACTGTGTAATTGAATACTTTCAGTCAGAGTTCCTGCAAGTCTGGAATGCCCATGACCCGCTGCGTAAAGTGCGAGTCAAAGGGGCACATCTCCCCTGGGTTACAGCTGACCTTACACAAATGAACCAGTTTAGAGATTCACTTTGGTCAAATTTCAAGAGTACTGGATTCATCAACGATCACTGTGAATACCGAAAATGGCGGAATGCATGCACAAAGCAAACAAAAATGGCCAAAGCCCAATACTTCAATGAAAATCGAAATAATAACATAACCCGAGAAATTTTTGAAAAATCGTAAGTAACATACAATCGCTCCTGTCCACTTCCAACCAGCTGCTATCAAAGTAAACAACCAAACCCTTCAACACCCCCTAGATTTAGCAAATGCCTTTAATAACTATTTTGTTGGATGTGCCAACACCCTGATTGCTAAGCTAGCAATTGAAACACATTCAGAAAGGCAGCACACAAGTCAGATCCTTCCAACTGCGCAAAAACCCTGTATCAAAGGGAAATTCAGTTTTAGATCGGTGCCTGTCAGTGCCATTACTAAACTTCTCTGTAACCAAAAAATGAAACACCAGTCAGGACCTGACCAAATCCCAGCAATGCTGCTGAAAATCAGCGCCCCGGCAATTGCAAAACCTGTCACAACCCTAATCAACGAATCACTGGCGACTGGATATATACCCAAACTCTGGATGACTGCGAGAGTTGTACCTATCCATAAAAGCGGAGACAATACTTTGGTATCCAACTACCATCCAATATCATTGCTTTCTGTAATGTCAAAATTTCTGGAAAAATGTGTTTACACTCAATTACGCGATTACTATCAGTATTGGAACTATTTAATCCGCGATCAATCCGGCTTCCTTCCAAATCATTCAACCACAACTGCCCTTTTAAAAGTTTGCAATGATATCCAGGCTGGCATGGAACAAGGAAACCTAACTAAAGCCATCTTCCTTGATTTTGCCAAGGCCTTTGACACATTAGACCATGGCATCTTATTACAAAAACTTAAAAACGCCGGTATTGGTGATCGCACGCTAACCTGGTTTCAATCATACGTGTCTGTTCGGTCGCAATATGTGTCCATTTCTGAGAGCACTTCCCTCCCAGTCACGTGCGGTGTACCCCAAGGCTCGATACTCTGCCCCCTGCTATTCACAATATTCATAAATGATCTGCCCAATGTCTGCAAAGCCTCAACTGTACACATGTACACAGACGACCCTGTGATCTATACCAGCAAACCAGATCTCCACACAGGTGGAGGCCATGCTGCAAGAACAATTCACAGAGGTAGAAAAGTGGATCAAAGATAACAAACTTTTTCTAAATACCGACAAAAGTGTTACGATGCTCTTTGGAACAGCACCTAAACTACACAAATTGCAAACACCCAATCTATGTGTTGGGACAAGATCAAATGGCACGCTGATCACAGTCACTTCTCTCAAATATCTAGGTATGTGGTTAGACCCAAATCCTTTGGCCCCCACATCGAAAAACTCTCATCTAAACTTTACCCCAAACTAGGTGCCCTGTACAGAAACAAATCCTGCCTGAGCCCTGCCGTAAGAAAGCAGATTGTACAACAAATGCTTATGCCAGCTATTGAATACAGAGATGTAGTGTATGCAGCTGCCCTGCCAACACACCTCCAGAAACTTACTACATTGTATAACTCATTCTGTCGCTTCGTGCTACAATGTAGCTAGTTGACCCACCATTGTGACATGTTAAAAGAACTAAACCGGCCATCGCTGGAATCTAGATGCACCCTTCACCTTTCCAACCTGGTGTTTAAGAGCTTTTCTGGGAAGCTACCACCTTACCTGAATAGGCTGCTTCCCTCAGCAGTTCCCTCATCCTATAACCTCCGATCCAGGACCTGCACCTTACTTGCAATACCACAATACAAAAAGAAAGTGGCTCGATCCTCATTTTCCTAAAGAGCACCACAATTGTGGAATAACCTCCCAGACGCCATCAAATCTTCCCCCAGTCTAAAGTCACTTAAGAGCTCCCTATTAACATACCTCAATGCAGAATGCACCTGTAAACATGTAACATAGTGACTATATTTCCTACATATTTATTTTCTGTTAATCTGTATTTTTGTTTTGTGTTAATATCTTGCATTCTACTACTTTGTATTTCTGTAACAACTCCAATGTTCTTGAACCCAGGACATACTTGAAAACGAGAGAAATCTCAATGTATCCTTCCTGGTAAAATCCTTTATAAATAAAATAAATAAATAAATTGATGCCATCTTCACTGCACATGTCATACACATTTGCCTTCTCTCGTTCCAACCACCACATCCCAACCTGTGTCAGTATATTGGACTTCTTCTGAAGCCCAATCCTCTTAGTTCAAAACTTTGTAGCTCCCTCTTTAGCGCCATCTTTCTCTTAAATCCTGAATTATGTCTTTTTAGCATACTAACCATCCACTTTTGCAAACATACACGTTTTGGTTAAATCATTGTGGTATCACACAAAACCATATTCCAGGACTGGAAACAAGCCACCTCTCCAGTCTACCTCTCCTATCCCTTTTAAAAAAAATGAAAAGGTAGCTTTTGCATTACAGATGGACTGGCTGAATACGGCCACAAACCAGACCAAAAAACGCAAACATTTCTCCACTGACCCTTCTTGACTCTTCTTTCCAGCAGCAGATAATAACCACCCCATTCAACAGACACTACTAGGCCACCCATCTCTTCCTTTCTTGAAGAGTCATTATCCACTTCTTCGGTCTTCTTATTGCCAAATACTCTGTATTACCTGTGTTTGTTGTTCTGATCTTCCTTGTTCTCAGTTTTTTTTCCTTCCTTGTCCATTGTTTCTATTGTTCAATTTTTCAGTCTTTTTTCCATCATGACACTACTGTAGATGCTCACTTTCTCATAGTCACATTTGACGTTATTCATTGCCACCAGATAACGTCATATGTATTCCAATAAACTGAGGGCCAACCTGGTCCTGGTATACAGTCAGGTCAAGAAATATTGGGACATCGACACAATTCTAACATCTTTGGCTCTATACACCACCACAATGGAGTTGGAATTAAACAAACACAATGTGCTTTAACTGCAGACTGTCAGCTTTAATTTGAGGGTATGTACATCCAACTCAGGTGAACGATGTAGGACTTACAGCAGTTTGCAGATGTGCCTCCCACTTGTTAAGGGACCAAAGGTAATGGGACAATTGGCTTCTCAGCTGTTCCATGGCCAAGTTTGTGATATTCTCTCATTACCCCAATTACAATGTGCAGATAAAAGACCCAGAGTTCATTTCAAGTGTGCTATTTGCATTTGGCATCTGTTGCTGTCAACTGTTGTGAAGGGTGTTTTCTTCACCAGGGAAAGAATTCTTCAGTCATCCACCATAGTTGTTTTCCGTGGTCTCCCGGGTCTTTTGGTGTTGCTGAGCTCACCGGTGCGTTCCTTCTTTTTGAGAACGTTCCAAATAGTTGTTTTGGCCATGCCTAATGTTCTTGCTATCTCTCTGATGGGTTTGTTTTGTTTCTTCAGCCTAATGATGGCTTGCTTCACTGATAGTGACAGCTCTTTGGATATGATCTTGAAAGTTGACAGCAACAGATGCCAAATGCAAATAGCACACTTGATTGGTCTAAGATTTTTATTCTGCACTACAGAGACATATAAAAATACTGGTAATGAACTACAATAAAATATTTAAAAACCTAAAAAGGCATAATATGAACATATAAACATCACTAAAAATCATTGTAACGCATGTTGCCCTATGGAGACTTTTTTTGTGCTCTCTTTCCTCAAGGAATTACATAGGTACATAGTTACATAGGCTGAAAAAAGACACGCGTCCATCGGGTTCAGTCTTTCACATGTCATCACCTACTGCTGTTGATCCAAAAGAAAGCAAAAAACCGCCAGTCTGAAGCGCTTGCCACTATGCAACACACTGGGAAAAAATTCCTTCTCGACCCCAGATGGTGTCAGATTTCTCCCTGATCAAGAAGCTTTTACTCACATATTAAATATTATAACCCTTAATATCATCAGGGTTATTCAAAGAGAATCGAAAAGTCACTGCACGTTCGGTGACTTTTCGTTCTCTTCAATTCGGTGCGATTTGGCGATCCTATTTCGGCGACCCTGCGGTGTATTTAGCAAGCACCACAGGGCTGTTGTAGTGCAGGGAAAAGCTGCCGCAAACCCGACGAACAATCACCACAAAACCTGGCAAATGCACACCGAAACCCGCAAAAACATCTGGCTAAACCCAGCCAAACATGCCGGATAAACCCAAGAAGCCGCCGATCACAGCGCAGAGCAGCCGCCGGAAAAACCAGACACCGAAGACGAATGGAGTGGAAAAAAAAAAACACAGTACGCTTGAAAGTTTGAAAAGTGAAACGCTGTTTGCAAAGAACCTACTGAGCGAAAATGTCTGAAATTTACATATAAGATCCAATGAATGATAATAATTTGGATTTTTGGTGGTTTCATTCGACAAGTTTAATCTGACGAATTCCGTAGGTTTCAATGTAAAAAAAATCCCTGTTTTTCTTAAATATTTATTCAACCGTTTATTCTTTTCTTGCAAAAGGTCTCTTTATTTTTTTTAGGATTTCTTAGGCATTTTTCGGCTAATTTTTTGATTTCAGATTTTTTTTTTTACACATAGCAGATTTTTTTTTTTATTCTGGAACAGACCTTTGTATTATTATTCATAGGACCTTATTATTTCCAGGCACTTTCATACACTATAAAAAAAAGAAAAGAATTGTCTCTTTGGCACTACTAAGTATCAATACATGGTATGATAAAGACATACTGTAAATGATGTGCTATAATCTCAATTTTTTTAATCAATTTAGTGAATAAGGCAGTGTGGGGTGTAAATCCTGTGATATATCATATAAAGTGATGGAGTCATTAAAGGCATACCATCTATATAATCTCAGTAGGCAATCATACTTACATCACATAATGCTATGCTGATCACAGATAAATAGTGCAAAAGTGCTATTGGATTGAAAAGAGTGGTAATATTTCCCTTAATAATAAAGAAAATTATCCGTATAAGTCTGAATGTAATAAAGTGCACCTGCAAGTGCAGAGGCACACAAAGATGATGGAATAATGAATACTTATATGATTTATTGCGATAAATCCTGTGTCATAAATGGTTCTCAGTATAAAGCAGAAAAGCGAGACAAACAGTGCAAAACTGTGATTTTAAAAATGTATTATGTAATGGAGGGTAATCAAACTCACATCCACCAGAGTCAAACAGATCCCGGCTCTGGGTATTTGGGCTTCTGGCCAAATACAGAGTGGCACACCCCTTCTTTTGACAGATTGAACTACCTCAAAGAATAAACAAAGAGAGGCGGCACTCCCATATCATAGTATAGTATAGTATCAACAGGTAAGTATATTGACAAGGTAACACTCACCTATTTGGGAGCCTCTACGATACCAGGCTCAACCACAGTAGCCTTTAGCACTCCTTAACCTCTCACGACCCATCTTTACAGATGTAGTCCTTAATATTCTTTCAAGGATTATGGAAAAAGATATAATAAAAAGTATCTGTAAACATATAAGTGATTGATGGGGAGCTGCACTCCTTATCCCCTGGCTTCAGGGCTTACATCCACCATGCACAGGTTCCCAATGGGCATCTGGGAACTTGCACTCCATTACTTTATATACCAACAGGGTTATTCAAAGAGATCTGAATAGTGTCCGAAAGGTAACCGAACACTGAAATTCAGGGCCGGGTGCCAGCACTTTTCATTTGGCAGATCGGCATCTGAGGGGGCGGGGTCAGGTGTGGTCACCAGGAGCCGCCGGCTTTAAAACAGGGCTCGAGGAGTTGCCTCGTCGCCCTGTTGTGGAGTTTGTTTCACGCACCGCTACTTCCTGCATCTGATTGAATTTACTGTTGACGACCCTGATTTGTATGAGATTCCTGCTCCTGTTATTTGACCCGGCTTGGCTTTTACCACTCTCTCTCTATCTTGTGTATTATGCTGTTTGCGTGTTTTAGTGATTTAACCCCATGCTGGTTGCTGGGTTGATCGCTCGCTGTTTGGGTTCTGTCTAGGTTTAGGGGTATCGTTTGTAACCCTCCGGGGTCTCTTTACCCAGGCTACTACTCATGTTAATGTTTTTGCAAAGACCACGATAGCAAACAATTGTTTATTTCTGTTTAATGTTATTTCTAATCGCATCTCTGTACATATTAGCAATAACAATCCTTTTTAAATAAAAAAAAAAAAAAAATTATTTTGTAAGTAAGTCTGCATACAAACAGAGAAAGTAGGAGCCACGCAGCTCCATCTAAGGCTAGGGTCAGACTGGGGCAGTGCGAACGCGCGTGCAGGCGCACTAAATCACGGCCGTAGTAGCAGCACATGATGGCCAATGACGGCCAATATACGCAGTACGGGCGTACAAAAGTGCGTCCACGTCACGCAACCGGCCAACTGAACGCATTTTTCGTACAACGTGTACCGCTAGTACAGACGTACAGAGTGCGCTGCGGCCGCTTAGCAGCGTGTGTGCGTGATTAGGAGACGTCAGACGCTGCTATTGTGCGGCCTACAAAACGTCCAAACAGCCAAAGTTTCCAGGTTTTGTTGGAGTGTACCTGCGACTGTCGAAAATGTCTGCTGGACCAGAGATCGATGTGGAGAGGCTGATCAGCGCTGTGGGGGAGCATCCTGAGATATGGGACACGGCCTGCGACAGGTATAAAGACAAGGGGAAGAAGGCCAGCGCATGGGTCGTGGTGTCCCGTGTCGTGTACCCTGATTATGATACGTGGTCCGAGAAAGAGCAGCACATCCAGAGTGAGTATTTGATTATTTTATTCATAATCCCATACATGTAAATCACAATAATAATAACAAAAACAAATATATAATCATTGAGGTGAAATCTCAAATGCTCCCCAGCTGCCAGGGCACCTGACCTGCATCACTCGTAAAATAATTAGACAGAGCATCGCGAAACCTGTTGCTGTATCTATTCACAGCTATGATGTCATCGTTCACATCATCTTCAAGACCGACAACTGTGAGGGTATCATCAAAATTAAAACCATCCCTGGCACGCACATAATTATGTAGGATGCAACAGCATTTGACTATATCCACACAGAAATCAACCTGTACATCCAGCGGTCTATGTAAAATCCTCCACTTGTTGGTCAGTATGCCAAAGCTACACTCCACATACCGTCTCGCCCGCGACAGCCTATAATTAAAAACCCGCTTCTTCACATTCAGGTGTGTCCCTGAGTAGGGCCTTAGGAGGTGTGTGGATAGTCCGAATGCTTCATCACCCACGAAGGCATAGGGGACTGCCACGTCACTGCCAGGCAATGGTGCGGGTCTGGGGATGTTCAGGGACCCACTCTCAATTTCATTCCACAGTGTGGAGTTCCTGAACAGTGTGGAGTCAGAGTCCTTGCCGTATGAACCGACATCCACATAGACGAAATTATAGTTGGCATCTGCCACCGCCAGTAGGCCAATGGAAAAGTAATGTTTATAATTCTGATACAGTGAGCCACTGTGCGGTGGCTTCACTATGCGGACATGTTTGCCATCCACGGCTCCCAGGCAGTTTGGAAAGTTGGCTCTCTCCCAGAATCCTGCTGCAATTTCTAGACATGCCTTGTGTGTCGGTTTTGGCAAACATTGGTCCTTCATGGTTTCCCATATGGTTTGGCACACCTTGCGGACGATCTCACCAGCTGTTGATCTGCCAACGCGGAAGTTATAATGCAGATCCTTCAAACTGCATCCACTAGCGAGATACCTAGAAGACAAAACAAAACTGTTTGAATATGATCACATACCATGAACACAAGCTAATGTCACACTCATCATGTTTTGCAGCACAAGAGGCGATGAACAAATGGCGCACAGTACGCGACAATTATACGCGGGTGCAGAAGAAGCAAGCCATGGCTGCGCGCTCTGGAGCTGGCTCCAAGAAGGTCCGTGGATATATCTACACGGAGCAACTGTCATTCCTCCGAAGGACCCAGGAGCCGCGCAGTAGCGTCAGCAGCATCGACCAGCCATCGACCTCCGGCTCACAGGTCCAACACATGGTGCCAGGAGGTTCTGCCAGCTGCCAGGAGGAGGTGAACCGGGGTGGTGCAGAGTCCCAACTGGAGGAGGATGTGGAGACAGGACAGGTGGCAGGGACCGCAACAACGGTCAGGACCAGACCTGCACAGAAGAGAAGGGCACCAGCTACAGACCTGGAGCAGGCCATGGTTACCTTCATGGAGGCTCAAACCAACCATCCACACCAACGCTGCATGCTTGCGGACTCCATGGACATGTCATTCTTCAATTCCTGTATGATCCTCCTCAACAAGATGAGCGAGGCCGAGAAGGTGGAGTACCGGCGCAGATCTCTGGCTATATTGGACGACATCCTTTCCCGTCCCCATCACGCAGCCGGTTACAATGCTGTGCCACAATCCACCAATGCCAGTGGCTCATCCCTCCCCAGTGAGGTGCTGTCCACCCACCCAGCCATACCCCTGGAGCCAGGCTACACACAGAGTCGGAGTCCTGCTCTAGCCACACCACCGGCCCTCATGACCCAGATGCTCGGCGGTATCATGATCTGTGATACATGTCATGAATATGTTTTAGTTTTGTTTGTCATGTGTTATTTGGTTTCATGTTTAATATATCATGACCTTCAGTTAACAAGTTATAATATATGTCGAGAATATATTACTGTTATTTTATTTCATGTTTCATATTATATTATTATTTTGGACTACATTGTTGTCGGAGTCATTTATGATTATGTACGTGTGATGTGATGCCTGTGTGTGTGTATGTGACAGTGGGCATGTGACTACAGACATGATGCACTCATGTCAGGTGACTGGCAGCGATGTCATGTATGCAGCTGTTTGACAGTACGTACCGCAAAGTGATGACCAGCATCTCCTCCGGTGGTATGGCGGCCCTCAAGTTGGTGTCCCTCTTGGTCAGTGGCTCGCGTACCCGCGACAACAGTTCATCAAAGGAGGGGATGCACATCCGCATGTAGTTGAAAAACTTCGGGGTCCCTCTCTCACAGTGGCCTGTACAGCGTCACAAAGTGTCCATGCGTGGGACTGGCAGCGTTAATTTGATGAACCCAGGTTCGCCGCTTTCTCTTCCTCTTAAGGTACAGGTACCCCATTGCAGCAAACACAAAGACGTGTACTGGATCCATGTTTGAAAAACGCCACCATACCCAAAATGGCTTTTTATAACCCTACCCCTTATGTTTTTCATTCATCAATTAATTAGATTAATCGGATTTTTCTATTTTTTTTTACAGCTCCGTCATGAAATACGTCCAGAATTGCGCATTGTCTGACCGCTTTCGCGTATTCCGTGAAAAAATGCGTTCGCACGCACCACCGTACGTTTTGACGCTGGACGTCAGAAATGCGTTCGTCTGACCCTGGCCTTAAACTGTCAAAGATACGGTGTAAAAAAAACAATAAACATCCCCAAATAAGGGGGGTCTCAGCGATACATATCATATAAAAGGGGGAGGGGAATGGGTAATGCAAAAGTCTAGGTAATCCTCAGCCATCTGGAACTCTTATAAAGGGGAGGGTTCACGTAAAAGGTAGTTTAACATCTTGAAATAAAGATACTCTGCTCGTAAAAAAAGAAAAAGATAGGAGGGGGGCTGGGGCTGGGGAGAGAATCAAAAAGGGCAAAACGTCCTCAAAAATTGACTACGTCGTCTCTGAATGCGGGTCGAGGGGGAAAAAACTGGGGAGAAACTCTTGCAGTCTCTTGAGTCACACACACGCAAAAACTGGTGCAGAAAACATGTAGATCCGCAGAAAGTATCACCGTGTTACGGGGACACAACGCAACAGTGGGGCAACAGTATCCCAACAAAAACGTGTTGTCAGATTCATATCCGGAAAAAAGGTCTTCAACCAGGTGAAGCGTCCACCGATTCCAAGGAGAGTCCCGCTCCAGCCAGTATCGGCCAGGCCTCAGCTGGTTCGGAGATGACAAGGGTTATCGCTCTGTATGCCACTACAAGAGATCCGGCCAGTCCCCATCGGTATTTAACCTTCCTACGTCGGAGAAAAGCCGTCACGTCCCGAAACCGTCGTCTCGCCAGCAGGGTCAAGAATGGTAGGTCATTATAGAGTGTCAGCGATGTACCTTCAAATTGCACTGTTGCCCGTGCTGCCGGTGCAGACATAATTCGCGTCTTCACACCGATGTCTTTAGCGACTACAATGACATCTCTCGGGGCACTCTGGGGGGCTGTCGCAGCCTTACGGATCCTGAACACCGAGCTGAACATGCCTGTCTCGGCGGCAGAAGGCCCAGATATCTGGTGTGTCACTCAAGTCACATAAGGGAGTAGCTCCGACAGGGGTACCGACTCCGGGACCCCCCCGAACCCGGATGTTTCGTCTGCGGTGTCTGGATTCAAGGGTCTCCACTGTACGAGTCAGGAGGTCAACCTGACCTCTCAGTTCACCCACCTGAGACGAAAGGACAGATTGCTCCGCTACCATATCTGCATTCTGTTCCCGAACCGCCACTACTTGGGAACGTAGCTCCTCCACTTCAGATCGTACCCCAGACAGCGCAGCAGACCACGTAGATCTAATCTCAGCCAAAAAACTTCGGTAATCACCCATTGTCGTTGTTCGCGCGTCGTCTGTCACTGCGAAAGAGGTGGCATCAGTATCAGGGGGAGCCAAAATTAAGTCATTACCCGAGGGTGACCCCATTCTTCCAGAGGCACCCGGCATCTGCTGCTCCAGACTTGACTCGGAGCGACGACCGCGGCGACACATTGTTCCCGCCAGGAAAGAGCAGGACCTCCTCAGAGCCTCCCTGCGACGTCATGGAGGGAGTCTCAAGGGCCTCCTGGGACCTCGCCGCCTGGGCCCTCCTTTTCTTCTGGGCCCGCTTCTTCGCAGCTGGACCCAGCGTCACTCGGCCACCCTCTCGGGGGGTCTGATCCAGCCAGTCCACAGCAGTCTCATGTCCCAGGGACCACTTGTCATCCTCTGAGGAGCTGAAGCCCGGGGGTAAGGTGATCGAACCTGCCACAGTATATCTGCCTCCCAGCGACTCCCTGATATCTTGCTGGTGCCGACGAGTGGTCTCTGGTTCTCCTCCCGGTCTCAAGTTCTTCTTACCCATCCTCCAGGGGTAAGTAATCCATCCACGGCCCGCGACCACCTCCACTCCGAGCGTCAGGAAAGTCCCCGGTCTGAGTAGGCCGCACTAGGCCCGAGACCCGCTGGAGCAGAAACACACCAGCAAACGATCGGGAAACTGCAACTCAGGGTGCCCCAGCGTATCTAAGGGTCCTTGGCTCAGCAAAGATATAATGCTGGACGAGAGGGTCGCAAATAAAGTCAGCAGTAAAAGCCAAATATCGGCAGAGCTCCTCGGCATGCGTCTGCTCTCGTCCACGGTCATCTCCGCCCCTCTCAGCAATAACAATCCTGTATGTAAGCCAGTACCTTCTGAGAGTCACCAGGTATCTACTAATCTCAAGTATTTACCAGAACGATTGGTTTCTGCATCTCTGACTGCCCTGCACCTTGAATACTTCACGGACTGTCGTCCCACGTATTGTGTTTCTGAGCGTGTCCTAGGCTTTCTGTCGGTCTCGGAGTCTAGAGACAATTCAGCTAGTCCTTTGAGTCCCCTGGCTCTTGAGTTACAAATTGTATTTTTTGCTGTTTCTGTGTTAATCAAGAAAGTATAGGCTATCCTAAACAAAAGATAAATCCAGGTAAAGTATCCATGTAATTGGGCAGACTAGATGGGCCGAAAGGTTCTTATCTGCCGACATTTTTCTATGTTTCTATTGTTGCCCTTAAGGATCTCAACTCCGCAACTATCTAGTGGGCGCTACTCCCCCCGTTACACCAGTGGATGAACGGCAGGACGGATCCCCTCCCTACATGGGGAGAATGGACACCTTCCTGGCAGACCTGGAGGCCTGTTTGCAGCTCCTGGTGTCAAGATTCAGACTGCGGTAGTGAGCCCAAGATGCAGTGAGACAGGTTTGTGGAGTAAACAAAATAGTTTATTTAATAATAAACACAAGAACATAAGATACGAGATCTGAACGGGACAATAGAGGAGACTGGTCACAAAGGGGAATAGCTATAGAGGAGAGGAGATGCAGTAAAAGGAGGTTGAGGCCAGAGGGATGGTTGAGAGCAATGGGAAGGGAGGTTAGGGAGAACTGAATATGGGAGTAGTTAGAAAGGAGAAGAAATGAGGGATAGCAAGATGAGAATAAGAGGCTAGAGCAGTGGAGAGCAGAAGTAGACACAAAGGGAATTTAACAGCACATGGGGCAGACAATGAATAAAGAACACTAAACAATACAGATATCAGGTATTCTGGCAAGGTACAGATAAGGATCAGGCAAATAGAGTGGTTGTTAATAACGCAGGGGTCTAGGCAAGGCGGCAGGCAGGGTGGTCAAAGTCCATATCCAGGGGTCTGATACACGAGGTTCCAGATGGGGGGAACAGGGAGCAAAGGGGGTACCGGTATGAAGATTGAGTGTCCAGGTAATAAACAGGGGTCCTCAGGAAGTCTTTGGAGATACAACAAAGGAGGGTTCAGGAATAGCTCTGCACAGGAACACAGTCTGTGACTTCAATGTGGAAGTGTTCAGAGGAGGGTGTAGCTTCCTTAAATCAAGGCCTCAACTACTATGATACAGTTCAGGTGAGGCTGCAGGGCTTGCAAGGAAAAATCAGAAAGTCCATGCTTTGCAGGTTTCAAAGAAGGGGCGCCAGACGGTCAGGGCGTACAAGTCCTGACACCTGGACGGAGAGGATCTGAACGGTCTGCTCACTAGGGGCGTTTGGAGGCAGATGACGCATACTCTGCGGAGCTTCCGAGGAGTGGTGGATCTGAGTCTGGCGGAGGACGGGGCTTCATCGGCTGGGCGCCCCGCAAGGGCCTATGTAACGACTGCTGCGGGGAGCCGCAACGAAGGTGCTGAGAAGGGTGACATGCCTGTGCTGATGGAGTCTGGTGGCCCGAGGAAGGAGGGAAGTAACTCGGAGTCCCGTATGATATTGGTCCCTGAGTCAGATGCTGAGCTGGTGCAACGAGGAGTCCTTGACCTGCACGATGCACCCGGGTTGCCAGTCCGCGCGGCACCGGGTGGTGCGCTGATACGTCGCAGATCAAGACCTGGAGGGAGTTGAGGGCCCCTCCTTGTCGATTGTGCGGGTGAAACCGCCACAGCCTTTTGCTCCGCAAAGTTCTACCCCGCAGCAGATAGCGAATCTCCTATGGGTGACCAATGCCGGAGCTCTCTGGGTGTCCAAAGGCCGGCCGAAGCTAAGGATAGTGCCCCCCGATGTCGAGGTGGCTTGGGCCAAGCTAGTACTCCCTTTTCGAGAAACGGGTTGATGGGACCCCTTAGACTCTTTTTCATTTTCTTTTGATGATGTTTTTTGGACCTCTCATACCCACCTCTGATGACACTCCCTGGCTGGGGATATTGAGTCTTTTTTTTGTGCTTTTTGATGCCTATTTATGATTTTACTTAGCAACATGCTGTGATTTCTGACGCTTTTTGTTTTCTTTGAGTATTCTTCTTATTTTTTTTGTTTTCCCCACTTCTCACTACACTATTTGAGATTTTGCTGTTTCCCTACGAGAACCCCCCCCCCTCATGCTTTATGTGCTTTCGATGCCTATTTGGGCCTGAGAGGCTGGTCAGTATGTGGCATTCTTTACTGACTTTGCTGGTCAGTATGTGGCATTCTTTACTGACTTTGCTGGTCAGTATGTGGCATTCTTTACTGACTTTGCTGGTCAGTATGTGGCATTCTTTACTGACTTTGCTGGTCAGTATGTGGCATTCTTTACTGACTTTGCTGGTCAGTATGTGGCATTCTTTACTGACTTTGCTGGTCAGTATGTGGCATTCTTTACTGACTTTGCTGGTCAGTATGTGGCATTCTTGCTTGCAAAATAGAAACTTTACAATAAAAAATATATATTCCCGTTTTAATTCAATATCTAACAAACCGTTTAATATTATACTCTGCAGTAAAAAGTTTCTTTATTTTTAGAATCTTTTAGACATTTTTCGGTATTATTTCGGGAAATTTATGTTCGTTTTTTTTTTAAAATCGTTTTTTCTTTTTACTGTAAAAGCCCTTTTAATTATCATTCATTGGACCTTTTATATGTAAATTCCAGACATTTTCGCTCAGTAGTTTCTTTGCAAACAGCGTTTCACTTTTCAAACATTCAAGCGTACTGTTTTTTGTACTCCTTTCGTCTGGGGTGCCGGGTTTTTCCAGCGGTTGCTCTGCGCTGTGATTGGTGGCTGCTCGGGTTTCTCCGGCGTGTTCAGCAGGGCTAATCCAGATGTTTTTGTGTGTTTCGGTGTGTTTCGCCGGTGTCAGGGTTCAGACTGTGCTCGGTGTAGGAGGGTGGGGTTGTGAGCCCAGGATGCAGTGATAGAGGCAGGTTCAAGATAACAAAAGGGTGTTTATTATGAAATAAACACGAGAACGTAGGATCAGGCAAGGTTCAGACAATAGAATGGTTAGAGTTCAGAAATGGGTCTGGTACACGGGGAGTCTAGATGGGGGGGGGTAGAAGGGGAGCAGGATGGGGGGTACCGGTGTGATGAAGCAAATGAAAGTCAAGATAATAACAGAGGGTCCTAGGAGTCTTTGGTTGAGGAATCAGGTGGTTGTCCAGAAGGTTCAGGGAGCTTTGGCAAACAGGTTCACAGTCAGCAACTGCAATGTGGAAGTCCAGGGTTGAGGGCGGGACTCCCTTATATGCTGGACTGATCAGGGAGGATGAAGGGCAGGTGTGGTTTCAGGGCCAGAACATCAGAATTCAGGAAGGTGCATTGTTCATACAAAGTCCTGGAACCTGCAGGGGGCATGCAGGATAAGGCACAAAAAGGGGGCGCCAGGGGGTCAGGGCCTCCAGGACCTGACAGCCGGGTTTTGCAGTGAGTGCGGTAACTTTTCGATTCTCTTTGAATAACCCTGTATATCACAGGATTTACACCCCACATAACGCATGTACTGGCCATCGGGACTACCGGGAGAATCCCGATGACTCAGTGGGCTGGTTTGACCAGCCACCTGACTGAGCCTTGGGCTTGAGCAGCTCGGCCGGCCACCTGAGGATCGCCGTGGTCAGCCGACCTGCTAGACCTGCCGGCAACCTAGGGCACGCCTAGGTCAACCAGCAACCGGAGGATTGCCCAAGTCGGCCTGCCGGCTAGGCCTGCCAGCAGCATGGGGCTTGCTTAGGTCGACTGCCCGGCTAGGCCTTCCCGTGGCGTGGGGCTCACCTAGGTCAGCCGCACACCTGGGGCTCAGCCAGGTTGGCCGGCCGGCTAGGCTTGCCTGGAGCTCGCCTAAGCCTGACTTTTTAAAAATATTTTTACAATCCATTTATTCTTCTTTTTTTTTTATCTTCGCAAAAAGACGTTTTATTCTTTGATCTTTTTGTATTTTTTAGACATTTTTTTAAATTATTTTTAAAGGACCTTTTTCATTATTTAGCCATTTTTCCATTCCATTCTGAGGAATTTCCCAATGCCAATTCGACTCCATTCAGTGGTTATTGAGGCAATTGGGCGGTTTTCACCAATGTCCAATAACACCTTTGGTGACTCAATTTTCAGCAAAACATGGCAAACATTCACTAAATAGTGAATTCACTGTATTTTTTTTTCCACCCACGGGCAAATACACCAGAGCCAGGCTAGGCTCTGTAAAGTGTGAGTGATTGTCCATTATCTGCTGCATTTTTTTTTATATAAACTGTATCACACTTTATTATTTTTCTCCTCTATCTTTGAAGTATTAATCCATTTGTTGAAGTGTACAACTGACTCAAGCAAAGTGATTTTTCACATCTCTGGCTATTTGCAAAATATTGTCACTTCTTGCACTAGCAAGCGCCACACACCTCCTGCGTTTGTATACTCCTAAATGTGATATAATTATATATATATATGTGGATTTTATTGCAAATTTTTGATAAATCCTATATTTACAGTGACTTAACAGGGAAACATATGATTGATCACCTAAATATAAGCTATATAGTGTGTGGGACAAATGTGAACTCAGTTCGCTCTGCAAAAATAGTGAAGGAACTGCGTTCCCACGCGTTCCCCTGAACTTGACCCCTGACCAGGGCCGCCATCAGGGCATTACGCCCAATACTGCCGTAAGGGGCCCGGGCCCGTGGGGGCCGGCCGCCGGGGCCTGGGGGAGGATCCCGGGCCCCCGACGGCACGGCGTCGCCCTTTAACAGCTCCGGTATCGGACTCGATGAGTCCGAATCCGGAGCTGTGTCCCTGCTGCTGCTGCAGGAGCCGGAGGAGACTGAGACACTGTGTCTCCTCCGGCTCCTGGCAGCTTCACTTCCTGGCTGGGCGGGGCCAAGCAGCGTGTGAGGGGCCTCCCAAGCACGTTGCTTTGGCTCCGCCCCTCCACTCAGTGGAGCTGCGCGCTGGAGCTGGAGGGACCGGAAGAAGACCAGAAGAAAAGAAGAGAAGAAGATTGAAGAAAAGGTGAAGAAAAGAAGAGCTGAAGACAGAAGAAAAGAAGATAGAAGACAGCGAGTGGTGAGCCAGGGCCCAGACCCTAAGACCCAGGGCCCAGACCCCTAGGCCCAAACCCAGGACCCAGACCCCTAGGCCCAGACCCAGGGCCCAGACCCCTAGGCCCAACCCAGGACCCAAGGCCCAGACCCGGCCCAGACCCCCTAGGCCCAAACCCTAAGGCCCAGACCCAGGGCCCAGACCCCCTAGGCCCAAACCTAGGGCCCAGACCCTAGGGCCCAGACCCTAAGACCCAGGGCCCAGACCCCTAGGCCCAAACCCAGGGCCCAGACCCAGGGCCCAGACCCCTAGGCCCAAACCCAGACCCAGGGCCCAGACCCCTAGGCCCAAACCCAGGACCCAAGGCCCAGACCCAGACCCCCTAGGCCCAAACCCAGGGCCCAGACCCCTAAGCCCAAACCCAGGGCCCAGACCCCAAGGCCCAGACCCAGGCCCAGACACTAGGGCCCAGGGCCCAGACCCCTGGGCCAGACCCAGGGCCCAGACCCCTAGGCCCAAACCCAGGACCCAAAGCCCAGACCCTGGGCCCAGACCCCCTAGGCCCAGACCCCTGGCCCAAACCCTAAGGCCCAGACCCAAGGCCCAGACCCAGGGCCAGACCCAGGGCCCAGACCCCCTAGGCCCAAACCCAGACCCCTAGGCCCAAACCCAGGACCCAAGGCCCAGACCCAGGGCCCAGACCCCTGGGCCCAAACCCAGGACCCAAGCCCAGACCCTGGGCCCAAACCCCCTAGGCCCAAACCCAGGGCCCAGACCCCAAGCCCAGACCCAGGGCCCAGACACCAGGGCCCAGACCCCAGGGCCCAGACCCAGGCCCAGACCCCTAGGCCCAAACCCAGGACCCAAGGCCCAGACCCTGGGCCCAGACCCCCTAGGCCCAGACCCTGGCCCAGACCCCTAGGCCCAAACCCTAAGGCCCAGACCCAGACCCCAGACCCTAGGGCCCAGACCCAGGGCCCAGACCCTAGGGCCCAAACCCAGGGCCCAGACCCAGGGCCAGACCCCCTAGGCCCAGACCCTGGGCCCAGACCCAGGCCCAGACCCCTAGGCCCAGACCCAGGCCCAGACCCCTAGGCCCAAACCCAGGGCCCAAACCCAGGGCCCAGACCCCTAGGCCCAGACCCAGGGCCCAGACCCCAAGCCCAGACCCAGGGCCAGACACCAGGGCCCAGACCCAGGGCCCAGACCCCTAGGCCCAAACCCAGGACCCAAGGCCAGACCCCTGGGCCCAGACCCCCTAGGCCCAGACCCTGGGCCCAGACCCTGGGCCCAGACCCCCTAGGCCAAACCCTAAGGCCCAGGGCCCAGACCCAGACCCTAGGGCCCAAACCCAGGCCCAGACCCCTAGGCCCAGACCCTGGGCCCATACCCCAGGCCCAGACCCCAGACCCCTAGGCCCAGACCCAGGGCCCAGACCCCTAGGCCCAACCCAGGCCCAAACCCAGGGCCCAGACCCCTAGGCCCAGACCCAGGGCCCAGACCCCAAAGCCCAAATACAGACCCAGGGCCCAGACCCTAGGGTCCAGACCCCATACCCAGGGCCCAGACCCCAAGACCCAGACCCTAGGGCCCAGACCCCAAGGCCTAGACCCAGGCCCAGACCCTAGGACCCAGACCCCAAGGCCCAGGGACCAGACCCAGAGACCAGGGCCCAGGCTAGACCCCAGGGCCCAGACCTCAGGGACCAGACCCCAAGGCCCAGTCCCAGGCCCAGGCCCAGACCCAGACCCAAAGGCCATCATACACAGCCCGTTTCTGTGAGATTTATTGCTGTGGATTCTGTGATATGTTCAGACACACCGCTCATTACTGTGAGTTTTATTGCTGTGGATACTGTGATAAGCTAATACACACTGCACATTACAGGGAGTTTTATTGCTGTGGTGCTATGTTATGTCCTTTTTTTTGAAGGGGGAGAAAAGCTGTTAGAGGTTGAGGGGGGGGGCCCTGGGGGGGGCCCCATCGTGAGGTTTAGTAAGGGGCCCCATCATTTCTGATGGCTGCCCTGCCCCTGACTAAACCCCTTTGATACTTTGATTCTGAAATTCACTTTTCAGTGTAAATACCTTCTTAATGTTGAGAAGGTTCCTGAGCTAGATTTAATGTTTGTCCCATTTATATTCATTTGGAAAGCTTTCTGATGTCACTAAACAGGCTGTCTTACTACGGGATTAGCCCAGTCCTTATCCTCGCTGTCATTGCCCAGAATAGCTCCTGAGTGAAACTCCCTCTTCCTGAACCTTCTACTGCTTTAATCTGCAATCTTTTCCTGTCTTTGATTCTCCTCTCGATGTATGGGCATTTCTGTTTATTTTTCCAGCCATTATCGCCTTCGTTGTCTGTCAAATGTGCCAGTTTTTTGGTGGATGAAACGGGGCACCCACCACTTCCAAAACAGAAAAGTGAGTCGGGCTGTCTACTTTCAGATCACTCGATACATTTTAATTCCAGGGTTAGTCATTATGCGAATCAGTACGGCTATTAATAGGGCTTCTTCTTCACTAAGAGGTGAATTGGTGGAGAATTGCAAGGACATTTAATACACCCAGAAATAAATTCTCCTGCACTTTTCTATCAATCCCACTGAATCTTGAAATCCTTCTAAAGTCTAATAAGGAGATGGTAGCCTCCACCAGCACAGCCAGATAATGTGCACCACTGCTTTGTCCACATTTCCCTATTCTAGATATAAATACATCTTAACGGGATCCTAACAATAATTTTTACTTTTTTGGAAAGTTCATCTTTAAGCTGTGGATGTACAACAAATGTGATCTCACCTCCCCTTGCTTCACAAGATATTCAGTTGTACTCATCTCTAGTAGGGATGAGCCGAACACCCCCAGAGTTCGGTTCAGACCCGAACCCGAACTTTCCAAATGTTCGGTTCCGAACCCGAACTCGAACTCAATACAAGTCAATGGGGCTGAAAATTCATTTTTTAGAGTGCCCTCCAAGAGGGCATATATGCTAGATATTTTCCATAAAAGGTGTATGGGGGTCCGGGTAGTGCCCTGGGGGACAGGAAACAAGGACAAAAAGTTTTTTTAAAAAAACGTTTTTAAAGGGACAGTGAGTTTTCCATGAAATAAGGGTTAGAAATAAAAACGAAAAATTCCTTCAAATATCGTGCCTAGGAGGTCCCCATAACCTGCCCGTGAAGTGGCGGATTTCTAGGATGTATAGAAATATGTAAAAACCAAAAAATAACATTTCAAATGACGGTAAATGCTTTTCCTTTAATCTATCCATAAACAACTGCTTGGGGCGGCAGTCTGTATGAAAAGAGGAGACCTTTTCGGACACGCAGAAAAAGTTTACTGATTTTTTTTTGGCGGTGAAAAGCAGGAGAATGACTGGAGAATGGAAAATTCTAGACCAAATAGCCGATTTGGAAAGTGAGATAAATGGGAGAATTTTTCTGGTTTGGCTATTTTGACCTAGAATTTTCTCTTCAGTCATTCTCCTGAGTTTCACCTTTCTCTGAATAACCCTGTCAGGGTTATTCAGAGAGCGGTGAAGAGCAGGAGAATGACTGGAGAATGGAAAATTCAAAGTCAAAATAGCCAAACCAGAAAAATTCTCCCATTTAGGCTAGGGTCAGACTAGTGAATTTTTAACGTGCGTTTAGGTGCACTTAATCACGGCCGCACTAGCAGCAAATGACAGGCAATGACGGCCAATATACGAAGTACGGTCGCGCGAAAGTCCGGCTGCGCAACGCAAGTGGAAAATGAATGCATTTTTTCGAGAACGCAGAACCGCTAGTACGGACGTACAGAGTGCGCTGCACCCACTAGCAGCGTGTGTGCGTGATTTGGAGACGTCAGACCCTGCTCATGTCCGGCCAACATAACGTCCAGATACCCAAAGTTTCCTGGTTTGGATCCGTAAAAAATCACACACAAAAATGCGCATCGTATGACCATTTTCGCGCATTCCGTGAAAAAATACGGCAATGCGTTCGGACGCACTTTGTGACGGTCGCTGCGAAAAATGCGTTAGTCTGACCCTAGCCTTATCTCACTTTCCAAATCGGCTATTTGGTCCAGATTGTTCTCTTTTCCTGCCATTCTCCTGGTTTTCACCTTTCTCTGAACAACCCTGAGAGAGAGGTGAAAGCCAGGAGAATTGGCAAGAGAAGAGAACAATCTAGACCAAATAACCGATTTGGAAAGTGAGTTAAATGGGAGAATTTTTGTGGTTTGGCTATCTTGACCTAGAATTTTCACTTCTCCAGTTATTCTCCTGCTTTTCACCGCTCTCTGAATAACCCTGTGAATGTTTAATCCCGAGGTGAAAAATAACATTGCTTTAGATGTTAAAAGCGGGCAATGAGCAAATTTGGTATTTTTTTCAAACACCAGTTAAATGCAGCATATTAGGAAGTTTTAGGAGGGAAATTAATTCTCAAATCTCAATCAGAAGCAGACACTACCCCACCCCCTCAGTACCTCAGTATAGTGTACAATGTATCAAATTGATTAGACCAGACAAAAACACCTGTTGTTATGCCCGTTTGTGAACAGAGGTCATTTAGAGTTGAGAATCTTTCCACGTACACATTAGTTTTTAATTCAATATCTAATAAACCGTTGCTTATAATATTCTGCAGTAAAGAGTCCCTTTATTTCTAGATTTTTTAGTATTTTTTTTTCGAACTCGAACCGCACACACCCAAAAAGTTCGAAGTTCGCGAACTTCCGAACAACCAAAGTTCAGGCCGAACTCCGAACTGTCCGAACCGAACAGCTCATCCCTAATCTCTAGTCGAGCATTCCGCCATGACATCTGATCCCTTCTCAAACGAGTTGTCCTGCTTGACAACAAACCATAGCAGTGATGTCACCTCACTGACATAATTTGCAGCACATTAACATCCGTCAGCTGGCTGAGAAAAACTGCAAAACTGCCCCGACGAGCGTTCCCTTGCTCTCTCGTTACTCAACCTTCAGCATAGAGGCTGAAATAATATAAGAAAATATTACATTGGCAAAGTCAGATCTATGTACTTCGAGTCAGTAAGGGGGGGGCAAAGACAACTGAAGAAACAACTAATATATATTTTAATACCCGTTTATTCGTGCACGTTCAAAAAGCCTAGAAAGAGAAATGTTAGTAATCCATGGAATAGGTCCGTACTGGTTGAAGGAGACACAGATGTTTCCTGTGGCGCAATGGAGACCCCTTTGATTCAGAAGAGTTTTGTATAAAACGAATACCTATAATGGAGTTAATTAAGGGTCTGTAGATTAGGTAGCAAATGCCATGAATCAGAATGTAACATGAGGTCACCCATTTACACTGGACGAAAGGAAATTCAGCCTAAAGCATAGAAAATTTTATTTTACAGTGAGAACAATCAAGCTGTGGAATTCTCTGCCTGTTTAGGTGGTTGGGTCAGAGTCTGTACAGACTTTTAAACAACGATTGGATGACTTCCTGCAAATACATAATATTAAGGGTTATAAAATTTTATATGCAGGTAAAAGCGGCTTGATCCAAGCAGACATCTGACTGCCTTTCTGGGGTCGAGAAGGAATTTTTCCCCAGTATGTTGCATATCAGACTGGGTTATTTGCCTTCTTTTTGGATCAACAGCAGTAGGTGTTGTGTGAAAGGCTGAACTCGATGGACGCGTGTCTTTCTTTGATGCCTATTTCAAGTCATTTATAAGTAAATTGAATAGAATGGCTCCTATAACAGACCCCTGAGGGACACCACTTACCACTGGTGTCCATCTTGAAAAATTATCATTTATGATCACTCTCTGTACTCTTTCTTTCAGACAGTTTTCTATCCAAGAACAAGAAATTTCCTCTAGACCAATTTTTCTTAATTTAAATAGTAAACTCTTGTGTGGATCTGTGTCTCAAGCTTTGATAAAATCCAAGTAAATCACATCCACTGCGACCCCCTGATCTATACTTCTACTTACTTCCTCATAGAACGCAATTAGGTTAGTCTGACATGATCTGTGCTTCATAAAACCATGCTGATTCCTGCTAATTAGATTATATCTCCCAATGAATTCCTGAATATTATCCCTTAGTAACCCCTCAAATACCTTAGCAGCAACAGATGTTAAGCTCTCAGATCTATAATTCCCAGGCACAAGTTTTAAACCATTCTTAAATATAGGGACCACGTCAGCTTTTCACCAATCCTCTGGTACGATTCCTGAAAGAAAATAATGTTGAAAGATTAAAAACAGAGGTTTACATAGTTCAACACATAGCTCCCTCAGTACTCGCGGGTGAATGCCTTCCGGCCCTGGGGCTTTGTCACATTCACTTTGTTTAGTTGCTGCAACAACTTTTCTTGAGTCAACCAATCACATTTTATTTGTTTAAAAGTTCGACTTTTAGGAATATGATTGAATTATATCTGCCTATTTCACAGTGAATGAATTGGCTTTATTAAAATTATTTTTCTAGATATGAACGGCATGTCACAATGAGTCAGGCCCAGACCACCAGGATGGAAGACATGGAACTCATGGATTCGCAAAGTTCTCACGAATGTGACATTGAGCCTCCAACCGAGCAGGACTGTGCCCGACGACAGTATGATAGACCCCCTCCACTCCACGCAGGGGCCGACTGGAAAATAATACTGCACCTCCCAGAGATAGACACCTGGATTCGCGGCACATCTGAACGGGTGAGGGGGCTCACACAGTCAGTCCAGGAGGACCCTCAGAGTAAGCATGTGGATGTGCACCTAATGCAGCTCAAGGTGAGATGATCCTTCAGGAGGTACAAGTCCTTCTCAGTATGATCTTTTATGCACTCATACATTGTTGGTGTACAGTATGTTTTTTACTATGTTTGATTGGATATCTCTTTAGAATATAAGCTCCTAAGGGAGCAAAGTCCTCTTCGCCTCCTGTCTATATAACTATATATATATAATTACATTAAGCTATTCTATCCCATGTACTGTGCGGCAGAATATGAAGACACAATACACAAACGAAGAATAATGAGTCCACTAGACAGCTTGTACCATGGGCAGTTCTCACTTTATACACTGGCTATGTGTTGAGCGTAGATATACGCCAGGGGTTTGGTTAATGTTCCCAGTTGCATACTATTGCCAAGTCTGTATGCTGCTTATCCCATACCAACATATCTTGGATTTCCTGTTTGGCGATAACAAGCACAAAAACTGTATTCCTCTTGACACTCAAAAGGACAGTCTAGCCTCCATGACAATTTAAGTTTTCATAGTGTTTCTCCTGTACCTTTCCCTGGCTGCTGTGACATCCTTTCCAAGAGGTCTTCCTTCCACTCAGTGTTCCAGGGGTTTATGATTGCACAGGTTCAAATCTGCATTAGGGTACAATCATGGTGCCGTGATACCTCTCATTGCTTCTGCATTGAGAACCACCCAAATGGCTATATGTGCCATGAAAATCTGTGAGCCAGCCTACACCATGAAGCGCACCAAGGAAATAACAGCACCTGACATAAGGTGATTTTTATAAGCTGGGAGAAAAATGGCGATAAAACCAACTTGCGTTTTACAGCGTGTTCCTGCACGCTTTAAACCGCCGAGACACGGAAATCCCGTGATTTCCTATGGGACCCGTTCACACCTGGGCGTTTTACAGCGCGCAGGAACACGCTGTAAAACATCCAACGCGAAGTACGGGAGCTTCTTTGGGGTGTATTTGCAGCGCGTTCACTCTGCAGTCTATGACCGTGAAAGCGCTGCAGTACGCGCGTAAAAAAGCACGCGTGTTGCGCTTGTAAAAAACGCGCAGGTGTGAACCCAGTCTTAATTATTAGCCCCTCCAGTTAATCCACCTCCAACGTGCTTTTTTTTTTGAATTTGACAATTTTTATTGAAAGTGTATCAGATAAAACATACAGTGTAAGGCCGAGACAAATAGTCAAGTCATGAATGTCAGAAGGGTTCACAAAACCATCAAAATTTACTACAAATGCACATTCATTTTTAATTTTAACAAAACGAAACAAAAATAGGAATTGTTAGAGTAGGTATTGTGAAAGAGTCTAAGGATTAAGGCTGGGTTCACACCTCAGCGTTTTTCAAACGTGCGCAATTCGCGTGTTTTTTTACACGCGTATTGCGCATAGGAAAAACGCACGAATGCGCACTGCAGCGCGTTCGCGGCTATGTCTATGGCCGCGAACGCGCTGCTATACGCCCCAAAGAAGCTCCCGTACTTCTTTAGGCGTCGGACATTTTTCAGCGCTTTCCTGCGCGCTGTAAAACGTCCAGGTGTGAACCAGCCCCATAGGAAATCATGGGATTTCCGGGGTTGAGCATTTTACAGCGCACATGAAAGCACTGTAAAACACTGAGGTGTGAACGGGGCCCAAGTCCATAAAATCTATCCATATGAAAGAAAAGTCTGATTCAGAACAGGAAAAAATAAAAAAAACTTGCCGAGTGTAGGACGTCAGTAAGCAGACAGTCAAAAATGACAGCTAAGTCAAAAAGTGTAGGATAGAGGGATGAAATGCATTAAGGTGAGCACCACGCTCCAACCGTTTTGCCTGGAGTGTCCCTTTAATTATTGTGAGGAAATATTTTACTTTTGTTCTTGAGTAGTTTGGTAAACAATACATTTTCCATTGGCTGTACACCTAACTGAACCAGCTTCACTCGCCATTGCTGCCGAGTCTACTTGTGGCAACGATTGTGGTTTTTAAATTAACACCGGAACCAATTAATTTCTCCACCACTCAACTGATTTTTGCAGTAAAGAGGTTTGCTGTTATAAAACATGTGAATCAATTGTCATTTGAATTCTCCAGCTGCAAATCTGATTCGTTTAAGAAATTATTCGATAAAAAAGAACAAGGATAAGCGGAAAATTACAATTAATTAAATGAAAGAAAAGGAAACAGTCAGTTACGGAAGAATTTCCTTTAGTAACTTGTTGCAAGAGTTTGGTATATGTTTTAATTTTTACCTTATTTGAAAAGTTTTATTGTGAATTCTTAACAACCAAATAAGTAGGTGTCAATACATGGAGAATGTAAAAATACAAGTAGAAAACACGTGCCTTATGGCATGATCGAAAGGACAGTTGTGAAATCAGCACATACACACTTTATATTTGGAATAAAGCAGATCAGAAAGAGTGTGCTTCAGCAGTGATAAAACTGAGATCTGCGAAATATGAATGAAAACCAAAGGAACTTGGTGCGAAAACAGATCTTATCAAATAGTTCCTAGAAGGGAAGAGTGGTGGGTATCCACAGTTGTTAAGCAAAGAATAGCATGTGTCATATATAGTAGAAATGTGCGTTTCGTTCGTTCCAAATTGCAATTCGGCCGAAATTTACCCGATTCGTATTTCAGAACCATGTCTGAAATAACGAATCACTTCTGTCCGAATCGTAACGAAAATGAATTCAAACGGAATATAAGGAAATAATTCTGATTTTACGAATAATCAATTTGTTATTCCGTTTCACCGATTCAGCAGCACCCCGTCCTTTTCCATTGGCCGTGGTCCTGAATCTGTTGTATTCCGCACCACAGGCCATGGACCGTGCCCTGGTGCCGTTCACGGCAGTGAAATTCCCCTTAGACAAGTAATAGTTAATCTAATCAGAGAATGCCGAACAACACTGAAATGTCAGTGAAATGCCCTGACTTTCAGTGGTTTGTTCGACAGGTTTAAACAGGTGAATCCCATAGGTTTCAATGTAAAAAAAATAAAATCCTGTTTTTATTAAATATTTATTCAACGGTTTATTCTTTTTATTTGCATCAAGAAGTCTTTTTTTATTGACTGATATTTTAGAATTTTTGAGTATTTGTATTTTGTATTTTTTGGTGACATTTTTGGATTCTTAATTATTTTAAAACGACGAGGACTTTTTGTTTTGCCGAACGCAGCAGGTTTTTTTCTTTCCTTCAGTGTGACTGCGTTCGGTGGGTGCTGTCCTTGATGCTGAAACCTATTCAGAACCAAGAACAGCAGCACCAAGAGGCTCTGGAGCCCCTTGGTGCTGAAATATATTTCAGCACCAAGGACAGGGGGGTTATATATATATATACTCTAATCCAAGTAATTAATGAATCCGTTTCACATTCCGAAATAATAAATAAAAAGAAAATAACTAATAAAAACAAAATAGCGAATCAATACGAAATGCGAATTACCAATCTCCCGAAATAACAAATCGATCCGAAATACAAATGACTAATCTCCCGAAATACGAATCCCGGTAACATACTGAACGCATTAACTAAGGAAATTAACTAAAATATGTAATGGATAGATCCGAAACGAAACAAAAGTTTTTGTTGTGCACATGTCTAATGGATAGCGAATAACCCATCATGCAGACAAAACCCAGTTAAGCGAGGAAACACCTGATCTGGCAGGTCAGTCCATAGAATGGCCGTATTTAAGACGACTAAAAAATACTAAAATAAGCACACGGACAATAATCAGAAATGCTGAATCCACAGGGATATGAGAGAGAACACAGTACAAATATAAAGTCGGAGGTCGGTACACGGAATCAGTATAATGTATAACCACACAGGGATAATGGTTTAAACCATAGTTTAGATACAATATCCAGGATCAGTATACAGAATCCGTGCATTAGCCAAACAGGGAGAAGAGCAGAACCAGAACCGAGAATACTTAGCCAGAGGTCAAACCGAGATATCAAGAAAATAGGAATACAGGAACACGCTGAGAGGTCACTAGAGGCCATGGCAGGGTCCAGAGCTCTGTCACTTGTTGCTATTTAAACCCCTACTAGGTCTCTGACCAGGTGCAGGAGACCCAGATGATAGATGTCCAGAACAGTGCCCTCTATGCCCAGGAAGCCTAATTGCAGCATGGGCAGGCACAGCACCACCAGCTGACATGACAGTATGGTAACAGATTTCAGCAGCCCAACTGGGTTACATCTGCTAATGCTGCTCCCTTACAGGACTCACACTCACTGATCGTTCATGCCTTCTCCAGCCCTTTGCCAAAGCATAAGGAGAGGTACAATGAAAAAGTGGTTACAGAGTTCCCTAGAAATGAGGCAGGACTCCTTGCTGGGACACTGTCACGACAACTACGCGCGCACTACGAAAGGCGCAGGGTTAAGCAACTCACTATCCGTCTATCCTAGACCCAGATAATGACTACGCGGACAACAATCCCCCACGCACACGTGCCTAACAATCCCGGCAACGCCTCCGCTCGCGAAATGCACGCAGAGCGTGATGAAGTGGTCCCAGGATTGCAATGCCGTACTCGTCTTCTCTCGACCTGTGGTAGCGACTACGTTTCCCACAATCCTTACACCCACTTTCTTACCCTATTCATTACGCTGCCACCAGTTCTCACGAACACTAAGCGCACTGCAGCGAGAGACGCAGGGATAAGCAATCCACTATGTCGATCCTAGACCCAAATAATGAATACACAGACAACAATCCCTGCGCGCTTACCCAACCGTCCCCAGCCACCGCAACTCACAATTTAGTAGATACTCGAGCTTAAAACACAAAAAACAATAATCCAGTCTCTTCAGTTAGCATGGATCAAATCAGTCAGAGCAGAACTTAATAAGTTGTATTTAATATGATAACAAAAATTCTATATATCACAGTGCATTTAGGGTTACAGAAAAAATATGGATATAATATTCATTACTTACACACCAACAGCAAACAAATAAAAGGGAGATAACCGCAGATCCTAGTTACTTACAATATACGCTAGACGATCAGCCATAGGGAGGTTCTATTAGGAGCTGGAAATATTTCCTCAATTCTCGATTGACCTCCAAGGAAATAGACCCGAGCTCATGCTTGATTCAGAATATATATAGGGTTGCCTTTTTTCTAAGTACAGCCTCCTAGCTGGTAGAGCCTTTGCCTACAATTCCCTGAATTCCCCTCTCCTGAGCACGCTCAGTGTGCTCCATCATTAATTTTAATTCCCTGGTCTATCAATCATCTCCCAAAGACCACTCTAGTGATCAAAGGATGTGCTTCCTTCTTTGAAAGGCATGACCCCTTGGTGCTTTGGTGTCTACAGCCAAGACTCAAAGGTGTGAATAGAGGATACACGACCCGTCAGTTCACCACATGGGTTATTTCCGCCCTGGTCCTGTATCAAAAGAAATTCCATTTTGCAGCCAAGTGTTATATCCCTCCCAGGGGGGGAGAAGCTAACAATTTTAATTACTTTCTAGCACCTACTCAAGATGGAGGTCTTCCCCAGGTGCTGGGGGAACTGGACACTTCCCGGATATGGCCAGATCAGTTATGATAATGCCTCTATATGGAGGAGATATGTATAGACAGGAATATAGATACATAGACACAGGTAGATACTTATATACATAGTACGACAGAAATACAGATCTAATCTGTCACATCTTCCATCCAAAAGAAGATGCGAAAAGAGCGAAGCTCTCATGCATCTCTCATGCATCTTAGAACGGGTTAGTCAACAGGCATCTGGCACCTACGCCAGTCGCCGGTGCTAGCACGGAGCGGGTGACGCACAGGTGTCCATGCATTTTGCCCACCAAGGCGTGCACTCCATCTCGCAACCGCATCACACACTCCCCCATGCAGGCCTTTGGCGACTCCACCATTCTACCCCACCTCTCCCAAGCCTGGGGGAGGGGTCACTCACGCGGCACTCACAGCATGGCACAGACTCGGAGAAGCCCCTGTGCTTCTGCAGCCCCTCCTGGTACACCTTTTGGGGGGCAGCACGTGTGGCTCACTCTCACCTTGCACCTCCATCTTGCAGGCAGCAACCTCCTCATAAGCAGTCGCCTGCTCTGGAGCCATTCTTACAACAGGGGGCCTGGGGAAACAGGGTGAAGTACCCCGCTCCCCGGTAAACGTCCCCCCTACATCTGCCAATGGAGTCAGGCATCGCACCTGGCTCTGGGTAGATGGCTGGGAGGTCACAGGGCCAAACCAGGATCCGCTCCCTCCCATTCTCGCACTGTCCCCACACATGCAGAATTTGGGGAACCACACAGTTGGGGCACAGGATTCTCCACGCTCCCGCTTGTCCCGCCCCCATTGCACACAGTTTCCCCACTGTATCACACAGTTTATCAAGCACGCCTTGCTTCATAACCGATGAGCATACAGCCGTATGCCACTCTCCTCCAGAGGGAGGTTGCTCAGTACCAGTTTCCTGTGGTACCGGGAATCTGGTTGGCTTTCCCCCAGGGCAACACGCGTCCACCCCAGGCTCTTCTTCCTGACCACACAGCATGCGCTCGGTGCTACCCGTAGCCTCCGACACACGCAACACAGACTGGCATACCACAGTATCCTGCCCATCCAGGATATTCTGCCCTTCACTCCTTTCACCTGGCACCACCAACCTGGATGGTTCAGGCCCTGGGTAACCCTCTTTAACCCTAGGCCTGTCCTTCCGACCACCCAGCGCGCCCTCTGCGCCACACAGTCTCTAACACAAAGGGCACAGGCTGGCACACCGCAGTATCCTGCCACCCTTCCCAGGCATTCTGATCCACACCATCACACGGCAGAGACGGGCCTTGTGCCCTACTCCCCGCAGACTGCCAGCAGGTACCCACTTCCACCATGGGCACTGCGGCTTCCCCACGCATGGGTCCGGGGAACCAGCTGACTCAGGTGCAAGCGAGCATTCACTCACCCCCTGCCTTTCTTCCCAGTCACACTGCCCCGCATGCTACCACACGACACCTCGGGCACAACTGGCACAGGTGCAGACTGACTCACTGCCGTCCCCTGCCCTCCCATCCAGGAATCCTGTTGTGCACCCCCACACACAGCCCTCCCCACTGTAGAGCCACTAGTGGGTCTGGGCAAATCCCCAGCATCCCTTTCCAGTACATACTGTGACACCAATTTACCCAAATCTGTGCCCAGTAACACATCTGTAGGAATATTTTCAGACACTCCCACCTCCCGCAGACCTCTCCACACTCCCCAGTCCAAATAAACCCTTGCCATTGGCACCGCAGGACATACCCCACCAAAACCCTTTACTGCTAGAGTCCTGCCAGGAATAAAGTCTGCAGGGCTGACTAACCCTGGACGCACCAAAGTTACTTCAGCCGCTGTATCTCTTAAACCCACAGATACCTGAGTCCCGACAATGACTGCTTGCTGGTTTACATTGGCACTGCCCTCCGATCTGGTCATGAACAGGACAGAGGGTGATGCTGAGGGGTGTCCTCCCCCAGCTGTGGATGCAGGCTTCTTCCTCTGTGGGCACGCTGCCAGGAGATGGTTGACACTGTTACAAATAAAACAGCGGCGGCTCACACTTCTTCCAGGCGAAGGAGGATTCGTTCCCCCCCCCCTCCCCAGCAGAGACTGGCACAGAGGGGGGCGCTGCGGCCGTGATGTCGGGGGGTCGTGATGAGTTGGGCTTCCATCCAGATGATCCTTTGGGGGAACCTCTGCTCCGGTCCACAGACGCTCTGTTGGCCGCATGGAAATCGGCCAGCTTGCCAGCTTCCAGGGCCGTCTCGGGTTTGCGATCCAGAAGCCATTCCTGGATCTCTGGTGGGTACAGCTGCACGAACTGCTCCTTGATTAACAGGTCTTCCAGAGCATCCAAGGTGTCAATCTTCAGCCCCCTGACCCATTGTCGAAATAGGGTGGTTAGCTGGCTCACGACTGCAGAGTAGCTCTCCGCGATCCGCTTCTGCAAGGACCTGAACTTTTGCGATATACCTCTGGCGTGAGGTTATATACAGCGCTGCTTTAATCGCCTCATAGTCCTGGTCACTCTCAGCTGGTAATTCTGCAAAGGCTCCCAGCGCTGGACCTTTTAGTCCAGGAGTGAGGTACCTGGCCCATTGCTCCTTGGGCAGCTGGTACTGTCGACAGGTCTTTTCAAAACTTTGCAGAAACACATCCAGGTCCCCATCTTTGTCCAGAGTGCGAAAGTTCTTGGCACGAGGTCTGGGCGTAGGGAGATCTGCAGCACCCGCAGGGGCAGGAGATAATTGCGTTCTACCTGCCTGGGCCATAGCGAGCTGATGTGCCCGTTCGGCTTGGCACTCTGCAGCATCTCGGTCCGCTTGGCGTGCTGCCGCCTCTTGCTCAGCTCCGCAGCTTCGCGTTCAGCTCTGCGCTCCTCTCGCTCTTGGTACTGCAGGATGACCTGGAGCCGCATCTGCGAGTCCGCTGAGTCCACATGTTTTAAAACAGTCTGCAAGTAAACATCCAGGGCCGTCTCACCCTTGGGCGAAGCACTTGACATTGTCCTTTCCACTGTACTTGCGCTTCCTTCGGCTGGGTCAAGCGTGGTACCCTGCTCTGCTGCATCCTGGACTGCTTGCCTCGCCTCGTAATCCTCGAGGGCTTGCAAAAGTTCATCTTTGCGTTTGTCGATCGTCGAAATGCTTTTTTCTTTACACAATTGTTCCAGCGCCTTTTTCGATGGTTGTTACATCATTCTCACTCCCGCCAAATAAAAGATAGCACAGATAAACAAAGAAGGGGGAGGGGAAAACTGCTGTGTGTAAATTCTAATAAATGCACTGAGTTCTGCTCTGGAAATTGGAAAACCAATTTCTTTAGTATCTGGATCTATGCTGCTTCACAGATCCAAATACTAACCTGATATCCCACCACTTGCCAGCAGTTGTCACGACAACTACGCGCGCACTACGAAAGGTGCAGGGTTAAGCCACTCACTATCCATCTATCCTAGACCCAGATAATGACTACGCGGACAACAATCCCCCACGCGCACGTGCCTAACTATCCCGGCAATGCCTCCGCTCATGACACGCACGCAGAGCGTGATGAAGTGGTCCCAGGATTGCAATGCCGTACCCGTCTTCTCTCGACCTGTAGTAGCGACTACGTTTCCCACAATCCTTACACCCACTCTCTATTCGTTACGCTGCCACCAGTTCTCACGAACACTAAGCGCGCTGCAGCGAGAGACGCAGGGATAAGCAATCCACTATCTGTCTATCCTAGACCCAAATAATGACTACGTGGACAACCATCCCTGCGCGCTTACCCAACCGTCCCCAGCCACCGCAACTCACAATTTAGTAGATACTCGAGCTTAAAACACAAAAAACAATAATCCAGTCTCTTCAGTTAGCATGGATCAAATCAGTCAGAGCAGAACTTAATAAGTTGTATTTAATATGATAACAAAAATTCTATATATCACAGTGCATTTAGGGTTACAGAAAAAATATGAATATAATATTCATTACTTACACACCAACAGCAAACAAATAAAAGGGAGATAACCGCAGATCCTAGTTACTTACAATATACGCTAGACGATCAGCCATAGGGAGGTTCTATTAGGAGCTGGCAATATTTCCTCAATTCTCGATTGACCTCCAAGGAAATAGCCTCGAGCTCATGCTTGATTCAGAATATATATAGGGCTGCCTTTTTTCTAAGTACAGCCTCCTAGCTGGTAGAGCCTTTGCCTACAATTCCCAGAATTCCCCTCTCCTGAGCACGCTCAGTGTGCTCCTTCATTAATTTTAATTCCCTGGTCTATCAATCATCTCCCAAAGACCACTCTAGTGATCAAAGAATGTGCTTCCTTCTTAGAAAGGCATGACCACTTACACCTTGGTACAAAGAAAAAATGGACAGGCGCCAAAACTCGTACCGCCACCAATAAACCAATACCAACCAGAATTTTAGTGGTTTTCCCCCAAACCAGTGAAAATGACAAAAATAGTACGTATCTGGTGGCGCGATGGTGGTCGCTGAACGGTAGATGATGGGTCCCTTAGTTCATATGAAGCATATGGAGAGAAATAAACAATATATAGTGCAGATGGTACTGACACATAAAATATATGCTGAAGTGTAGTGTATTCACTCACAAATTAAAGAGCCCGAACACTGGCTCTAAGTGGGTCAAGGCTCTTGGGTGTTTTACTTCTCCATTTCTTAAGGTGACCCACACCTTGTATCGAATGGAGTGTGGCTCATGTAAAGTGGACATGAAAAGAAAGCAGAACAACTTCCTTGTGCAAATCTTTTAAAATTCAAATAACATGAGTAGAGTATAGCTGTTCAACTCACATTTGTAGGAGCTATAGACCAAGCTCTTGGTGTGTATGCCTCAGGGCTTATTTAAGGTAAAGCCCAAACACCTCTTTAAATCCAGAACACCAGGGGAAAAAGTTTTTAAAAAATAAAATTATTTATTAAACATAAATAAAATACTGGCTCAGCCAGAGGACCAGAACGCGTTTCGCCAGACGTGCTGGCTTCTTCAGCTGGTTTACAGGCTGGCTCACATCTATTTCTTAAATAGTCCAGTGTATAAAAGTCAATTAAAAGTCCCCACATGTTCCGGATTACATAATTAGCGTAAATCCCCTGCTCAAACCGCATCATAAACGTCGTGAGACAGAAGTCGCCATCTTGCGCATGCGCTCTATCGTCCTGTGCGTTACATCTTGCGTGTCACGTCAAATCCCGGAAGTAGCATGCGTTCCACTTCGTATGTCCTTCCGGATCTCCAGACGCATTCATCTACTGACTTCCAATCTCCCTTGGGCCGACATGTAACCGCCCTCAGTTGCCCTCGGGCGAAGTTGAAACCAAAAAAGAGCAAATCAATAGAGCGCAAATTGTAAATACAATAAAATCTTCCCCAACTCCATTATATAAAGGGAATGTTGAAGCTGTATATGGATATATACTCTATATCGATGGATCTTTGTCTAAACCTATAGGTAGTTAATGCAATAACTTAAGTGACTTTAATATAAAGACTAGATCTATTAGAACGGATCTATAAGAATAGTCATCCGGTTCTGGTTTAGACAAAGATCCATCGATATAGAGTATATATCCATATACAGCTTCAACATTCCCTTTATATTTGGGTTCCTAATTTCAGAACGATTCGTACACATGAGAAATCCAAATGCTGCTCAATGTCGAGTTATATATATATATATATATATATATATCATTAATGACAGTGCCTCTAATACCAATGGTATAATTTGGTTATTTACCCTTAAAATAAGGATTAATAACCAATCAACGAACATATGTCTTAACAAATATATAACACAGTATCCTGAGTTCTTTTGAGGCTATGTAGATATTTTTAGACACAATAAAATCCTTAAAGGTGAAACGAGACTTCGTAACCGTAAAACAAATCAAATAAAGATTTATTCACACCGTCAAGTTTCATACAATCATATGTTGTCAACTGATCAGCAAGATACAATTTTAAAAGTAAATATAGGCAGTGATTAGTAGTAATACTGCGTCACGCAGTAATCTAATGGACAAACAGTTTAGATTTATAGACCGAACCACACATATGCACAAATCTATTCTTAAACACTGAGTTCTATTCTACCCAATTAAGCTTCTCCCGTTATAACTCAATCCTCAACCTGGCTCAAACGCTCAGTTACTGGGGCCTCACCTGCAGCACAATTTAGTATTGTGGGGGTCGATTCACTAAATGAAACTTTCTTCACGGAGACACATAACGCACTCGATAGGTAAACTACCTCTTCCACAGATTAATTACAGCATCAATACTCGGCTTACAATATTATTCATTGCAGTTACTCGAACACATATGATGGATCAAACAAGGTAACCTATATATTTAATCACTTGCAATCTAGACTCAGCAATTTATTCAGCATGAGTTAAAAAAACTTATTTTTGACTTAGTATCACGTCTTGTACATGAAAACACATTCAATAGTAGCGGTTGCAAGATGTAGAATTAGGTTATGTTAATTACTCTAATGAGGGCTGGTGGTAACTTGATATATAAAAGTTATTTCTCAGTTCCAGTTTATCTCACTAGGGGGACAAGAATAATCCTTAGATGTCCAAATACAGCATTCTTGGAATATAAATAAATCCACGTAATTAAGTGGAGCAACACGGTTGCCCTTAATTGTTACGTCCTTAGAGTTCCTCTGCAGTAAGAAATGAAGGGCTGATAACTATTCTACGGTTTAGGCTTCAACAGCCAAATAATTCATTTATATTCCTTTAATATGTGATGGACATATAAAGCAGTGACGATGCAATTAGAAAATAGATATCACCATCTGGTAGAGACTGGTGTAAGAAGATTTGTGGGCGGGTCTCTTGGAGTCTTGTGGTGGCCCCCTGGCTTCTTGTGGTCCTGGTGGTATCTGGCCTTTTCTTCCTCCTTTCTTCCACCTCCTCTGTCTAAAACTCGCACCCTTTTATGTTCCAGATTTCTTTATCTAAAGACTGGCCTACACGGGAGTAGCTTGACAACAATTATTACATGCGATTCGTGGGTAGTTTTATTCCTTTCCCCAATATTTAATTAGGTGTTCTTGGCACCTGTCCAGCAGAGGTCTCCGTAAGATCAAAATCCTAACTTTGGAGTTTCTCAGATCTTAGAGACCAGTATCCTAATGGAATTACTTTAGAGATATATCCAAAGTAATTCCACTGAACACTGAACATGCATGCTGTATGTGGTTATAGATATCTAGAGATATATGTGTGTATGAGATAATTCTGCAGACAGGCATACATGTGTTTCGTGATATATCACTTAAGATTCATTCATAATTAACAGATTTAATCTACTGTTTTCTGAATGTTAGTAAACGGTACACTCATTATTTAATAATCAATTAAATGTGGTATGGGCTCTACCTTTTATAAGAATATCAGTTCCATGATTATCTGTTATAACTTACCACATCAGTTAAATATTCAAATACCACTTAGACATCTTGTATAATATAATGTCCCAGATCCCATTGGCTATCTTCGTACTGTCATAATATTTCTGACAAACTTGATTTGAAATTACCCATCCCTAATATAGAAAGAAGGACCTGACACATTTTTTTTATATTGGACATTTCGAAACTATCCAAGGATTTGTGCGACTGTTGATTTTACAGGTGAACAGATTAAATTGCCCTTGGGTATACAAAGAGTTTTGCTTCAATTCAGTTATCTATTGTATTCGTTAGCTTCAAGACAATGCGATTTAATATAGCTTCTTTGACATCTGGGTTTTTTACATCCAAAATTGCTGAGAAAGTATAGTTTTCCAGGTCTCTGAGCCCTATATTGCGGTTTCCTTTGTCTACATAATCTGATAAAGGGGAATCCTTGTTTGTGATGTTAAAGAATTTGTGAGGTCCATTGTCGGAGGAGCTCATTCTGTTTACCAGGTGTTAAAATTTAACCAGGCTGTCTGCTTGAAAGAAATACCTGGCACTAATTTGAACAGTCCTGCTAAAATATGAAAAATATGAAGTTTCATATCTGAAATGATCTGACATCAATTACGGATAGAAGCTACGGTTAGAACGAAATTAGGGTTAGATTAGTGTTAGGAATAAGGGTTAGAAACTAAGGTTAGAAGCTAGGGTTAGATTAGGGTTAGGAGTGCAAGAGGAAAAAATTTGTTTCAGATGTGAAATATTGATTAGTTTCCACTGAGCTGAGCATACATTTTATACTTTTACAAAGGGCACTTTTACAACATTATGCTTATAAGATATGTAAAAGAATCAATATAATTAGTAAATTAATTACAAAGATTGAGAATGAATAGAATGAGTGTGTGTAACAAGAGCAAAAACAAGTAGATGGCAAAGTAGACATTCTGCAAACACTGATACAAGGTTTCCAATGCCTATTTCAAGGTCATTTATAAATAAATTGAATAGAATTGGTCCTATAACAGAAAACTGAGGGTCTGTTATAGGTCCACTTCTATTCGATTTAATTTATAAATGTCCTTCAAATAAGCATTGAAAGTCCTGTATCAATGTTTGCAGGTGACACAAAACTAGGAAAAGTAATACAATGTGAGCAGGATGTTACTTCGCTGCAGAGGGATTTAGATAGATTGGGGGACTGGGCACTTAAATGGCAGATGAAAGTTAACTTTACACTTTTTTTTCATTCTTATATCCTATTTCTTTTCCATTTTGCAGAAGTAAAACAAGCTTAATATCATTGAAATATTTTTATTTTAAAAAAGAAACTGAGCAAACAGGAAAAACTAATCGTGACCAAATTCTCCCATGTGGAGTATACTTTCCTATGAAACCAGAAACCATAGGAGACCCACTAATTATGCATTCACCTTAGGTCTCATTTAATCATGGGCTTCACACAGTGAAAATTTTGTATGTCAGTACTGATAGCGAGTGATCACTCTTCAACCTGCCATGTATATGGACTTATGTGCATGGCATTCAAGTGCAAACTCAATCCATACAAATGCTATCCGACATTTACATCCTCCTCTCCATGCATTGTAGAGCTACTCGTGGCAGCGAACTTTGTCCCTGGTACAAATAAATTTACAACATAAAAGACCGAAGAGACGCCCGAGGCTGGAAAACAATCCCCATTTTGAAAGTATCCAATAGCTATGCAATAGCTAAAATATAATCTATAAAAAAGATTCCGTTTTATGATAGTGAGAGAAGCAATATATCAAAGGGAAACCAGAGAGCCCCTAGGGGTTATTCAGAAAGAGACAATCTGGCACCGAAATGTCACCGAACAGGGAATTTCCCGGTACCATTTCCTGCCCATTCGGCTATTCAGAGAGCAGGCAGTTCGCCAGATTTTGGCAAACTGCCTGCACCTATGGCAGAGCTTGACAAACCCCAGGAGCCTGGTCGCAATGGCGACTAAGGCTAGGGTCAGACGAACGCAGTTTTAACGTGCGTTTAGCCGCACAAAATCACGGCCGTGCTAGCAGCAAATGACGTCCAATGCCGGGGAACACACGAAGTACGGCCGCACGAAAGTTCGTCCGCGCAACGCAAGTGGCAAACGAACGCATTTTTTCGAGAACGTCAAACCGCTACTACTGACGTACAGAGTGCGCTGCGGCCGCATAGCGGCGTGTTTGCGTGATTGGGAGACTTCAGACGCTGCTAATGTCCGGCCAACATAACGTCCAGACGCAAAAAGTGTTTTATTGTTGATCCGTACAAAATCACGGACGAAAAGGCGCATCGTATGACCGCTATCGCGTATTCCGTGAAAAAATATGTCCGTTCGTTCGACCACACTTTTCCACGGTCGACGCGAAAAATGCGTTCGTCTGACCCTAGCCTTAAAATAGCTTCCAGGCGCCTGGGTTTTTGTCAGCCCATTCACTCTAGGCAGCAGGCATGACAATTTTTTTCCGGCCAGCTGATTTATTGTATAATCTAAAGAGAAAAAAACTTTAGGGCTGCTGCGGGTAAACTGCAGGGCTAAAGGTTTTTTTCTCTTCCCATACCAGCACCTCTGTGTATTCTCCACCCCCAGTAGATAGGCTGCTGCAAGGATTCTCCTGCATTAGCCAATCCGTGCCAGGGGGCGGGGCTCTGCCTTATTTGCTCACTGTGCAAACATGAGCTAGATAGGCTGCCTTCACAGCCAATCATCTGTCTGTAGTGATGGCAGGATGTCCCTCCTCCCACAGCCGCATGTCTGATACTCGGCAGGGAGAGGTGAGACAGGAGCCTGGAACTGTGTGGCAGGCAGAGTGAGTGATAGTGTGTGTGTGGCTGGCAGATTGTGTGGCTGGCAGAGTGAGTGAGTGTGTGTGGATGGCAGAGTGAGTCTGTGTGGCTGGCAGAGTGTGTGTGTGTGGCTGCCAGAGTGTGTGTGGCTGGCAGAGTGTGTGTATTGTGGCTGGCAGAGTGTGTCAGGGACGTGCACTCAGGGGTGGCAGGGGAGGCGGAGCCTCCCCTGTCATGCCAGTAAATTAATGAGCTCATTGTGTGTATTGTAATGACATGTGATGTGTGTGTATGTACATTTAAACTGTAAATAAATTGTTATTTATACTCATACTCACCTCTCCTCGCTCCCTCATTGTGCTTTGTTTCTTCTCTGTCCGCTTTTTTTTTCTCCTGCAGCTTTCACTTTCTCAGTTTGCCGGCTGCTGTGTGTGTGTGTGTAATACACTACACAGACAGCAGGGGCAGCACTGTTCAAGCCTAGGCTACGCAATTTACGCAGCCCAACGCTACGCTAATTGCAGAGCTCAGGCTGGTAGCAGGCAAGCTCGTCATTGCCTCCAGGCAATGACAGCAAATGAAGCTTGAGCCAATGGGAAAGCTCCATTGTCTCAAGCAAGTTTTTTTTTTTTTAAAAAAACCCACCATGGGAGGCAGTGCTCCATGGTTTGATTGACGCAGGACAGTCATGTGACTGTCCTCGTCAATCGTGGGGGGCGGGCAGGGAGATCACAGCAGTGTGACTGTGACAAACCCCTCCAGAAAGTGCTGAGCGCATGTGTGTGTGATAAACACAGCACACATGCGCTCAGCACAGAGGGAGGGGGGGGGTTGTCACAGTCACACACTCTCAAGCTCCAGCAGCTCCTCCTACATCACCTGACCTCGTGCCAGCACCACAGAGACACGTGGGACGGGAAGCAGCCGACCTCTTCTCTCTTGGACAGCGCAGCCAGTGAGGAGCTGTCTCAGGTAAGTAAGGAGCCCTCCCCTGCAGGAACCCTGTGACTCTGCTGGGGCAAATCCATGAGCTGGGGCACATCCATGAGCTGGGGCAAATCCATGTGCTGGGGCAAATCCATGTGCTGGGGCACATCCATGAGCTGGGGCAAATCCATGTGCTGGGGCAAATCCATGAGCTGGGGCACATCCATGAGCTGGGGCACATCCATGAGCTGGGGCAAATCCATGTGCTGGGGCAAATCCATGTGCTGGGGCAAATCCATGTGCTGGGGCAAAATCCATGAGCTGGGGCACATCCATGAGCTGGGGCAAATCCATGTGCTGGTGCAAATCCATGTGCTGGGGCACATCCATGAGTTGCTGGGGCAAATCCATGAGCTGCTGGGGCATATCCATGTGCTGGGGCAAATCCATGCGTTGCTGGGGCAAATCCATGAGCTGGGGCAAATCCATGAGCTGGGGCATATCCATGAGCTGCTGGGGCATATCCATGAGCTGGGGCATATCCATGAGCTGCTGGGGCATATCCATGAGCTGGGGCAAATCCATGAGCTGGGGCAAATCCATGAGCTGGGGCACATCCATGAGCTGGGGCAAATCCATGTGCTGGGGCAAATCCATGAGCTGGGGCACATCCATGAGCTGGGGCACATCCATGAGCTGGGGCAAATCCATGTGCTGGGGCAAATCCATGTGCTGGGGCACATCCATGAGCTGGGGCACATCCATGAGCTGGGGCAAATCCATGTGCTGGGGCAAATCCATGTGCTGGGGCACATCCATGAGCTGGGGCAAATCCATGTGCTGGGGCAAATCCATGAGCTGGGGCACATCCATGAGCTGGGGCACATCCATGAGCTGGGGCAAATCCATGTGCTGGGGCAAATCCATGTGCTGGGGCAAATCCATGAGCTGGGGCAAATCCATGTGCTGGGGCAAATCCATGAGCTGGGGCACATCCATGAGCTGGGGCAAATCCATGTGCTGGTGCAAATCCATGTGCTGGGGCACATCCATGAGTTGCTGTCACATATCCATGTGCTGCAGCAAATCCATGCGTTGCTGGGGCAAATCCATGAGCTGGGGCAAATCCATGAGCTGGGGCATATCCATGAGCTGCTGGGGAATATCCATGAGCTGGGGCATATCCATGAGCTGCTGGGGCATATCCATGAGCTGGGGCAAATCCATGAGCTGGGGCAAATCCATGAGCTGGGGCACATCCATGAGCTGGGGCAAATCCATGTGCTGGGGCAAATCCATGAGCTGGGGCACATCCATGAGCTGGGGCACATCCATGAGCTGGGGCAAATCCATGTGCTGGGGCACATCCATGTGCTGGGGCACATCCATGAGCTGAGGCAAATCCATGTGCTGGGGCACATCCATGAGTTTCTGGGGCAAATCCATGAGCTGCTGGGGCATATCCATGTGCTGGGGCAAATCCATGCGTTGCTGGGCAAATCCATGAGCTGGGGCAAATCCATGAGCTGGGGCATATCCATGAGCTGCTGGGGCATATCCATGAGCTGGGGCAAATCCATGAGCTGGGGCAAATCCATGAGCTGGGGCAAATCCATGTGCTGGGGCAAATCCATGTGCTGGGGCAAATCCACGTGCTGGGGCAAATCCATGAGCTGGGGCATATCCCATATCCATGAGCTGGGGCATATCCATGTGCTGGGGCAAATCCATGAGCTGGGGCAATATCAATGAGAGGAGCTGGGGCAGTATATCCATGAAAGGAGCTGGGGCAATATCCATGAGAAGAGCTGGGGCAGTATATCCATGAAAGGAGCTGGGGCAATATCCATGAAAGGAGCTGGGGCAAAATCCATGAGCGGAGCTGGGGCAATATCCATGAAAGGAGCTGGGGCAAAATCCATGAGCGGAGCTGGGGCAATATCCATGAGAGCTGGGGCAATATCCTGTGTATATCTAGCTCTGATACAAGCCAGTGCCTCACCAGCCACTGACCTCACCGCACGTCACTGGTGTGTGTGTGTGTGGCTGGCAGAGTGAGTGAGTGTGTGTGTGGCTGGCAGTGAGTGAGTGTGTGTGTGGCTGGCAGAATGAGTGTGTGTGTGGCTGGCAGAATGAGTGAGTGTGTGGCTGGCAGAGGGAGGGAGTGAGTGTGTGTGGCTGGCAGAGTGACACATGTAACACATGCCGACTGATCCAGAGGATAAAATGACTTGTATATTAAATTTTATATAAATATCCACATATTCTTTAAAAGCACAGCACCCCTTCTCTTATGTGCCCGTGAAAACTAATAGCAGTGAGGGACAGGCAGAGACTGTCTTTTTTCTGTTTTTTTCCAAACAGCACTTCAATTTTGACACTTTCAAGCGTATTGTTGTTGTTTGTTTTTTTTTTTTTTTACCCTGTTCGTCAACTTGTCGGCTTTTTCCGGCAGCTCGCTGGCTTTTTCCGCCATGCTCGGTGTGTATTTTGCGGCGGTTCCGGCAGGTATTCAGTGGGTTTGTTGCGCGGTTTCCCTGCACTCTGGGGAGCCTGCGTGAATGCTGAATTCGCTGCAGGGTGGGGAATTTTGATTCCCCGAAGTGCCTGGAATGAGAGAGCACCAAAATGTGGGTGAAATTTCAGTGCTCTCTGAATAACCACCTATGGCTTACTGGGTTTAAGGTTATTATTACACATACATATTAAATAGTAGCGGTATATTGAGTAGTCCGTAACATAATCCAGTTGTAGATGTGCCAGCGACATAAACTCCTAGCTAGCGAACTTAAACAGAGATATGCAGACCCACAAGAGGGACTTTCCTTTCTGAACATGGACACGATGTGGCCGGTATGGAATTACTCCTGGTCTCTTTCACCATTAGGCCAAGCCGTGACTGTGCAAATAGACACTGAAGAAACATAATAAAGCATAAGCCTTACGTGATGGCTCCATCTAGTGGACTAACTGTTCCATTGCATTCAGTTTTTATCCACAAAGTAATTTTTAAAGGAACACTAACAGAAGCTGTAACTTGATTACTGGTACAATAAAAAAAATAAAAACACATTTATAAAAAAAAATGCTACTTTATTTTTCTTTGTTTGAATTAATAGCAGATGAAAAGGAAAAATAAAGTTAGGCGTTTATCTCCGGTTTCAATTTTGTGGATTTTTCCCACGATGCAACGTTTACCAAAATGTTAGGGCAACTATCACTTTACAACTGTGCTATCGGATTAAACCGTAGTGAAGAAGGGGAGGGAGTAAATGGGTGGTGGAGAACATTTTTAGACAAGGCTGCAGGACATATACAGGGTTATTCACACTATAGGGTTTATTCAGAGAGAGCCGATCTGGCCCCAGAATGGCACCGAACAGGGGATTTCCCCATATGGTGCCATTTTCGGGGCCATTCGGCTATTCAGAGAGCAGGCAGTTTGCCAAATTTTGGAGAATTGCCAGCAAGTATGGTGCCTGTTCGACTGCAGTGAAATCCCCCATAGAGAAGCAATGGTTAATCTATTCAGAGAACCCCGAACAGCAGATAAAAGTTGCCGAAATGCCCTGCTGTTCAGTGGTTTCATTCGGCAGGTTTATTCAGGCGAATCCCATAGGCTTCAGTGTTAAAAATTTTCCCGTTTGTATGCAACATCTAATAAAACGTTTATACTTTTAATCTGCAGTAAAATGTCACTTTCAATGTTTTTGTATTTTTTACCCCGTTCGTCAGCTTGCGGGCTTTTTCCGGCAGCTGGTCGTTGCTGTGTTCGGCGGATCGTCAGCTTTTTCTGGACGTGTTCGGCGTGTTTTTTGCAGGGGTTCAAGTGATCCGATTCTTCGGATTGTATCTCATGCGTTTTCTGGCAGTTTTGCAGTGGAGTTTCGGGTCCATTCCCTGCACTCTGGGGTAATTTGATTCCCCGAATTGCAGGGAACGAGAGAGCACCGAATAACCTCTGAATGCTCTCTGAATAACCCCTATAGTGTGTTGTCTATGCCAGTGTTTCTCATCTCCTACAACTAAGGCCCCGTTCACACTGTGCGATTTGAAAATCGCGCGACTTTCCGTGGATTTTCATATTCGCGACATGGTGCGATAATGTCGCGCGACAACACTGTTTTGTGCGATTTTTGCAAAGCACCACCAATACAAATCGCAAAATCAGCATGTACCAGCAACATGCTTTTGCGACATGCGAAGTCGCGCGACATCGCGCGGCAAGATGTGAACAGCTCCATTGAAATGCATTGGAGAAGCTACACAGCGTGACGTCGCGCAGATTTTGCTGCGACGTTGTGGCAAAATCCGCGCGATAAATCGCACAGTGTGAACGGGGCCTAAAACCTCAATTACCCCCAACAGGCCAGATTTTAAGGATTAATTTGGGGAAATACAGACTGAATCCTGCAATCACTGAGCAGCAAATCATATCACCTGAGCTGCGCTTCAGATATCTGGCAAACCTGACCTGTCAGGGGGACTTGAGGACCGGAGTTGAGAAACACTGGTCTATGCTACCCAAGATAGGAAATGGCAGCTGAATGAGATCTGGTAGTGGGTTAATAACACTTTATTCTGCCTCCTGGTGATGTCCCTTGCTTACATCTTACAAAAAGTAGGTCAATAGGTCAGTTTTCTGGACTTCTGACCCAATGCCACACAGTGAGGAGCACGTGCTGTAAAGTCAGTGTGGGGGGAACAGTTTACAACAAACTATCACACAATGGATGCACACAGTGACACATAGAGAGTAAAATATTTTCTTAACTATAGATACAGGAGAAAAACAAAGCACATGTAAGATATCAGCAACATGAAATAAACACGATAAGAACATTGCATATTTTGGATGGAAGTGTCGCTTTAAAATTGAACAGCTTGTCATCAGATGTAATACTACTTCTTGTTTTTTGTCTTTTTTCTCTAAGCTATGTAGAGCTTTACAGCATTGCTTTAATTGTGGGATACGACCGTATTAGAAGTGGGGAAACTGAAGAGAAAACATCAGGCTCAATTTGTTTGCTATGTAATGTATACTTACAGTGGCGTAGCGTGGGTTGTCAGCGCCCGGGGCCAGCAAAGAATTGTGCGCCCCCCCCAACCTGTGGACGTTATCGATATTGCCCCCAGCTCACACATGGATTTGCCCCCAGCTCATGGATTTGCCCCAGCTCTCACATGGATTTGCCCCCAGCTCATGGATATGCCCCAGCTCTCACATGGATTTGCCCCCAGCTCATGGATATGCCCCAGCTCATGATTTGCCCCCCAGCTCATGGATTTGCCCCCAGCTCATGGATTTGCCCCCAGCTCATGGATTTGCCCCCAGCTCACTCATGGATTTGCCCCAGCTCACGGGGATTTGCCCCCAGCTCATAGATTTGCCCCAGCTCTCACATGGATTTGCCCCCCAGCTCACTCATGGATTTGCCCCCCAGCTCACTCATGGATTTGCCCCCATCTCCATGGATTTGCCCCCAGCTCACTCATGGATTTGCCCCCATCTCATGGATTTCCCCAGCTCATAGATTTGCCCCCAGCTCATGGATTTGCCCCCCAGCTCATGGATTTGCCCCCAGCTCACTCATGGATTTGCCCCCATCTCATGGATTTGCCCCCAGCTCACTCATGGATTTGCCCCCATCTCATGGATTTGCCCCCCAGCTCACTCATGGATTTGCCCCCATCTCATGGATTTGCCCCAGCTCATAGATTTGCCCCCAGCTCATGGATTTGCCCCCCAGCTCATGGATTTGCCCCCCAGCTCACTCATGGATTTCCCCCATCTCATGGATTTGCCCCCAGCTCATGGATTTGCCCCCCAGCTCATGGATTTGCCCCCCAGCTCATGGATTTGCCCCCCAGCTCACTCATGGATTTGCCCCCATCTCATGGATTTGCCCCCCAGCTCACTCATGGATTTGCCCCCATCTCATGGATTTGCCCCCAGCTCATGGATTTGCCCCCCAGCTCATGGATTTGCCCCCAGCTCATGGATTTGCCCCCAGCTCATGGATTTGCCCCCCAGCTCACTCATGGATTTGCCCCCATCTCATGGATTTGCCCCCAGCTCATGGATTTGCCCCCCAGCTCATGGATATGCCCCAGCTCATGGATTTGCCCCCAGCTCATGGATTTGCCCCCATCTCATGGATTTGCCCCCAGCTCATGGATTTGCCCCCCAGCTCACTCATGGATTTGCCCCCCAGCTCACTCATGGATTTGCCCACATCTCATGGATTTGCCCCCATCTCATGGACTTGCCCCCCAGCTCACTCATGGATTTGCCCCCATCTCATGGACTTGCCCCCCAGCTCACTCATGGATTTGCCCCCATCTCATGGATTTGCCCCCCAGCTCACTCATGGATTTGCCCCCATCTCATGGATTTGCCCCCCAGCTCACTCATGGATTTGCCCCCATCTCATGGATTTGCCCCCCAGCTCATGGATTTGCCCCCAGCCCTTACCTGGATATTGCCCCAGGCCCCAGCTCCGGCGGGGGTTGAGGGACCGGGACGCAGATGCCGGGCAGCGCGGAGCGCCTGCCCGGTCTTTAACAGTCCGTCCTGTTAGGTGATGCCGCGCAGCCGGTCACGTGGTCCGGCCAATCAGGTGGTACAGAGACTCCGTACCACCTGATTAGCCGGACCACGTGACCGGCTGCGCACGCCGCGCAGCCGCATCACCTAACAGGACGGACTGTTAAAGACCGGGCAGGCGCTCCCGCGCTGCCCGGCATCTGCGTCCCCTCAACCCCCGCAGTTTTAGGGGCGCAAATGCGCCCCTAACAAAACTGCGCCCGGGGCCACGCCCCCCCAGCCCCCCCACGCTACGCCACTGTATACTTATGCACAGGAAAAGGGTGCAAGAAACAAGCGGAAGATGCAGGGCATTCAACCAAGATTAAAAGAAAAAAATTCCATTACTGGGTATGCCTTTTCAGAGAATCATGATGCAGTTTGTAGCAGAGATTTATTTATGGTACAACTGAACACATTATAAGAATATCCTTGAATGGTTAGAGTCAGTTAGGCTTGTGCACCGATTTTTTTTTTCGGTTCGATTTGTTCGGATGTTTAAACTTTTCGATTCGGCTCGTTTCGACCGATTTCTGTTTCGATTCGGTTCGGTTCGTTTTTCGTGTACATTTTTTTTTCGGAATATCGACCATTTTTCGTATTTTCGTGTCACTTTGCTCGTTTTTTGTATCGACTTTTCTGAAATTTCTGAAATTTTCGTTTTTTCGGAACTTCGTTTCAAAGTGTCTACGATAATTCTGGCGATTCTATCGTGTTTTCCAGGACCCTCACAAACCCCCCTAACTCTGAAGAACAGGATCATTTTTACATTGTAGACTTGGAAACTATCTGCCTATGCGTTAACATAATAAATTGCATTGTTAGCAGCATTCCAAATTTTGTGAAGCATCTCTTCGATATTTTAAAACAAAGAAAGTGTAAGAAATTCCAGAATTACCGAAATGGAACCGAAATCACGAATGGAACCGAAATCATGAATAGAGCAAAAATAAGTTTCGATTTGACACATTTCAAGTCCATTCGAAAAATCCGAAAATTTTTCGTTTCGGCTCGGAAAACTTTTCGGATCTATCGGTTTTCGGGTCCGAACCGATTCGAAAGTTCGGCCGAATCCGAACACACGAATCGGGAAATTTCGTGAAAATTCCGAAACCCGAAACGCACATCCCTAGCCATTAGTGGGCATGCAGACAACAGATGTCTTATCCCGAGCTACATGTCCACTCTAGCAGACCTGCTCAGTAGCGGCAGGTCATTGGGTTCAGTGATGGAGATCCCCAGACTGAATATATGGAAGAAACCCAACCTTTCTTACTGCATCTTCTTTGATAGGCCTAGATTAGAGTGTAGATAGGCAGGGTGAATTAACATGGTGCTGATGGTGATGCAGCTCCAGTCACAGGATCTAAAATAGTCACAGTGGAATTGTGGCTATTTCAGTACTCAGAGCCGCTAGAGGTGAGGCACAATGTTTGTAAGAAGGATAGTTCAGATGCTCAAGGGAGGTGAAAAGGAAAGGGGTAAGAAGTCTGCCAGATGCTTTGCAACTACATCTCCCATGATGCTCATGTGTGATTGTACAAGTTGTGTTCACACAATTTAAGTATTAGGATTAAACTAAGGTTAAACAGACACTCTAAACAACATGACCAAAATAACATGGTTAATTGATCATGGTGAGCTGAGAGTCCCCCCCCCCCATCCCCCTCAGCTTTCAGGCTGGCTTTCCAAACAGGTGGGAGCCTTCGGTCCAGAAGACTATTAACCAGCTCATGCTGCACAGCCTTCTGGTGTTATGATGTGCATTTGCATTGAGAGGACGTTCACGCAATCACAATAATAAGTAAGCATAGTAAGCGAGGTGCAGCTTCTGACTCTTAGCCTTATTAAATGACGTGAAAAACATATTCAAAGAGATATTCTACACGGTGTGCACAAATATTAACCCTTTCGCTGCTGAGGCTTTTCCCGCCCCTGTGCTGAGGTCATTTTTACCGGTTTTGCTCATCATGTTTAAACGTGTTTTGAAGGCTTATTTTAGTATATGACCCAGACATATTATATATCGTTCTTTCCGTCAGACTCGGTAGATTCATAATATGTCATTATTATATGTATACGTTATGTCATGTCTGTATATTATAACAAAAAATGCAATAAAATATGTATTTTCAATAATTTACAATGTGTAAAGTGTTTTTTTCACATTTTAACATGCGAGCAATTGCGGTTATATTTTGTATGGGGTGCGCTTGTTAAAAAAATTAGAGATGGGGTCTCGTTACATTTTTTTTTGGGGAAAATTACACTATTTTTAACAAACGCACCGCATACAAAAATCGTTAGTGCAGCATCATTGTTCACATTATAATTGAAATGGGAACAATATTGCTGCATTAACAAACCAAAAAAAAAAAAAAAAAAGTGTTTTTTTTTTTTTTATAATTTTTTTTTTTTACAACATTTTTCACTTTCATGTTTGGTATCGTTGGAACGGCCATGCTCTGGCCGATCCAACCATACCAAAATTTAACCCCTAACTGCCACGGATCGGGAGATAGGGAGTTCATTGGAACTCCCTATCTCCACAGTTGGTGGCAGTTAGGGGTTAACTCTAGGACTGGCGTCATCGTGCTACGCTTTTCAGCGCCGATTCGCGATCCAGCTCCCCAGGGGTTAATGCCAGGCATCATTTGGAAGGGCAGGCTGTGCCCTTCCAAATGATGCCTGGGTTAACCCCCGCAGAGCCGCCGATCGGGAGGGAGAGAGGTCCGAAGGACCTCCCCCCTCCCTTTCAGGCGCCTCCTCCGCACATGCGGGGGGGGGGCGCCTGAATTAGGTGTCATCGCGCTGCCGCGATGACACCTAATTCCGACGGCTGTGGTCCCGGATGCGCGGCTGACATCCAGGATGTCAGCCCGCACCGGGGGGGGGCCAGCGATCGGCCGGAACCCGGCCGAACGCTGACCCCAATGGGAGGACGCGCTCAGCGCGTCCTCCGCATACCAGCGGGAATGCTGAGGACGCGCTGAGCGCGTCCTCAGCATCCAAGTGGTTAAACGAGTATTTTTCTTATGAAATCATTATTTTAATGCATATTGTCCAGCTCCAAACTGCATAAACTTGAATGCTTAAATCCAATAAGCATATCAGGTGATGTGTAATTGTGTAATGAGGGATGGTGTGGCCTTAGGAGATCAACGCGCTATATCAAGGTGTACATAATTATTAGGCAGCTTCTTTTCCTCTAGGGATGTTCGGGTTTCGGAATTTCGGAATTTTCACGAAATTTCCCGATTCGTGTTTTCGGATGCGGACGATTTTCCGAAACTTTTTAGATCCGAAAATGGCAGATCCGAACAGTTTTCCGAGCCAAAACGAAATATTTTCGGAATTTTTGAATGTACTTGAAATGTGTCAAATCGAAATTTATTGCTTTGAAACGAGGAGAACAGACGTTCCGGAAAAACGAAAATTTTCGAAAATACGAAAAGTCGATACAAAAAACGAGCTAAGTGACACGAAAATACGAAAAATGGTCGAAATTCTGAAAAAAATGTACACGAAAAACGAGTCGAGCCGAACCGAATCGAAACAGAAATCGGTCGAAACGAGCCGAATGGAAAAATTTAAAAATCCGAAAAATCGAATCGAACCGAAAAAAAAAAAAAATCGGTGCACAAGCCTATTTTCCTCAGGCAAAAAGGCCAAAAAAGAGATTTAACTGACTCTGAAAAGTCTTTCAGAGGGATGCAGCACTCTTGAAATTGCCAAGATATTGGGGAGTGATCGCAGAACCATCAAACGTTTTATTGGAAATCGTCAATAGGGTCTCAAGAAACGTGTTGAGTAAAAAAGACGCAAATTAGCTGACAAAGATTTGAGAAGAATCAAACGTGTGAAGCTACCAGAAACTCATTGTCCTCCAGTGCTGTCATATTCCAGAACTGCAACCTACCTGAAGTGCCCAGAAGGATAAGGTGATCAGTGCTCAGAGACATGGCCAAGGTAAGAAAGGCTGAAACTCAATCTCCACTGAACAAGACACACGTCAAGACTGGGCCAAGAAATAGCAGAAGACAGATTTTTCAACGGTTTTATGGACTGATAAGATTAGAGTGACTCTTGACGGACCAGATGGATGGGCCCATGGCTGGATCAGTAACGGGGCACAGAGCTCCACTTTGACTCAGACACCAGCAAGGTGGAGGTGGGGTACTGGTGTGTGTGATCTGGTATTATTAAAGATGAGCTAGTTGGACCTTTTCTGGTTGAAGATTAACTCAAAATCAACTCCCAAAAATACTGCCAATTTTTAGAAGACACTTCCATCAAGCAGTGGTACAGGAAAAAGTCTGCATCTTTCAAGAAGACCATGATATTTATGCAGGACAATGCTCTATCACATGCATCGAAGTACCCCACTGCAGAGCTAGTCAGTAAAGGCCTTAATGAATAATGACATGGCACCCTTCCTCCCCTGACTTAAACCGCTATTGAGAATTTGTGGGCCCTTCTTAACCCCTTCACTATCGAGATATCTTGGGTTCAAAGGCACCATCTGGTGCCCAGATATCGAGATATCTCAATATGCTGATCTGCAGCCCAAAAGCAAATTAAATTTGTTTGCTGCAAATGAATTTTGTTTGCTTTTGGGCTGCAAAAAGTGCCCCCAAAGTTTTAGCCCTGTGGGCATAATGCCCAAAGAGCTAAAACTGTAAAATCGGATGCTCTAAGCTCTGAAATATCAGGCTTTCAGAAGATGTCAGCAGCCGATGCAGGGAGAAATAGCAGAAAATAGCATTGCTGTTAAAACCTCTGCAACTCCATTTGTCAGTAGTCGGTGCCACCTACTGGCCAAATAGGTTATTACAGTGATAGTATTACTGTATAATTTATTAAAAAACTTTTTTCAAAAAACCACTGCTTTCTGACAATGTTTTTTTTGGAAAAACACTTGGTAGTGAAGGGGTTAAATGGAAGTCAAACAGTACACCTCTCTGAACAGTGTCTGGGAGGCTGTGTTTGATGCTGCACAAAATGTTGATCATCAACAGATCAAGAAACTGACAGACTCCATGGATGGAAAGCTTATGACTGTTATTGAAAAGAAGGGTGGCCATATTGGTCCCTGATTTTGTTTTGAAAATGTCGGAAATGTTTATTTGTAAATTTTGAGGAGTTTGTTTATTATTTTCACTTTAGCAGATGAAAATAAACAAGTGAAATGTCAAAATTTTCACTTAGTTGCATAATAATTCTGAACACTAATAGTTGCCCAATAATTGTGCACACACATAGGGCCCTATTACGCTCTCAGCGTTAAAACGCGGGCGCAAGGGAGGAAAAACTGCACCCGCAGTTTTCCCCCTTGCGCCTGCGTTTTAATGCTGGATTACAATACAGGCGCAAAAAACGCTGCCTGCATTGTTAACGAGCGTTAAATTCTGGATGCTCGTGGCAGCGCTGAGTGCAGCTGCGAGCATCCACTCGCTGGAGTCCATAGGACTCCATTGAATTCCTCTCTGCCGGTCACGTGACCGGCCGGATCACGCATCGCGAGATCCAGCCGGTCGGTGTAGTGATACGCAGGGAGAGACGGGGGGGGGGACTTTTTCCCCCTGTCTTTCCCTGCTCCCGCAGGCCGGAGGAGGTGATTGGAGCCGCGCTCCTCACCGCGGGACAGAGGGTGAGTATTGGATCGATTTTTATTTTAAGGCTGGTGTTAACGGATTCTGCAGAAGCGGTTTGGATTATAATATGCGGTAATTACCGCGGCAAATGTTAATGCTCACGCAAGTTTGCATTAACATTGTAATAGGGCCCATAGACTGGTGATGTTCATTCATCGTATTCAAAGAGGACCTTGACATCTTAACAGGTTGTGTGTTGTCCACGGTGTGTCCACAGATGGCTGTAAGGCCTATACATGCACAAAATGTTCTGCCGCGTGTCGAGCAGACATGTGTATGTATTCCTGTAGTCGACCGCATGAAATGGGATCCCCGCCAGTCGCGGTAAACTGGCCAGGGTTCTGTGAAGCAACAATGTTTAAGGCAACTTTTCTAGCCCCTTCCTCTGGCTACGGAGGTGAGCAATGTGGTCCTAAAAAGGCTTACTCAGTCACTCAGGTAGACGCCGAATCCTGCTGTTGCTTCGGTCACCAAGAAAACGACCATTAGACCTGAGCCGCCTGATAGATATTCTCCTACGAAAGGCAAAATCAAACTTTTTACTTTCTTAAGTATTCAGATTTGGGGTTTATTAAGATTTCGGATTGACCGAGAGCTCAATGAAACTAATCCTCAAAAATACAACTTGCCTAATAATTGTGCAGACAGGGTAGTAGTTTATTTGTACGCCACTTATATTCTGTTTACTATGAAACGTATCATGAAAATCTTTGAAATGGTTTGAAAACTTATATAGCTGAAAAATTTAGAAATTAATGATTTTCAGGGTTATTCAGAGAGAGGTGAAAACCAGGAGAATGACTGGAGGAGTGGAAATTCTAGGTCAAAATAGCCAGACCAGAAAAATTCTCCCATTTATCTCACTTTCCAAATCGGCTATTTTGACCTAGAATTTTCACTTCTCCAGTCATTCTCCTGGTTTTCACCTCTCTCTGAATAACCCCCTTTGTGTGTTTCACATCTGGATTTCTCTTCCTCTCTTTACACTTTATATCCTGAGGTTGCTGAATAAATAATACTAGCTTCTAGTAGGAAGAAGTGAAGTATTGTTTTTCAGTTGCTAAAACACTTCTTGTACTGGATTGGATTTATCAAAACTTACATTAAAACCCACCAGTCTATTGTTACAGTTCTTGAAAGGCCTAAAACATTTATAAAAGACAATGAGGAGTTATTCAGAGAGCACAGAAATGTCGCTGACATTTCAATGCTCTCTCGTTCCCCACACTTCGGGGAATAAAACTTCCCCACCCTGTGGCGAATTCAGTATTATCCTCGTAGCAGTATCCTCGGAGTGCAGGGAAACCCACCGCAAACCGGCCACAAGCCCATCGAAAACCCACCGAACCGCCGCAAAATACACGCCGAACGAGTCCGGAAAAAAACGATGAGCCGCCGATCACAGCGCAGACCAGCCATTGGAAAAAGCCGGCAAGCTGACGAATGGGGTAAAAAATACAAACAAAAAAAACATACTGTACGCTTGAAAGTGTCAAAATTGAAACGCGGTTTGCAAAAAAAACGACTAAATGAGAATACCTGGAATTTACATATAAGATCCAATGAATGATAATAAAAAGGGCAGTTACAGAAAAAATAAAAAACGCTTTAAAAAAGACCGAAAAAAAATTTGACAAATAAAATTCCCGAAAAATGCGTTTAAAGCTCTTAAAAAAAAATCTATGAATAAAGAGACTTTACTGAAGATTAAAATAACTAACGGTTTATTCAATGGGAATATTTTTAGCTTGAATAAACCTGCTGAATGAAAACATCGAACAGCAGGGCACTTCGGCAACTTTTCACTGCTGTTCGGTGTTCTCTGAATAGATTACCCATTGCTTCTCTATGGGGCATTTCACTGCAGGCATTGTACTTGCTGGCAGTTTGCCAAAATGTGGCGAACTGTCTGCTCTCTGAATAGCCGAATGGCTCAGAAATGTCACCGTATGGGGAAATTCCCTGTTTTGTGACATTTCGTGACGTTTTGGGGCCAGATCTCTGAATAACCCTGAAGATAAAAAAAGGGAAAGGCTTACTGAACAAAGCTGAGCAGTTGAAGAGTGGTTGTCACAATGGTAACTATACCAAAGACTGGAGATAAATGAAACCATGTGATTGTGTGAGGCTATTAAATTAATGTAGCAATAATTAGGTTTTTATATTCTATTAAATGGCTCTTGTTTTATTGGAAATCAATGTGATAAGCCTCGCTTTATATCATGATAACGATACAAAGATGGCTGATGGGTTTTCTAGGGACTATTCAGTGACCTGTGGGACAGTTGGCAAGAAACGTGATTTTATACGGGGCTTTGTCCTGTATTTTTGATGTAGGGGGGTCACGGTTTGTTGTATCAATATAGAAATGATTTATCGCTGCTGTAATGATGTGGTGGGGTGGCAGCTCATTGTCCTCGCCTGCAGCTCGGGAGTCAAGGGGTCTCTTGGTTTCTGTCACATTCCCCCGGCTGCGATATCACATCCAAAAATAGAGCCTGGGAGGGGCAGTGAGTGACTGGAGTCACACTGAACATGGCTGAGGTGCAAAGTCCTCCAAACCCAAGGCGAGGTCCTGAAACCTAAAGCAGGGGTCCGGCCAACGCATATGCTACAGAGGTTCTGAGTTGCTGCAGGTAAGTTGTCACCATGTGCTTTTTCCATGACCATACTCTGATAGACCTAATGTGAGAGATGGTAAACCAATGTCACCGATTCTCCAGCTCCTACCGCCAGTGATTGACATTTTATCCAAGCATTGCACGCCTCCACCAAGACAATCAATTTTGGGAATCCTTGCTCGACTTGCATGAACAAATGGTAACAGGTTCTAGCACGCATATGGAGGACAGGTCATTGTATTTGAAGGGCACATGTAAAAACTCTTATTTATGTACAAACTGCCCGTGCACATACAACCCCCCCCCTTCTATCCCAGCAAGTAAAACTTTCACTCCATGTGTTTTGGGATCTGCAGCAGCAAACCATCCCCAGCAGCTGAGAGACTGCAATGGCAGCTGTCCTCCTGTGTCACGCTCCCCAGGACCTTAAATGAGTGGAGAGGCTGCACAGGGACACTACCCTGTCTGCAAGCACCATTATAGCGTTTTTATCGAATGGACACAACCAGCACAGCTGCCTAATGCAAGCTCTTGGGGTCAGGTTGCGTCAGATATCTGTCGACAATGAAAAAATGTAGATTTCTTTCCATCTGTTTGGGTTTTTAGTGTTCTGTCGTTCAGGTTTTCTCATTTGCTTTCAAGCCTTTTGTGTCACACTCTTATTCCTCCATTGAGCCATGAACCACCTTTTTCTGTTCTAGTGACTATTTTTGTCTCATTTTTCCTCTCTCCTTTTCTTTTAAGTTCATCAGTCTTATCTTAGAATTTCTGTTGTCTTCTCTTCAGTGCATCATGGTTGACCAAAAGGTGGTCCTTATGACTTTAACTTCATTCTGTCCTGTTGCGGACGTTGTTTTTTTTTTTTTTTGTTGCTAGGACTTTGACATGTCATTATTAGTTATTCCTGTTCATTCTACTTTCAGGAAATTTGCGAGGATATCTCGGATCACGTAGAACAGATCCATGCACTGCTGGACACTGAGTTCTCCCTGAAGCTCCTCTCCTACTCTGTCAATGTAATCGTTGATATCCATACGGTGCAGCTTTTGTGGCACCAGCTCCGGGTGTCTGTGCTGGTCTTGAGGGAGAGAATTCTTCAAGGGCTGCAGGACAGTAACGGCAACTACACTCGACAAACGGACATCCTGCAGGCATTCACCAAGGAGGACCAGGAGGTAAGTGTCTGGGCAGCGAATAACAATCACACCTTGAAGAAATGGTCTACCAGCCGTCTTCCAGGCCTGATTGTGGTTTCCATATTTACAGACTGTAAAAACAAGGATGTTTGGACTGTGGTTAGTGTTAAGAGGGGTAATGGTGTAGATAAGGCTGGTAATGGTTGACATGCAGGTCCAGCCCGTCCATGGGGCTGGGTGGTGCCATGGCTCCAGGCAGCACTTTGCCAGGGGCAGCATTTTGGGCTTCAACAAGGCACACCACACACTACTGTGAGTGAGTTTTACTCCTGCTCATATACTCCACACATTATGGTGAACTTAAGGCTAGGGTCAAACGAACGCATTATTGGCAGCGACCGTCAAAAAGTCCATCCGAACGCATTGACGTATTTTTTCACGGAATGCGCGAAAGCGGTCATACGATGCGCATTTTCGTGCAGGATTTTTTTATGGATCGTCAATAAAACACTTTTTGCGTCTGGACGTTATGTTGGCCGGACGTTAGCAGCGTCTGACGTCTCCTAATCACGCACACACGCCGATAGCGGACGCAACGCACTCTGTACGTCAGTACTAGCGGTTCTACGTTCTCAAAAAAATGCGTTCGTTTGCTGCTTGCGTTGCGCGGCCAGACTTTCGTGCGGCCGTACATCGTATATTGGCCGTCGTTGCCCGTCATTTGCTGCTACTGCGGCCGTGATTAAGTGCGCCTAAACGCACGTTAAAAATGCGTTAGTCTGACCCCAGCCTTATTGCTGTGGAACTCTATGATACGGTCATAGAGGCCGCATGCTTTTTTTTGGGGGGGGGCAGTTCATTCTTGGACACAAGCAGCACAGTGTCTTGGGTCTGCCCTGTTGACCTGACACTCCAAATCATGCCAATGATGCCCTAATAACTGGCATGCCAGGTAGAGGTTTGCAAGGCTGGCGACTAAGCCTGTCCATTGAGTTCTTCATGAACTCGAGCCTCTCAGATCAAATGAAATACTTGACAATGGCCGTATGTGGGTTTTCTTTGTTCAACAGTGGGGATAAAACAACTCTGATGGCAGAATATGAATCCCTATTTGGAATGGTCTTTTCATTTCCAAAGATAACCTGGGAAAGCGGATAGCTCACTCATAGTGACACATATGATGCACTTCACTGAAACATTCATACACACGCAGACCTCTATACACACCAGGACCACCCAAACCTGCAAGCGCAGAACAGTGATTTAACGTGACACAACAAACTTCATAACAAGTCTCTTGCTATGATCTCAAGAAATAATGTCGGAAAATTACATCCAGAGCATTCATTATCAGCATTACCACTACAGTAGGACAGCTTGGTCATTGTGCTTAGGGACTGTCACGTGGGTTCAGTACCCAGGACGCGTTTCCACATGCAGAAAGGCTCCCCTTGCAGTCAGTATCCCAAAGAAGTACTGATTCTGGCCCACCCCTGCCCACCCAGTTAATAGCCGGAGCTCCTTGTAGGGTGATCACAAAACTTAGAATGACTTTTAGAGCTTAAAATTACAAACACAGAATAGAATACAATGTTAAAGCACACGCTGGCGTTTCCATACTGAATCCTCCCCCCCCCCACACACACACTCCCTGGCGTAACAGACAAAGGCTGGGAAGGGGCAGAGGGTGCTAGTTAAAGCCAGATCCTGGGGAGGGGAGGGGGGCGGATGAAGGAATAGAGAAACAAAGGAATCAATTGCTGACAGATACACATAAGGGAAACCGCCCAATGTTTACAACAGGGCTGTCATGCCAGCTGTTGGTGCTCTGCCTGCTCTTGCCGCAGATCGGCCTCCTGGGCATAGAGGGTGCAGTTTAGGATACCTGTCCTCTGGGACTTCTGCACCTGGTCATAGATCTCGGAGGCCTTTGAATAACAGCAACTGATAAAAGTTGGGCCCTGTCGTAGTTTCCAGTAACCCCTCAGCGTGTTCCTGAATATCTGTGATTGCTTGGTTTGACGCCTGGCTAAGTATGCTCGGTTCTGGTTTCTGCTCGTTTCCCGGTTTGGTTTATAGTGATTCTGTGTACCGACCCTGACTTTGGTATATGGACTTTCTCTATATTCCCTGTATGGTTATTTATTATACTGATTCCATGTACCAATCTCTGGCTTTGTATTTGTACTGTGATCTTTCTCTCGTCCATGTGGGTTCAGCACTTCTATGTATTGTCCTTGTTCATATTCTCATTCAGTTCAGATCCGGCTATTCTAAGGACCGGCTTTTCAGATTAGGGGCCTCATCACTTAACTGGATTTTGTCTGAGTGCTGTGTTTTGTCTGCTTGTTGGGTTATTTGCTATCCATGACAATGACACTGCAATACCGGCTGGGTGGAGTAGAGGTAACCTCACTGCTCTGCGTGGAGAGAGCCTATGGAGACATGGGTTCGATCCCGGCAAGAGCACCTCTCCAGTAAGTGTCCTTGGGCAAGACACCTAACGGTACATACTCGCCACCCAGGACATACTTGAAAACGAGAGAAATCTCAATGTATCCTTCTTGGTAAAATCCTTTCTCAAAAAAAATAAAATTTAAATTTGTAAGAAAACATTTCAGTCCGAAACAATTTTTTTTCTAAGTCTAACAGGGTGTTTGTGTTTATGTGTCAAAAAAATTTATAAATACATAAATAAGGGAATAATAATATAACACCGACATCAGGGGATAGGGCACATAAAACATAAACACCCTGTACTTAGTACTGTAGATACAGGGTGTCGTTAACATAGGAGGGGGCTGGGGAATAATATGAAACATCAGGTCCACACCTCACCAAAGCATCTTTAGGTCTGTGTAAGTCAAGTTTCAAGTGACTACCGTTACAGGGATCAACTGGTTCTCCTTTCTACAGTATTGGAAATTGGAAACCATCTAGTACACCCCAAGTGTTTATATTATATGGTATTTACAGCTGTGCAGGTAAATAGACAGCTGAGCAGACAGGTATATATAGCAGGGCAGATACATAGATAGGTTGATCAATAGATAGCGGAGTAGATAAGCGTATACACTTGGGCAGATAGATAGACAGAGAGATGCAGATATCTACACCTTCCCTTTTCCTACTCACCTCCTTGATGTCAGGCCCCGGGATCCTCCTGTTTAGCTGCTCCTCGAGGTCCCGGAGTCCTGCTCTCTGTTACGGACAGGAGGCTTCCAGTCATGTGTCTTCAACTGCTGGGGTCTCCCGCCTCTATCAGAGAGACTAAGGAGCTAAAGTTGATTTGGGCATCGCAGATACATGTTCATGTAAATAAATATGTACAAAACTGCTTACATAATGTGCACAAAAATTATGATTCTGAAGGATTGCTCATTAAATGCTGTGTTTAAGCCGATTTGCACTTGCCCGGCCTTGGTGGTTTGGTTGTAGCAGGAATAGTTGACTAATGTCACTGAAATGGAAATAGTTTAGGAGATATTCGCCAAATATTCACTATTCCTCTAGTGAGAGAGCCAGGACGATGCAAATGTAAATATGCAATAAGGTCAACCTACAGTACATTGCCTCAACTCATTGTTTGTGGAATAGATTCTATAATGTACAAGCATGTAGGCGCCCTGTTATGTATAATTCATGTAGCATACAAGATAGGATTTACAGTGCCTACATTTCCCTACATTTTTCTCCATCTAGTCTTACCTAAAGTAGACGATTGTACTCTCACTACCTGATCCTGCTTCCACCAATTCCTTCTTCACACACTTCTTCCTTCCCTACAGACTATTAGTCTAACTAGCCAAAAATACAAATCATATTCCCACAACTCACTACTTCATAGCACCTACTTTCTACTACCTATGCCACACAAACCCCCATATTCACTACCAATGGCTTCACTCAATATCTGCTCGTTCACATACAGAAGGGATGCACCGATACCAATACTAGTATTGGTGCCAATACTGGCATTTGCAAGAGCACTTGGTACATATGCAGATGCCCCCGATAATGCACTAGCAGCATGCTGCCAGGTCCCTCCAGCTGGGTGCGCGCTGCGAGCGACCACCGCCATAGTGTAGCGCAGCCGCTCGCTGGGACACCCAGCTGCGACCTTGCAGAGTTTGCGAGATCTCCTGAACTCTGCAAGATCTTTCAAGAGTGCGGCTGGAGTTTCAGGCAAGTGGCCGCATTACAACTTTTGCTTGCGCGCCACTCATTGGAACGCGGCTAGAGCATTCTACCAGCCTTCCCAGTGTCTGTATCTGAGGTCTGGGATGTATGTGTGTGTGTATATATGCACATACATGTGTCTATATGCACATACATGTGTCTGAGGTCTGTGGGTATGTATGTATCTGAGGTCTGCTGTCTGTGGGTATATATGTATCTGAGGTCTTTTGTCTGGGTATACATGTATCTAAAGCCTGGCGTGTGTGTATATATATATATATATATATATATAGTCTGGTGTCTGTGTGTGTGGTAAGGGTGTATGCAGGCTTGTGCAGTGGGTAAATGGGATGTCTCGGCATACATTTCAATATCTCCATTAACTGGACAGGCTTTTAGCAAAATCCTAAATTATTTATTGGATAGCTGTCACATGACATTAAATGCAAGTATCAGTACTCAGTATCGGTGAGTACCTGCAAAAAAGTATCAGTACTTGTACTCGGTCTTAAAAAATTGGTATTGGTGCATCCCTAACATATAGTATTTCCCATTGACGCCTGCTCTACTTCCAAAACACACTGCTTACGTCCTGGGATGGGTATATGAAAAAATTGGATAGAGGGATGAAACAGGAAAGTGCACAGAGAGACTTTTTATGTTCAGTACGTTACTAAATAGCTGGACCAAAATGTACATTGAGTAATCAACAAATATTTTTTTTCTCAGGACAGGCTTGATGCTCTAACAGAAGTGGATGGCTCTGGTCAGTTGACAATTCGATGTCCCTCAGATTACCTTTCACTAGACTGTGGAATCACAGCCTACGAATTATCAGACTACAGTCCTAGAGACGAAGAAGAGCCTCAATCAGTCTCAGCCAAGCCACTTGAGGCCTGGACGTACAAGGCAATGCAGCAGGAATTCCCAGACCTTGTAAAAGGGCCAGGGCTGCTCAGTGTTGTCTCGGAAAAGGAGAAGGAGCAAGAGCCGATGACTGTTGAACAAGATAATGAGCACAGTTCTCCTGAAATGGAAGAATCAGGACAGCACCCACTCAGATCCTTGTCTCTTTCTGAAAGTGCCACCCCCAAAAGACCGCTACAGGAAACCAGTGATCATGGAGGAGACTCACCTACCCGTCCCTCCCTACCAAAGAGGGGGTTGTTTCTGCATGAAGATGATAATTGGGAGAACTCCAGCTCTACAAGGACCTCTGTGACAATGACCTCGCCTTTGCCAACCCAGCCTTCATATACATATGCACCTTATGACCACTTAACTCTCAGCCTGACACCCCCCTGCTCTCTTAAGACTCACAAAACCAAATCATTAACTGAGAAAGATGGAGCACAGGATATGCCTTTAAGTGAAAAACTGGACCGTGTTGCACCCCTGTGCATAAATGGTAATGGGTCCCCGTGTGGTTCAAGTCCTTCTCCATGCAGCTCACCAAAGGACAGTCTTACAGTTATCCAGGATCATAGGTCCCTGGACTCCCCACCTCAAGAAATTGGAACCAACAGTTGGTATGGCTCAGACGAGTTCCTCGCTCTTCCATCACATCTACACCAAGCTGACCTCTTTGCCCAACACCTTGATAACCTTTCCCAGTTAGTGTCTCCTTCTCCAGAAGAGTCCCTGCCAGGTCTAAGGGATGTGGAGGACTGGGAGATCAGCTCTGGGTCAGAGATTGGGCCCAGTTCCCCTCGGTGCTTCTCTCCTAATACCCCCAGTGACCTGACTTTGCATTTGAGTGGAAGTGGACGGTCAACTCCATGTCATATGGAACCATCAAGTATCATGCGGCTGAGCAGATCGTCACTCATACAGAGACTACTGTGGGATATACAGAGGCAGGACAATGACCGCCATGTATGGGAAAGAATTCAGGTGAGATACTAACAGGTACTTTCTTTGGAAACAATGTGTTTGGTCTATAATTTATAGCTAAATCCCTATTATTTTACCAAAAATAAGACTTTTGAAAGAACTTGTACGTTTTAGAGCTAGTTTAGCAATTGAAATTGTGACCAAGGGTTCCATAGAAGTAAGTAGGCTTTTAGGTAGAGTATGCTGTATTTTTGAAAGGGATGACCCACAATGTATATGTTTACATGTCCTATGTGTCCTACTGTCCTTGCATTGTTTTAAGAGCTAGTGATATTGATAATAAAGACCATCCATTTTTTGGAAATCAGGAGACTTATGATTTTCTTTATGAACAAAAAAAAATATAGGTAACTTTAGCCAAGCTGGAAAATTAACACCTTTGGTACCATGACTGAGTTACCTCGATCGCCATCAGGTGCCAGAAATCAGGACAATTGTATCTGCATGTGTTCTGGAGAAATGAAAATAAATTTTGTTTATTGCAAATTAATTTAATTTGCAAACAGGCTCCAGAATATGGCCTTAAAGTTACAGTACATTGGATATAACAGACGATGTGCTGGAACTCACTGAATTTTCTGAAACTTGAGGCAGTACCAGATATGACTAGGACAGGTAGCCGTCTGCCTGTTAGATAGTGCTTACAGAGTCAAAATGGGCTGCAATGAAAATAACAGTGTTGTTAGACTGTGTATGTTTGTAGGTGGTTATATGGTGGTGGTATAGTAAATGGGTGATTTAAAGTGGTTTTCCATAAAACGATTGGTTTCTGCCAGTGGTTTTATGGAAATCTGCTTGGTACTGAAGGAGTTAAAGAATCAATTGCAGTTGATTTCCAAACTTGTATGGTCTATAATGATGGAATAGCTAGAGATATTTTAAGGGTTTACTCAGAAAGAACCAAATTTGCCACCGAAGGGCACCCAGCAGTGAATTTCACCATATATAAAAGACTTTTTTAAAATTCTGTAACCAATCTTATTATTATTTTTTTAAAAGGACCTTTTTTTAATATTTACACACATTTTAATGCATATTTATTGGTATAACCACTTGCTGCTGGGTGGGTTGTGCCTAGCGCAACGCCGACGGGGCATGCTAGCACGCCCTGCTGGCCGGCTACTGTATCAGGTCTCTCCTCCGGCCCGCCTACGCAGCTGACGCACGGTGCACGTCGTTGACTGCAGGGGGACGGCTTGCGTTCAGGCCGGCCCACAACAGCCAATGGCACGTGCTGCGTGCCAGCTGGTGAGTGGGAGCACAGAGGCCCATTGAAGCAAGCGGGGTGTGCTATGCCGCCCCACGGCTTCAAGGCCCACCCGCCACAGGGTCAGCATAATATGCCCTGTGGCAGGAAAGGGTTAAACACCTGTTAGATGAAAAGGCGACTTTGGCGACTCCATCTCTGGTGTACTAGTGACCCTGCGGTGAATATGAAATTCACCGAGGGTTGGTGAAATGTATCATCGAAGTGTGCCGAACTGCACTGAAATTTCAGTGCTTTTTGAATAACCCCTACGAGTCTCTTTATCCGTACATTTTCATCTGAACGCTGGTTGCAGTTCTTTAGAGGGTCACGCGAGATGCTAGGTGAGCGGGAGTCCACTTCTACTGAAGCATGAGCTCCATCACAATAGTCCATGCAGTGTTGGACATTGGGACATCAAATCAAAATATATTTTTCTCAGACCACACACAGCTAGATCCATTCCAAACGACCCAACAAAATTTATAAGGGAATTGATCCTCCTCCTTCTGGTTGAGTAGCACCACCTGCTACTCTGTTTTAGAGTGTGGTAACAGTAGCTCACAGATTTAAGGGGTTATTCTATAAGCCTCAAAGTTGCCACCAAATTGCACAGAACAGTGAATTTCACCATACGGCGCAATTTCGGGGCAGTGTGTCTATTCACTAAACTGTAAATCTGTCAAATTGACGGCGACATACGTTGCAGTTCGTCACAGATTAACAATCTTCGGTGGCAGGGAAATTGTCCCGCAGAGAAGTAATGTTTAATCCATTCAGAGAACACCAAACTGCACGAAGTGTCAGTGAAATGCCCTGATTTTCGGTGATTCAATTTGACAGGTTTAAACTGGTGAATCCCATAGGATTCAATGTTAAAAACTATTGTCATTTTAATTTTTTTTATTCAATCATTCATTCTTTTCATTTTCAACCAACCGTCTTTTGATTTATTTATATAAAATACTTTTTTTTATTATTCTGTAACAGACCTTTTTATTATTTTTTTAAAGGACCTTTTTAATTATTTAGACACACTTTAAAGCATTGTTATTGCTTTAAACGCCTAGCAGCGTTTTGTTTTTTTTGCAGTTCGTGTTATTCGGCAGCTCCATGTTTCTCGCACTTCAGGGACCGTGCGTGAATAGTGAATTCACTGATAGTGAATCGCCGAAGTGCACCAAGTGGGAAAGCACCAAAATTTCACTGAAAATAAAAAGGATTAAATAGATTTCAAAGACTCCAACAACTCTTAACCCTTTCAAGATTTTAACAAATATTAACCCATTGAAGAATTTTCACAAATGTGTGCCCTAAACTCTGTTTCAAAATTATGGGAATTTAGTTCACAAAATATGGCCATAAATAGCTTTCGCCTGTCACAACACCAATGTATCCCATCAATGACAGGTCCTATTTTCATCACCTAATGCCATTATGGGATTAACTCACTGGGGACAGAATCCTTTCTGTTATTCAAGGTTATATATACGGGTCTGAAACAGTCCAAGAAAGATATATTGAAAGGGATATCTAGTAGACCTGCTAAATATTTCTCTGAGACAATGGGAGTATTTATTTTACATTGGCGGTGGTTTAAATAATTATACAAACATATAATGAATATAATATTATCCCCCCAATGGCATACCCTATGCATGCCTATGGATGAGGAGTTGTGAGAATATTTGAGGCTGGTGGTTGTTGCAACCCCCCCCCCCCCAAATATAACAGGCTTCAGGAGTAGCTGGTGTCTGGTTTGCAGTAACAGTGCCAGCAGAGCGGGTGCCAGATTAAAGGGTGCGCTTATCAGACTCACTCTTCCCCGAACTTTGCCTCACAGGGTCTGTTCTTCTGCTGTGCAGGTGACACTGGACAGTCCCTGCACAGAAATGCAGTCTGTATTTTGGCACATGCTCCTATCAGTGAGAATTGAGCACCATCAGCAATAACACTCCCAGAAACACATAACACAGAGATACAAAACTGATACATAGCTATATACACATACACACATACCATCTAGGGAAGCCATTTGAGACAGGCTCAGAAACTAGGCTATTACCACAATTTTTAGACAACATCACAACCTTTTGGTCCTTTTATGTCAATAAAAATGTACTTTTGAACAAAAGCAAAATATCTTTTTTGCACAAAAGCAATTTCTAACAACATTTATTATAGTATAGAGACTCACTGCTGGGAGGTTTATTGTTTTACAGGAGGAGCTCCTAAAAGGAAGTACATTAGGAAAAAGAGAGGCATGGGGATTTGGGACCAAAATAAGACATTTGGGAGATATGCACCCAGATAAACACTCATACATTATGCATAACTCTATACAAACGCCCAGACACACAGTCATACAAATTCACACAAAGAAACATAGAAACATAGAAACATAGAAAAATGTCGGCAGATAAGAACCTTTCGGCCCATCTAGTCTGCCCAATTACATGGATACTTTACCTGGATTTATCTTTTGTTTAGGATAGCCTTATGCCTATCCCATGCTTGCTTAAATTCAATTACTGTTTTGGCCTCTACCACTTCTACTGGAAGACTGTTCCATGTATCCACCACCCTCTCAGTAAAATAATGCTTCCTGATGTTACTTTTAAACCTTTGCCCCTCTAATCTAAGACTATGTCCTCTTGTTTTGCTATTTTGTTTCCTTTTAAATATACTCCCTTCCTCTACCTTGTGGATTCCCTTTACGTATTTAAATGTTTCTATCATATCTCCTCTGTCTCGTCTTTTTTCCAAGCTGTACATGTTAAGATCATTAAGCCTTTCCTTAGAGACACGTACATAGCTATATACACACCCATGTACACTAGATACTTACTGTAACGGAGCGACTGTACCCTGAGTACCTCTGTCAGCGGGCTCTCTCCCATGTAAAACAGTTCCCACAGTCGCCAGAGTAATCTTCCCTAACAGCCCACCTAAACTTTAACCTCAGTTGAAAGAAGGATGCAGATCGTTGAAATTCAAAAGCAGACTGTTTATTCACACTTACACACAGCTTTGTGCATTAACCTCCCTGGAGGTCTAATTTTTTCAAAATTTCGTGTCTAAAAGCGTCTCAATTTTTTTTTAAAGGAAACGTATTTTTGTACATAGTTAGCCTGTAATAATTAGGAATCACGCACTGAAATCCATGCAATCAAGAGTCCTTACTGGTAAAATCCTTTATAAATAAATAAATAAAAAATAGTAAATACACTGAGTCCGATAAAGTTTGAAACACGACATAATAATTTATTATCCCAAAATAATTATCCAAAATAATGCAAATAAATGATATTCAATAAAATACAACAAAAAACACTGAAATCTGTCTGAAAACAAGGGTAAGAGGATGTATGGTCTATTTCTTATCCTGTACTGCCACCTAGTGGCCGTTCATAAACTTTGCACTTTGTATTCTATAGTGTAAAATTATAAGTATAAAATAAGTGTTCTGCTGGTCCCGCCCACCTTGCATCATGTGACTCGCAGGGAGCCTTCCAGGAAGCAGCTCGCCGTGATCACACTGTGGGGGACAGCAAGGGAGCCAGGAGGAGGTGAGTATGCATCCAGCCCGAGTGTGGCTCGGGGTTACCGTTCACGGTAGCAAAATTTAACCCCGAGTCACACTCGGGAATACCGCCAGGGAGGTTAAGGGACATTCTCCTTCATGACTACATCGCAGATAACATCAACAGATCAAATAACTGCACAGGGAATGGGACCTTCAAACAATGGGACCTCCTGGGAGGAAAGGGGGAGGGGGAAAGCAGGTAAAACAAAGGAATATCTTCTTATAGAGAGAGTGTATACTATAGAGAGAGCAGGTAGTAATACAGAGAGAGGATACATAATAGAGGAATTGTACACAGTATACACAACAAGAGACTCTACAATAAATACACAAGGCAATAACACACAGACATCAGAAATCTTTAATTAGCTGGGGGATGTTTAAAACAGTGAAAAACCAAATATATTTAATGTATTTATAAGATCCACTAGTTCCCCAATAGTCTCTTTCACGGGCCATAGTCACTGGGCAGGAGGCTAGCCCACAGCCCCCTTCAGATGTCCCAGTCAGTGGCGGAAGTACCAGGGTCGCAGCGGTCGCAGTTGCGACCGGGCCCTGGCATTCCGCCACTGGAGGGGGGCCCAGCGCCACCGCCAGATTCCGGCAATCAGCGCCGGAATCTGGGAGCCGCGCGCTGGCCGTCCCTCTCCCTACGCGAGCGGCCGCTGACATGCAGCTTGGCCGCTCACGTGGGAGAGAAACCACCTGACCACTGCACGAGACCTTGCGCTGATCAGGTGGTTTCCGGCGAGCGGCCAAGCAGAATGTTTCCAGCGGCCGCTCACCAAGGAGGAGAAGACGCCAGAGGAGAAGACGCAGACAGAGCCTGCCCTGGGCCTGGGGCCAGCAGAGCAGGTAAGAGCTGGGCTGGGGGCAGTATATCCATGAGCTGGGGGGCAGAGCTGGGGCAGTATATGCAGAGCTGGGGCAGTATATCCATGAGCTGGGGGGCAGAGCTGGGGCAGTATATCCATGAGCTGGGGGAGAAGAGCTGGGGCAGTATATCCATATGAGCTGGGGGGCAGAGCTGGGGCAGTATATCCATGAGCTGGGGCAGAGCTGGGGCAGTATATCCATGAGCTGGGGGGCAGAGCTGGGGCAGTATATCCATGAGGAGCTTGGGGGCAGAGAGCTGGGGCAGTATAATCCATGAGGAGTGGGGGCAGAGCTGGGGCAGTATATCCATGAGCTGGGGGGCAGAGCTGGGGCAGTATATCATGAGCTGGGGGGCAGAGCTGGGGCACTATATCCATGAGCTGGGGCAGAGCTGGGGCAGTAATTATCCATGAGCTGGGGCAGAAGCTGGGGCAGTATATCCATGAGCTGGGGCAGAGCTGGGGCAGTATATCATTGAGCTGGGGCAGTATATTCCATGAGCTGGGGCAGAGCTGGGGCAGTATCATGAGCTGGGCAGAGCTGGGGCAGTATATATCCATGAGCTGGGGCAGAGCTGGGGCAGTATATCCATGAGCTGGGGCAGAGCTGGGGCAGTATATCCATGAGCTGGGCATATCCATGTGCTGGGGCAGTATATCCATGAGCTGGGGCAGTATACCATGTGCTGGGGCAGTAATCCATGTGTTGGGGCAGTATATCCATGTGTTGGGGCAGTATTTCCATGAGCTGGGGGCAAAAATATCCATGTGTGAGCTGGGGCAATATATCCATGTGTGGCTGGGGCCAATATATCCATGTGTGGTCTGGGGGCAATATATGTCCATGTGAGCTGGGGGCATATATGTCCATGTGAGCTGGGGGCCATATATATGTCCATGTGAGCTGGGGGCAATATATATATCCATGTGAGCTGGGCATATATATATCCATGTGAGCTGGGGGCAATACTATCTTTTTTAATTGCAGAAAAGGTAAAAATATGGATCTTTTTGGGGGGGGGGGGGGTTGGGGGGCCCTTCATGGATTCTTGCACCGGGGCCCTCAGGTTTCTAGTTACGCCACTGGTCCCAGTGATGGTAGGTTCCGTCACACTTACAAATACACAGATATATACTTGTAGGCTTGGATATACAGTTTACATACTGTAGATATAGATTTTGAGTGTGTCCAGTAAATAATCTTGGGCAATATTACAAAGTTGGTTAACTTAACCAGAGCTGTTGTAAAACTAACAGCTCCATAGGTTATAATGGCTCTGGTAACTTTACAACAGTTCTGGTTCAGTTAGCACCAACTTTGTAAACTAGCCCCTTGTCAGCTCAAGTCTGGAGGATAGACACATAAGGCTATATTACAAAGTTGGTGCTACCTTAACCAGAGCTGCTGTAAACTTAACAACCCCATGGACTATAATGGCTCTGGTAAGTTTACAACAGCTCTGGTTAAGCTAGCACCAACTTTGTAATACTGCCCATAGATGTTATCCCCTTCACTTCTGAGCCATTTCACCCCCATGTGCTTGACCTAGTTTTGACCATTTTTTCCTCTTGAAATTTATTCATGATCATGCATGGTATCATTGCAAAGGTCAGACTCTGACCTTTCCAGTGACACCTCACTTGACTGTAGGTAACCCTGAAATACAAGGGTCCATATGACCCCTGCATCTGCTACAATAGGATTTCTGCTCGGGGGATCACATGCCCCCGGTGTTCCCTCTCTGTATCCGCCAGTTATCCAAATACTTAATTCACGTGATGACAATATCGTGCAAAAGGTTTCAAGCTATCCAGGTTTAATTAAAGTGCTCAGCTTGGATCACATCTGAAGTAAATAAATATCATAAACGTTAATGGGCTATATTACAAAGTTGGTGGTAACTTAACCAGAGTTGTTGTAAACTTAACAACTCCATAGAATATAATGGCTCTGGTAAGTTTACAACAGCTCTGGTTTAAGTTATCACCAGCTTTGTAATACAGCCCAAAGTGTATCAAATAATGGAGGTTCATAACTTATTTTCTCTTGAGCGAAGGGGTTATAATAGTGAAAAAGTGTATTTGTCTAATGAATGCAACAAATCATATAAGGTTAAAAGAACACTCCACTGAGAAGTAGAGTGCCCTTTTCTGCCCTTAAATAATTGCTGACAGCCTGTGCCAAATTATTTCAAAATTTTGTTTTTTATTTTGGTCAGTTTTACTCCCTTTTCTCCCTTGAGTCGCGCAGCTCGTCCTCTTCAGCACAGGGACTCCCGAATCTGAAAGTCCCTGAGGCTTTTCTGCGCTTTTATCCTACTTGCGTAGAGTAGGAAACGTAAATTGAGACTATACTCATCCTAGCCACTTTAAAAATATAGGGCTAAATTACATTCCTCCCAATAAAACGGGGGCGCATGTTTTTGCTGGAGATTACAATGCAGGCGCTTAAAAAGCTGCCTGCATTGTTACCGGGCGCTAAGCCCCGGGATGCACGCAGCAGCGTTGAGCTCTGCCGCGCGCATCCTCTCAATGGAGTCCACGCAGGTGAGCGCTAACGTTAGCACCAAGACTGTAATGTGGCCCATAATGTGGTCAGGATGAGTATAGTGCATGGATGTGCCATCAGGGTAGGCAGGTGAGGCAGAGCCTAAAATAAACTCACCTGCTCCGCACACCCTCGCTTTCAGTTCCGTCCTCTGCTTCTGCCTCTGCAAGCATTGCGTGCATTCTTTGTCACAGCCTACGCAATTTGCACAGCGGTATGCTTCCTCGCTATGCTAATCGAGTGAGCTGGTTAAAGAAGTCTGCAGTGCGCATCTGTTCACATAGGAACACACGTGCGCTGCCTAATTCCTGAACACTGCTCGTCAGAGCCCCAGACAGAGTAATGGAATAGCTTGAGCCATTCAAAAAACTGCCTGCATTGGAGGCTGGCCTCTGATTGACAGGAAGGGGCAAAGGCAGCTCCCTCTAGTGGCGTATAAAAAGTATGACAGGCACAAGCAGCTCCCTCTGCTCCCTCTAGTGGCAGATAAAGAGTATGAGAAAAAAATGCTTTTCTATAAAAAACAAAACATGTAATACTAAAGTATATTGTCACGACCAGTCCTAGCTAATCCAATCGTGAAGTGCGGTGGGAAAACGTACCAGGGGTTACAGCTCCCCAAGCCACTGGACTTACTAACTTTACCCGCTCAAAGGGCCCCAAGTTATGCCAACCTAACCCCCTTAAAACGTACCCACCCTTACAAGTATTTGCTGCCACCATGAAAGTAATAGGGCACTTTCGAAACCCCACTAGCTGTATGCCACCCCAATCCAGAAGCCCAACTTTATACAGCTATTATATATATATCCCAAATGTTAAATACTACAGTAACGATACCCAAGCGATTCTATTCGCGAAGCATGAATTATCTAGAGCACAGACATTACTGGTTTTAAAGTTTTAATGAAAGAAGATAAAAAAATATAAACTTTACACAGTGCCGATATCACAAAACAAGACATACAAAATATAAAAAAAGTGCAAATACAGTTATTGAAATAAAATGGGACTTACTTCCATGGGTATTTCCAGATTTCAAATGTCCCAGAAGGTTCTTAGATGTTCACTCAACCCAGCCTTTTGGAGAAATACCCTGATATTTTGGTGAGTATTCTATACAAAGCTTGCCCCTCACCCTCTTTCCCAACCATTTGGTTCCCGGATCAAGTTTCCCTTCAGCTCCAGAGAGCAGATCAGATAAGAGGGTTGTAAAAACCAGTGGCCTTGCTTTGCAAACTCTGTTGCAAAGACAAGAGAAAACCCCCCCAGCAATTCTGCGTTTAAAAATCTTACACACTGCTTGCAGAAAATGATGCCCGTTTGTGACATATACAGTCATGGCCAAAATTGTTGGCACCCCAGACATTTTTCCAGAAAGTATTTCTCACAGAAAAGTATTGCAGTAACACATGTTTTGCTATACACATGTTTATTCCCTTTGTGTGTATTGGAACAAAACAAAAAAGGGAGGAAAAAAAGCAAATTGGACATAATGTCACACAAAACTCCAAAAATGGGCTGGACAAAATTCTTGGAACCCTTAACTTAATATTTGGTTGCACACCCTTTGGAAAAAATAACTGAAATCAGTTGCTTCCTATAACCATCAATAAGCTTCTTACACCTCTCACCTGGAATTTTGGACCACTCTTCCTTTGCAAACTGCTCCAGGTCTCTCTTATTGGAAGGGTGCCTTTTCCCAACAGCAATTTTAAGATCTCTCCACAGGTGTTCAATGGGATTTAGATCTGGACTCATTCCTTGCCACTTCAGAACTCTCCAGCGCTTTGTTGCCATACATTTGTGGGTGCTTTTTGACGTATGTTTGGGGTCATTGTTCTCCTGGAAGACCCAAGATCTCGGACGCAAACCCAGCTTTCTGACACCGGGCTCTACAGTGCGACCCAAAATCCTTTGGTAATCCTCAGATTTCATGATGCCTTGCACACGTTCAAGGCACCCAGTGCCAGAGGCAGCAAAACAACCCCAAAACATCATTGAACCTCCACTATATTTCACTGTCGGTACTGTGTTCTTTTCTTTGTAGGCCTCATTCTATTTTCGGTAAACAGTAGAATGATGTGCTTTACCAAAAAGCTCTATCTTGGTCTCATCTGTCCACAATACGTTTTCCCAGACGGATTTTGGCTTACTCAAGTACATTTTGGCAAACTGTAGTCTTGCTTTTTTATGTCCATGTGTCAGCAGTGGGGTCCTCTGGGGTCTCCTGCCATAGCGTTTCATTTCATTTAAATGTCGACGGATATTTCGCGCTGACACTGATGCTCCCTGAGCCTGCAGGACAGCTTGAATTTCTTTGGAACTTGTTTGGGGCTGCTTATACACCATCCGGACTATCCGGCGTTGCAACCTTTAATCAATTTTTCTCTTCCGTCCACACCCAGAGTGATTAGCTACAGTGCCATGGATTGCAAACGTCTTGATAATGTTGTGCACTGTGGACAAAGGCAAATCTTGATCTCTGGAGATGGACTTGTAACCTTGAGATTGTTGATATTTTTCCACAATTTTGGTTTTCAAGTCCTCAGATGGTACTCTTTTCCTCTTTCTGTTGTCCATGCTTAGTGGGGCACACACAGACACACAATGCAAAGACTAACTAGGTAATTCAAAGAGAGGTGAAAAGCAGGATAATGACTGGAGAATGGAAAATTCTAGGTCAAAATTAGGGTTGCACCGATACCGATACTAGTATCAGTATCGGGGCCGATACTGGGTACTGCAGGAGTACTTGGTGCTCGTGCAGTACCCCCGATATTTTTCCCAATACCGGAAGCCGGCATTGAGCCGGCTTGCCGGCATCCGAGGGGCTGCGGCGGCTGTCCGAATGCTCTATCGGCATTCGGACAGCCGCCCCTGGAGCTGCTCACGGCGATACTTACCTTCCTGGGCGATGCCGGGAATGTCTCCGCGCGTGCGCTCGTTGGAAGGACCCCAGCCGCGACCACGTGGGACCATGTGATCGCGGCTGGGGTCCTTCCAAGGAGCGCACGCGTGGAAACTTTCCCGGCGTCGCTCAGGAAGGGAAGTATGAACACAGTGAGCAGCTGCAGGGCCTGTCCGAATGCCGATAGAGCATTCGGACAGGCCCTGCAGCTGCTCTCCGCGATGATACTTACCTTCCTGAGCGACGCCGGGAAAGTTTCCGCGCGCGCTCGTTGAAAGGACCCCAGCTGCGATCACATGGTCCCACATGGTCGTGGCTGGGGTCCTTCCAACGAGCACACGCACGGAGTCATTCCTGGCGTCGCTCAGGAAGGTAAGTATCGTTGCGGGGGGTGGTCCATGAGCTGGGGGGCATACCCATGTGTGAGCTGTGGGGGTATATCCATGAGCTGGGGGCAATACCCATGTGTGAGCTGGGGGGGCATATCCATGAGCTGGGGGCAATACCCATGTGTGAGCTGGGGGTATATCCATGAGCTGGGGGCAATACCCATGTGTGAGCTGGGGCATATCCATGAGCTGGGGGCATACCCATGTGTGTGCTGTGGGGGCATATCCATGAGCTGGGGGCAATACCCATGTGTGAGCTGGGGGGCATACCCATGTGTGAGCTGGGGGGCATACCCATGTGTGAGCTTGGGGGGCATACCCATGTGTGAGCTGGGGGGCATACCCATGTGTGAGCTGGGGGGGCATATCCATGAGCTGGGGCATATCCATGAGCTGGGGGCATATCCATGTGTGAGCTGGGGCATATCCATGTGTGAGTTGGGGCAAATCCATGAGCTGGGGCAGTATCCATGAGCTTGGGCATATCCATGAGTGAGCTGGGGCAAATCCATGTGTGAGCTGGGGCATATCCATGAGCTGGGGCAAATCCATGTGTGAGCTGGGGGCAGTATCCATGTGTGAGCTGGGGCATATCCATGAGCTGGGGCATATCCATGTGTGAGCTGGGGCAAATCCATGTGTGAGCTGGGGCAGTGTGAATATATATATATCGGGGGGGATATACATGTGAGCTGGGGGATATATACATGTGAGCTGGGGGCATTTTTATATGGTCTGTTCTTATTGGAAAGCGTCACATGACATTAAAGAAAAGTATCGGTACTCGGTATCGGTGAGTACTTCTAAAAAGTATCGGTACTCGTACTCGGTCTTAAAAAAGTGGTATCGGTGCATCCCTAGTCAAAATATCCAAACCAAAAAAATTCTCCCATTCATCTCACTTTCCAAATCGGCTATTTTGACCTAGAATTTTCCATTCTCCAGTCATTCTCCTGCTTGTCACCGCTCTCTGAATAGACCTGTAAGTGAACTTCTCTCCTTTTTATCTGCTTTCAGGTGTGATTTTTATACTGCCCACACCTGTTACTTGCCCCAGGTGAGATTACAGGAGCATCACATGCTTGAAACAATCTTATTTATCCACAATTTTGAAAGGGTGCTAAGAATTTTGTCCAGCCCATTTTTGGAGTTTTGAGTGACATTATGTCCAATTTGCTTTTTTTTTCCTCCCTTTTTTTGTTTTGTTCCAATACACACAAAGGGAATAAACATGTGTATAGCAAAACATGTGTTACTGCAATACTTTTCTGTGAGAAATACTTGATTTTCTGGAAAAATGTATGGGGTGCCAACAATTTCGGCCATGACTGTATGATATGATGAAAATAATTTTATCTTTAGAAAAGTCCATTTATTGGCAAGAAAAACGGTATATAATATGTGTAGGTACAGTAAATGAGTAAAAGATAATTTACAGCTGAACACAAAACACAGAAAGTTAGTTAATATCTCTGTATATCTGGCTCTGATACTAGCCAGTGCCTCAGCAGCCACTGACCTCACCGCACGTCCCTGGTATAGTGTTCCTTTAAAACTGAGCAAACTTAACACAGACCCCTAGATTCTTCTACTCTAGCAGCCAGGATCTCATTACTATGGATAAACACACAGCCCAGATAATGTTCCTCCAATCACTCACATTTTCACTCAGCTCCCATCACATCCTTAAAGCCCTATACTCTCACACAACTCCCATCACACACTCAAACAATTCTGAGCAGTTAATTTGATACCAATAGTACCTCCTGCCACCAGTCCAATATAACAAAGAAATGTTATTTTAAAAGGTGATAATAGAGTACATAATTTAATGGGGGAATATTTTATAAGCCGTAATCAAGCATGGTTCTTGCATCCCTGCACCGTCTACAAATTAATATCAAAATAATTTTATTTTATAGTATTAATACCTATACACAAGTTGGAAGGTGTCACTCACCAGTGCTTTTTTTCTGGAAAAATAGGTGGGGGTACTCTCACGTCCAGGGAAAAACTGATTATGACTATTTTCATGTTCTAATAAACAATAGTTGTAGCTCACTTAAATGAAGACACTATGAAAGGGAACCATATTTTTTAATACTGTGTTCCTTTAAATGAACTACAACTGTTGTTGTAACCCTGTGGGGTTATCCACTAAGTGCATCTGTTGCAAGAAAAGTCTGTATTGCAGTGCAGTTAGCTGTTTTTTTTTGGGGGGGGGGGTTTGCAACGCTGTCACTGAGTCCCCCCTAGCATTTGTGAGCGCCACAGCAATGAAACTCACAGTTTTGCTGAGTATGTATGAGCTCCACAGCAATGAAACTCACAGGAATGCGCAGTGTGTATGAGCTCCACAGCAATGAAACTCACAGGAATGCGCAGTGTGTAAGAGCTCCACAGCAATGAAACTCACAGCAATGCGCAGTGTGTATAAGCTCCACAGCAATGAAACTCCACTATCCCCCAAGTACTGTTTGAATAATACTGGGGGACTCCAATGAGAGGATGTTTGACCTTGAGAGTACCCCCACAGCAGGACCAGGTGAACATACCTGTGTTGCCAAAGCTGATATATATATATTTTTTTCAATTCTTTATTTATGAATGTTTTAAATAGAACACGGTACAACAAACAATTCTCATCAAGCATATGAAAATACAGGGATCAATTGACAGGTACCTAGGTGTAGCCTCATCTGAGGATGGGCATAGACAAAGACAAACAAAAAAAGAAAGGGGGAAAAAAGAAAGAAAAAGTAAAAAGAAAGGGGAGGGGTGGATATTTCCAACCAGGTCTTACAAACTTAATTAATTACTGGAGATAGACATTTCAACTTGTTACTCCCAAATAATCATCCCACAGATGCCAAGTTTTCTCGAATTTGGGAAGGGTTTGGCGTACGATTGCTGTCAGCTCCTCCATGAGCCTCACATCGAACACTTTAGCTCTCACCAGACGCATTGTAGGCAGAACATGAGACAGCCATTGAGAGGCCAGGGATCTGCGGGCACCAGGAGGATACATCGTAGTAATGCCTGCTCAGGGTTCGTGAAACCAGATTTCGTCCGAGAGAGCAAGAAGTCCCAAGGGTCCACAGGGACGGGACTTTGAAATACCGAAGTCAGTAAACGACCCACCCTACCCCAGTATTCCTTGACCCTCGGGCAGTCCCACCACAAGTGTATAAAGGTACCCTGAAACCCACAGTTACGCCAGCATAAATCGGTTGTGGTCCTCCTCATCCTGCATAGGAGCACGGGGGTTGTGTACCAGCTAAATAGCATCTTGAAGGACTGTTCTTGGTGGGTGACAAAAATGGAGGACTTCGCCGTAGCCTCCCAAATTTCCTCCCATTGATCCCCGTCAATGATTCTTGCAAATCGGCCTCCCAGCGAGCGCAATAGGCTAGCTCTCCCCATTCCCTAGAGCCCGAACACACCGAATAATATATAGTCGAAATCAGGCCCCTAGGGACACTCATCGCCGAGCAGAGCTTCTCAAACCAGTTCAGGGGTGTGTTGGCTATGCAAACTAAGGCCTCCGAATCTATATAATGTCACAGCTGCATAAAGCGAAAATAGTCAAAAGGTCTCAGTACGGCCCTAGCGGAGAGGTCTGTAAAGGTCACCCTCCTACCCTTGGTCAATACGTCACCAAAACGTCTAAGTCCTGTCGCCTCAAGTGTTTTGAAGTCTGGTAGGTTCATCCCTGGCGGGAATGCTGGGTTGCGGAAGAGCGGGGTCATAGGTGACGACGCTGTGGCTAAGGAGAATTTGGTGCAGGCGAGGTCAAAGATGCATAAAGAATTGACTATCGCCAGGCAAACCGTGCGGGGCAAGGGGCGCAAAGGTCTGGGCAGCCACAAAGACATGTGTGGACGGTCAGGGGAAATAAGCGCAGTCTCCAGTGCCACCCAACGTCTGTCCTCCGCTGGTGCGGCTGTGCACGTGGTTCCCAATGAGCGGCCGGGCTACAACCTCTGCCAGCGGCCGCTTGAAGACAGAAGACGCTGGAGGAGCCAAGCAGCGCCGGAGGAGCCTGGCTGGGTGAGTTTTTGGTCTTCGAGCGGCCGCAGGCAGAGGTTGTAGCTCGGCCGTTCGTTGGGAACCACGTGCACAGCCGCAGTCACGTGAGGTCGCAGCTGTGCACGTGGTTCTCAACGAGCAGCCGGGCTACAACTTCTGCCTGCGGCTGCTCGAAGCAACAGGATGCCAGATGAGCCAAGCAGGGCCGGAGGGTGATCTGGGGGGGCAATATGTGAGCTGAAGGCAGAAGGCAGCTGAAGGCATTGAGAGCTGGGGGCCCTGAGAGCTGAGGCACTATGAGAGCTGAGGCACTATGAGAGCTGGGGGCACACTGTGAGCTGGGGGCACTATGAGAGCTGGGGGCACTATGAGAGCTGGGGCACTGAGAGCTGGGGGCACTATGAGAGCTGGGGCACTATGAGAGCTGGGGGCACTGAGAGCTGGGGGCACTGAGAGCTTGGGGCACTGAGAGCTGGAGAGCTGGGGGCACTGTGAGAGCTGGGGGCACTGAGCTGGGGGCACTATGAGAGCTGGGGCACTATGAGAGCTGGGGGCACTATGAGAGCTGGGGCACTGAGAGCTGGAGAGCTGGGGGCACTATGTGAGCTGGGGACACTGAGCTGGGGACACTGTGAGCTGGGGACACTATGTGAGCTTGGGGGCACTGAGAGCTGGGGGCACTATGAGCAGGGGCAATGAGTGCTGGGGGCACTTTATATGAGGTCTGTTATTGAAAAGTGGTCACATGACATTAAATAAAAGTATTGGTACTTGGTATCAGTGAGTACTTTAAAAAGTATCGGTATTTGTATTCGGTCTTAAAAAAAATTGGTATCGGTGCATCCCTAATATTTGCAGAAGTTCTTTGTTGAAATGCTCTCACAATATTTTGAGTGACTGTGTGGCTGGGGAGGATCAGACCCCTTGTATGTATAGAATCCCCAAACAGAATGCTGGAGCCGAGAAACAGAGCCAAAATTTAATATTCCCTCTTAAAAACCTTAGTTTTATTCCACTTAAAAATAATAAAAACAATAATGTCACGATTTGGAAGTCCCAGAGAGTCCACAAAGCTATATGACCATCTGCACAGAGTATCATCACCTGCATACACATTTTGTTCTGTTTTCAAATTAAATGTTGAGGGGTATCTTTACAAGTTCTTTACAGTATTTAGGACTTCACATCTGCTTATATGGATTTTCACAGAAACGTTGTGAAAAACCTTTGGAAACCATAAAATCTTTTTAACACTCTTTAATACTCCAATTCATTTGCAAACGTTCTATTCACTGGGTTAAAATATGTAATTGTATGAAGAAAAAGCTATAGCTGTTACATAGAAAGTTTTGCAAGGCTGAGGTGCTTTCAGAGTATGAAAGTGTCTCCTTTTGAACTGCATTGATAGGGGGTTATTAAGAGAGCACCGAAATGTCGCCGACATTTCGGTGCTCTCTTGTTCCCTGCACTTCCCTGCATTTCAGGGAATTAAACTTCGCCACCCTGCATTGAATTCAGCATTCACCGCAAGGTCCCTGGATTGCAGGGAAAACCTGTTGAAAACCCACCAAAAACCCACCGGAACTGCCGCAAAATACATGCTGAACACGTCGGAAAAAGCCGATGAGCTGTCGAACACCGTGCAAACCAGCAGCCGGAAAAAGCCGACAAGCTGACAAACAAATTTTAAAAAAAGATTTGAAAGAGTGAAAATTGAAACGCTGTTTGTAAAACAACTAGCTGGAATTTACACATAAAGTCCTATGAATGATAATAAAAAGTTCTCTTACAGAAAAAGAAAAAACGTAAAAAATAGAAAAAATAGAAAAAATAAAGACGAAAAAATCTAAAAAAAAATCCCTAAAAGATCCTAAAAATTTATAAATAAAGAGACGTTTTTTACTGCAGATTAAAATAATAAACGGTTTATTAGACGATGGTTAAAAACAGGAATATTTTTTAACATTGAAGCCTATGGAGTTCGCCTGAATAAACTTGCCGAATGAAAGCACTGAATAGCAGGGCACTTCGTCAACTTTTCTCTGCTGTTTCGTGTTCTCTGAATAGATTAACCATTGCTTCTCTATAGGGATTTCACTGCCTTCAAACAACACCGTACTTGTTGGCAGTTTGGCGAACTGCTTGCTCTCTGAATAGCTGAATGGCCAGGATATGTCACCGTACGGGGAAATTAACTGTTCAGTGACATTTCTGGGCCAGATTGTCTCTTTCTGAATAACCCCTATAGTTTTTCAGCTCAGTAAAGTTTCTAGTCAGCTCAGGAGTTTTAAAAAGAGGGACATTAGGATAGATTCCACTATGAGGACTGTCGTTCCTAAGCAGGGGAACTTTGTAGTTATGTAATTAATGAGCTATAATATTATATATATATATATATATATATATATATATATATATAATATATATATATATATACAGTTGTGTTCAAAATTATTCAACCCCCACTGAAATTGAGTGTTTTGGCCAGTTTGACATTGATTTTGATCATTCAGTCATCTTGCTTACAATTAAATCAAAGAGGCACGTGTAGGTCAGACAAATATAACATAACATTTATAATGAAATAACCACAAATGTCTTTTCTGTGCTCACATCATTATCAGTTTTATTCAACCCCCAAGTGACATTCAATGTTAGTACTTAGTACAACATCCTTTTACAGTTATAACAGCTTTTAAACGTGAAGCATAGCTTGACACAAGTGTCTTGCAGCGATCTACGGGTATCTTCGCCCATTCGTCATGGGCAAAAGCCTCCAGTTCAGTCACATTCTTAGGCTTGCGCACTGCAACTGCTTTCTTTAAGTCCCACCAGAGGTTCTCAATCGGATTTAAGTCAGGTGACTGCGATGGCCACTCCAAAATGTTCCAGCCTTTAATCTGCAACCATGCTCTAGTGGACTTGGAGGTATGCTTGGGATCATTGTCCTGTTGAAAGGTCCAACGTCTCCCAAGCCTCAGGTTTGTGACGGACTGCATCACATTGTCATCCAATATCTCCTGGTACTGAAGAGAATTCATGGTACCTTGCACACGCTGAAGCTTCCCTGTACCTGCAGAAGCAAAACAGCCCCAAAGCATGATTGACCCCCGCCATGCTTCACAGTAGGCAAGGTGTTCTTTTCTTCATAGGCCTTGTTCTTCCTCCTCCAAACATATCGTTGATCCATGGGCCCAAACAGTTCTAATTTTGTATCATCAGTCCACAGAACACTATCCCAAAACTTCTGTGGTTTGTCCACATGACTTTTGGCATACTGCAGTCGACTCTTCTTATTCTTTGGAGACAGCAAGGGGGTGCGCCTGGGAGTTCTGGCATGGAGGCCTTCATTACGCAGTGTGCGCCGTATTATCTGAGCTGAAACATCAGTACCCACATCTGACAAATCTTTTCTCAGTTCCTCAGCAGTCACACGGGGACTTTTCTCCACTCTACGCTTCAGGTAGCGCACAGCAGTCGAAGTCAGCATCTTCTTTCTGCCACGACCAGTTAGCGTTTCAACAGTGCCCTTTGCCTTGAATTTGCGAATGATGCTTCCTATGGTCTCTCTTGGTATGTTTTACATCTTTGCAATCTTCTTATAGCCATTGCCCTTCCTGTGAAGAGTAATCACCTCTTTCTTGTCTTCCTGGACCATTCTCTTGACTTCACCATGTTTGTAACCACACCAGTAAATGTCTAGAAGGAGCTGAGTATCACAGTCATTTTAAAGCTGCCTAATTGGTGCTTATTATGCTTTATTGCTGCTCCGTGACATCCACAGGTGTTTTCAATACCTGATTGAAAACACTTGAATGAACCTCTGTTCTTCAGAGTGGTAGTCTTTAAGGGGTTGATTAATTGTGTCAATGACGAATTCACAAAAGAAACATTTACTACTGTATTACAAAACCAATTGATGTAATTTTAGTTGCATATGGTTCTTTAAAAAGTCCTTGTAGGATTTCATTCTGAATACAATTACAAATGTACACTAAATTCCCTAAAACCCTTTACAGCATTGGGGGTTGAATAATTTTGAACACAACTATGTATATACACAGTCCGGTCCAGAAATATTGGGACATCGACACAATTCTAACATCTTTGGCTCTATACACCACCACAATGGAGTTGGAAGGAAAGGAACTGTTCATGATCCTAAGCATACCACCTCATCAGTGAAGCATGGTGGGGGTAGTGTCATGGCGTGGGCATGTATGGCTGCCAATGGAACTGGTTCTCTTGTATTTATTGATGATGTGACTGCTGACAAAAGCAGCAGGATGAATTCTGAAGTGTTTCGGGCAATATTATCTGCTCACATTCAGCCAAATGCTGCAGACCTCATTGGACGGCGCTTCACAGTGCAGATGGACAATGACCCAAAGCATACTGCAAAAGCAACCAAAGAGTTTTTGAAGGGACAGAAGTGGAATGTTATGCAATGGCCAAGTCAATCACCTGACCTGAATCCCATTGAGCATGCATTTCACTTGCTGAAGGGAAAATGCCCCAAGAACAAGCAGGGACTGAAGACAGTTGCAGTAGAGGCCCGACAGAGCATCACCAGGGATGAAACCCAGCGTCTGCTGATGTCTATGCGTTCCAGACTTCAGGCTGTGATTGACTGCAAAGGATTTGCAACCAAGTATTAAGAAGGGAAAGTTTGATTTATGATTATTATTCTGTCCCATTACCTTTGGTCCCTTAACAAGTGGGAGGCACATCTGCAAACTGCTGTAAGTCCTACACCGTTCACCTGAGTTGGATGTACATACCCTCAAATTAAAGCTGACAGTCTGCAGTTAAAGCACATTGTGTTTGTTTTATTCCAACTCCATTGAGGCGGTGTATAGAGCCAAAGATGTTAGAATTGTGTCGATGTCCCAATATTTCTGGACCTGACTGTATATAGATTCCACAGCCGTTACTGTAGAGATGAATGATCTCACGTTAGTCCATGGACATAAGTCAAGAAGAAGAAAAAAAGGGAACAGAACAAAACAGGACTAGGGAAAATATCCAAATGTAGGAAGTGCAGAAAAGGGGTATGCTATAATTGGAATCTAGGCCCATCCCACGTTAGCACATCGGCCCCCCCCCACGAGACCCATCAAATTCCACCTGCACCCGACTTCAACTCTCAGCCGAGGTAGACAAAGAATGATTCCAATAGTACCATGTTGTAGTAAATTTTTGTTGTGCCCTGCCACTGGAAATTAAGGATTCCTCCGCGGTCTGCATCTCATTGACTTTGTCCACAAGTTCTGTCATGGATGGCAGTCAAAGAGATCACCAGTAACAGGGAACTAAATTCCTGGCGCCGAAAAGAACTCACAAAAGCAAAAACTGTTTTCGTTTTATGGACACTTCAATATGAAAAAAGAAAACCTCCAGGCGGAATGGTAGAGTCATATCAATGAGAAGAAGAATCAAGTCAGAGATCATCTGCCAGAAGCGTTGAATGGTGGACACTCCCACCAGACATAGGTACCAATTTGAGAGCAATTCCTCCAACACCTACAGTCACTATGAGTTGAGAACTGTGAGAGAAGGAGCGGTGACCTATACCAAAAGGAGACGTGTTTGTACAATGTTTCAGAGAATGCAGAGCCCTGATGTGTCAAGGTAAGCGTGGTCCACCAGCGATCAGAGGAAATAGGAATCTGTAAGTCTCGTTCTCATGAAGTCTGGTTCATGTCCATCTACCTTTTGAATGAGGTTATACAGTGTGGAGATACTATGTTGCAGTGAAGGCCCAATTCACAATATTTTTCAAAAGGTGTGAGCGGGCAAAGTAAAGTAGTGTTACTGGGTAATAGACAGAGAGATCTCTGTATTTCATGGTAATTGAAGGTATCTGAAAAAGTAGGTGTCAATGAAGCCTCTAGATCCATAAATGTAAGGAACTGGCCATTTTGGAAGATATGATGAGCTTCAAGAAGATCCTCCTAAATGAATCTGGCCCGTAAGGAATGGCGCATATCACCAGGGAGCCCCCGGTTATGCATCAATGGCAATAATGGGGAGGGCAAGGAGAGTAAGGCAAATTTACCCCGGATCGAATGCAAAAATGTCAAAGGGGCATGAGTAGGGGAGGGGAAACCTTTGTTATCTCTCTCTGCCTTTACATTTAACCCCCGAGGCGCGGTAACTGGAACACACGGTTTACCCAGTGTGGTGTTCACTTATATTTGTTTATTACATTTGGAACGATGAGAACAACAAAACTGCACAGAGTGGTGAGGGGTATTTTTTTTTTCTACCACGCTTATTGGTGCTGAATGGGAGTATCATCTGAGTATTCCCAGAGCTGACTCTCTGCTATTGGAACCCAGCTAGTACAACGTTATTTCTATTGGCCTTACACCTTCGTCCTATTTGGGGACTTCAAAGTCTCGTTTGACCTACAGCGACTCACATGGTTGTCACCAAGAGGAGACATGTGTTGTTTTTTATATTTCTGGGTTACACTGTGAGTACAGGGCCCGTCGTACTCAATTTTTCTTGGAGCTCCCAAGGGTATCGCCACCCCATGTGGAGGGAGGGGGTCTTTTTTGTAAAAAAAACTATTTCCCCAAGAATGTTGGGGGGGGGGGCAGAGCTGAGTCCACCCTACCTGTTGGACGTTTTACGCATGTCACGGTGCCTACAGGATCCAATTTGTTTCTGGCGACCCTGCTGGGTTCGCTACCTGTTGTTTTCCTCTACCCCTGGCGAAGGTTACATACTCGGGATTGATGTTGGGTGGGGATGGTTTTACAATTTCCCTGAAGTTCTTTATTTTTGCAGTTGACGGGGACTGACTTAGCTTGGTGTAAGGTTTATTTACTGTTTTGCTCCGTGGGAAGTTTCTGTCCCCTCTTAGCTCGCCTTATTTTACACGTTACAATAATTTTCTATTGCAATATTGTGCCATTTTGAATTGATGTTCTTGTGATTATTATTGTTTTTCTTTATTTTGGAATACTGTAAGATAATACAAGTGTTGCTCGAATTTCTTTTTGTGAAGTTCCGGCTTGTTACATCTGTCGCCAACGAGGACAGGACGTATATTCCCTGTTGCGTATATTTGGAATCATGTGTTGGAGTCTGAGTAGTCACGCATGGAGACGTACCATACCTCATTGCTTCTTTTTTCCTGTTATTCAAGTGGACTTTTATTTCTGCACGTTTTCTTGTTTTCTTTTCTTCCTTCTCTTGTCTTTCTTTCCTTGGTTCTTCCCTCATTGTTCTCCTTTCCCCTCCCCTGTTTCCTTTTTTTCTTCCCCATGTACCCTTAGTTTCCCCCTTCCATTGCGGGCTTGCTCCACGATCCCTCCGTCTGCTCACCTATAAGGACACAAATGGACTAAAACGCACCTGAGACAGGAGCTAGGTACCATCGGGAGTTGCGTACATTGACAGCATCAGTAGTCTTCCTCCAGGAGATGCACTTTAGATCGGGGTCAGCACCCATTTTGCATGAAATCCATTACCTGGTGTTTTGTTTTAGCGACTACCATGAGGTAGGGACGGGGGATTTTGATTCTCTTTTTACGAGAAGTTCCCCGGTGATAGAGAACACTCTTACAGACAAGGAAGGTAGGTTCCTATTTGTCAAGGGCACAATTGCTGACACACGTTACACTTTCGCCTCCCACTATCTGCCTAATCAAGGCCAACATCGTTGTTTGGAGGCCATTTTTAAAGCCTCACTGCCTTTAAGTCCAGTGTCCTAGCAGTAGCGGCATTTTAATGTACCTCTGGATCCGAGGGTTGACAATTGGTCAGACCGCTTCTTAGTCCCGCTCAATGTGATTTGACACATGAAATGTACTCTGGACCATTGTCGGTTAGAAGACATCTGGGGAGCTTTTCATGCGGGTGAGCGAGATTATATTTACTATTCTACTGTCCACGCCTCCTACTCGACGCTTGAATATTTTTACACACCATGACGTTCTATTGGCAGAGAAAGCTGCTATTGAGGCACGGACCTGGTCTGATCAGTCTCCCCTGTCGAACGCTCACTCCTCTGCTTTATTTCGCCCCTCTGAGAGGGTATGGAGACTAAACACATCATTATTACTGGGCCCGGTGCTTTTGGCAAAGCCTGAGACCTGTTTGAAAGTCTAGGAAAAATGAGACCCCTAGATTTCAGAACCCTCCCAATGGGAGGCACATAAGGCTCTCCTGAGGGTTTTTTCATCAGTAAGGCCACAGCTCTTATGTGTACTCCTCATAGATGATATTAGAATGTTGGAACTTTCCCAACAAACTACCGCCCTGCCGACGGACTATACTGCACTCATGAGGCAGCAATTTAAATGGATATGTAGGTCTAGAAAAAAATATTAAAATGGGTGTGGCCGGCTGCTGAAGGGAGCAGACGTGTTTCTGTGGATCTCCGCATGTCTGCTGCTCTGGGGACCCGTTTGCAGCTTAATCCGCCGAGTAATTTTGTTTTGGGGTCTCAGGTTAGCTGGCCATCAGTTCCGAGATGTCTGGAGGCCGTTTTGTCCCCCCCTCCGGACCAGAGACGCTCCCTGCAGCCACCGGAATGTGGATGACACAAGGGTCTGGCGGCCATTTTGCAGCCTTTGTCCTGGCTCTTGTGGCCTTTCTGCCGGGCCCGCGTCTCCCATCTGCCCGAGATGGATGTCAGAACAGAGGGACGGACGGTCCAGCGGATGTGCAGTGGGATGGACCCCCTCCCCCCGCGGGCACTATGGACGGCTTCCTGGCAGGCCTGGAGGCTTGCCTGCAGCTCCTGAATGGTGAGGATATGGACGTTCTGCTGATCAGGGGCATGTGTTGGTGGATGACGTTTACTTTGCGATGTTACCGTGGGGAGGTGCATCCGAGTCTGGCGGAGGACGAGGCTGCAACGGCAGGCTGCCCCGATGGGGTCCATATGGCGGTTGCTGTGGGGAACCACGCAGAGAGTGCTGAAAGAGGTGACACGCCTGAGATGCTTGATGGCTGTGTGGACCTGTCGAAGACTGGTGGCCCGAGGAAGGTGAGAGGTGACACGGAACTGAGCTGAAACAGGAGCTGAGCTGGTGCCCCGAGGGGTCCGTGCTCCACGCGATGCTTACAACCTGTTGGCCTGCGTAGCACCGGATGGAGCACTGATGTGACCTGGAGGCCGAGATCATGGTTTGGGGGGAGTTGAGGGACCCTCCTTACTAACTGTGTGAGAGAATCCGCCCCTGCCTTCTTCTCCGAGTGATGCCACGCCGTGGATAGAGTTTTCCCTCTGGGAGGCCGAAGCCGGGGCTCTAAGGGTGTCCAGAGGCTTACAGAAGCTGAGGCCCATGTGTCGCGAGGTGGAGTTGGCTTGGACAATACGAACAGGCCTCCCATGCGGCGATCTGCCTGCTGCGCGTGCACCCCTTTTTCGGGACACTGGTTGATGGGACCCCTGAAACGCTTTTTCTTATCGTCTCATTTTGAGGCTCCCCGGCTGGGGATCCTGAGACTTTCCTCTACTTTCCGATGCCTGCTTCTGACTTTACCTAGGAACATGCAGTGTTTTTTTTGTTGCTTTTTGCTTTGAGTTTTCCCTTCTACTTATTTGCTACCCCTAACTTACCTGTCCACTAATCAAGATATTGATGTTTACCTGCGAGATCCCTCCCATGTTTTCTGTGTTCTTAATGTCTATCTGGCCCTGCGAGGCCTATTCTGCCGGTCAATATGTGACCTTTTTTGTTTGCAAAATAAATTAAATCTTCTCTGGCCACGCCCCTCAGCTACATGTGTTTCTTTGGCTCCCACTTCCTGTATATTCCCCGCCTCCTCCCTGCCCAATACTCCACCCATTAAAAGCTTCACATGAACTAGCACAAGCTTTGCACGTGCACGCTGAGGACCTCAGACTGGCGTAAGTGAGAAACTGAATATTAGCATCTCTGCAACTGTGAAAGCAAAACACACTCACCGCTGACTCGTTCACTTGCACTCTTTCCTGGTTTCCTTTCTCACTGTCTCACTCAAACTCCCTCACACAGTCACTCACTCTTACACTATTTCTTGTGCCGTCTGTCTCTTGTGCACTCTCTCTCACTCCACCTTTTCATGTACTTTCTCTGCTTTATCTATGCTGTCTTTCTCGCTTTACCCTTTCTTGCTGTCTCTGCTTTTTTTTTGCAGTACCTCTCTCTGCTGTCTCTTTTTCTCCCTGTGTGTATTGATTTATCTCCTTCCCCGTCTCTGCAGTAGCTGGGGGTGAAAGAGTTACAGATTGGAATGGCACTCAGCCCTGCCCTCCCCTCAGCTCACAGTGCAGGAGGGAGGAGGAGCAACCCAGTCGCACATGCTCAGTGCGTTTCTTATCTATACCTAGGCATACACACTGATTGGTTAGCTCAAAGTGCCTCCTGAGGTGGGCGGGGAAATCGACAAGGACGAAAAACAGGTAAATATGAAAAAATATCATATTTTCCTTATTTTTTGCCTGCCGGATGGCACAGCACATTTTTAAAAGCACACTAGCAAAGCATGCATGTCCTTTTAATGATTTACTAACAGGGTTATTCAAAGAGATCCGAATGGCTGCCGAAAGGGAACCAAATGCTGAAAATCAGCGTTCGGTTACCTTTCTTGGCCATTCGGCTATCCAGAGAGCAGGCAGTTTGCCAAATGTTGGCGAATTGCCTGCACATACGGTGCCTGTTCGGCAGGTTTGCGGCGACTTTTCCCTGCAATTCGGGGACCATGTGGTGCTTGCTGAATACACCGCAGGGTCGCCGAAATGGGATTGCCAAATCGAACCGAATTGAGGAGAACGAAAAGTCACCGAACGTGCGGTGACTTTACGATTCTCTTTGAATAACCCTGTAAGTGCCGATGTCAAATTCACTGCACAGAAGGCCAGATGTAGTTTTGCCCTACGGGAGAACAAACCGGGTAAATTGTTGGCTCGATTTCTACATAGGAGATGGGAAGCTATGTACATTTCCAAGATTAAACTCCTTGGAGGAACGGTCTCTGTTTATCCTCTTGACCTTTCCCGATTCCGAGATCTTTTCTTAGCGATCCGACTTACGGGTTTTCTGAAGGGGGCTTCCAAAACTCCAGAGTTCCCCATAGACTTTCCTTGAGAGGCAGAAACATGTGACAGCCAAGTTCAAATTTCAACTGACACTGTGACAGTGAGAGCTGAAGTCTTTTTCTTAACGGACAGTTCAGTTTTCAAAACCATTTTAACGGACGAGTTGAGAAGAATATTGTTTAAAAATCTTTATTTAAATCACGCAGAACAAGCTGTGTTTGTGAAAACCTGGAAAATCTAAGGACTATTGAACACAAAAGAGATTGCAGCTAATGGGTCATTTCACCAAAGAAAACAGCAAGACTGACTCTCACACTCAGGGCCCTATTACAATCCTCGCGCATACGTTTGCGCCTGCACAAAAACGCATTAACGCGAGGAGCAAAACCCTTTGTGCTGAACATCGTATTACAATGCCAGCGCAACAAACGCACTATACGTCTACTGCGGGTGAACTTGTGCAAACTTACTGTACATCACGCGTCCTACACTTAACATTCTGAGCGCAAATGCGTTTGTGCGCTGGTACGCGGATGGTATTACAATCTATGCGCAGTTTGTAACGCACAGCCTCTGCGCACAGAATTTTAGCAACTCCTAAAAGCTGGTGTTAATGGCAAATTCTATCAACCTGGACGAAACCAAATACACCAGCCCAAAAAAAATACGCAGCAAAGTATAGTTACACATTCTACTCATACCAAACCAACAAATTTGAGAAGTTATGTGTGCCTTTTTTATTGATGCAGCATATATACTCAGATTGACTTTGACAGGCGCAGAAACTTAACGTGAGACAATTAAGGTTCTTAATTCTGATTGGCTGAATCGCGTGAAAAAAACCGTCCCCACACTGATTTCTGCGCGCAACGTTGCTGCGCGCGTATGTGAACGTCCGTTTAACACGTGTTATTGTTCGACGGATGAAAAAAATGTGCGAGGATTGTAATTCCAGCGTTGATTTCCGCGCGTTAACGTTTGACGCTTGGCGCAAAAATTCATGCGTTGCACGTGCGTTTTGCGTGAAGAATGTAATAGGGCCCTCAGTATCCCACACACACCTATACTTATTCACAGTCATACTCTTACCAGGCCAAGCTCCTTCAACACGAAATCTCATACTCACACTTATAGTCACACTCATACTGTCACTCACTCATACTGTCTCTTACACTCCTAACACTCATACTTATGCACACTCATACTTGCTTTCTCACACACAACCATAATCACTCATTCTCACTCACACTTGTACTCACTTATACTCGTACTCACTTATAATCTCACTAACACTTACACATACTCGCGCACACACACCCTCATATTTCAAACTCATACTTACATTCTAACATACACCCACCCACTCATACTCGCAGACACACTCATACACACACACACACACTCTCCCATACACTCATTCTTACACATTCTTCCACAGTAAGTACTCGCTCACACTCACTGTTCATTTATTTAGACACTGTTTTTTTAAACTTTTTATACAAACATTTGTCAAGCCAACATCAAGGTTTGTCCTCAAACTTTAACCTTTCTAGGTTACTTAAATATTTAAATTACTTTAATATGTAATTGTCAATTTTATTGCTGTGGAGCCGTGTGATACACTCAAACACACGCCGCACATTGCTGTGAGTTTTATTGCTATGGAATCTGTGATATGTTCGTTACTGTGAGTTTTTGTTGCTGTGAAACTCTGCGATACGTGTGGTTGTGATTGGTGGGCATAGTTTGAAGATGATGGCAGCATTTAATCCTTGGACCCAGGCAACAATATGTCCTGTGCCGGTTCTGGCTGTATTCATTGGCTGCATGCTGGCGGCGAGCGCCAGCTTTTCATTGGTTGCTCGCTGACCGGTGCTTTATGATGCTCCATGGTGAGAACCAACATAATTTTTCCTAGAGAAAAATAAAAGCAATTGTGACGGCACCGTTCTCTTCCGTCTGTCCTGGCTCTCCAGACACCCCTTCGTTGCGGTCAGCCCGCTACTGGGAGCGCTGTCCTCAGCGCCTCGAGCAGCTTGACCCGCCTGCCTCTGTTCCTCTGCCCTGGAGCCGTTAGGAATTTCCAGAAGGCGGCTCGGTACCTTCTGAGGGTGATAGTGTAGTGTAGCGTCGCTGAATGAAACACCAGACGCGGCTGTATGTTCTAACAGGATCCTCTCTCTCTGAGCTTGAGAGTTCTCTGACTTTTTAATGAACAAAATGCCACCATTTATGCTGAAGTCCAACAGTCATAATTTGCATAAAATGACGCACCTCGTCCTACCCATACTAATTACATTATGTCAGTTATTTACAATAAACATTATACACAAAACACATTTACCTACAGGAATGTAAGTATTTTTAAAACCAAAGCTATGCCATTTTACACTAAACTAAATTAAACTAAAACCAAAGGATGTAAAATATATTTAAATACACACAATATAAATGAACATAAAGTCTCTTGGGGTTTGAAGCATGGAGCGTTACATCAGCTCCATGACATATGTCCCCCGTTCCAGAACGGCAGGGCAAGCTTAGATCCCAAACGGATCTCTTGCCACTGACGAGACTTCTCACCTTGTCCTTTTTTCTGCGCCATCCTCAAAGTTCTAGGGTGCTGGCGCACAAGCATCACCAGTGGGGTCCGACGGTCGCCACAGGGTATGCCTGGGTGTGGGTCCATAGTCTGTCGGGAGGAGGCGAGCCACCAGGCTTCTCCACTTTTCCTCGTAAACTAGCCCGCTGTCCGAGGGGTGCTCCAGGCCCCAGCGCCGGGCGCCCCGTTGGTGCAGTGGGTGGCAGGTATCCCCTCCTGGGGAAGGGTTCTGTCGTCGGGGAGGGGTACAGCCTGTACCACCTCCGGGGGTATCACGCACCCGGGAAAAACGCGGGCCACTTGCACGCGTCCCGAGCACTCTGGTCAGCTGCTGGAAAAAGTAGTGGCTGTAGGAGGCCTCCGGGCCAAAGGGTTGGAAAAGTGGGCAGAGTTGACAATGGCTCTACCCCGTAGCCAGCGTTTCTGCTGGAGAAGGGTCTCTGGGCGGGAGGATGGCTTCCTCCCTCTCCGGGGAAACCAAGTGCTGCGGGCAAGTCAACCTGGGGGTATCAGCTATCGGCTCCTCTGGGTAGGCGGTGGAGAGTGGGCAGAGGCCAGCGGCGCTCTGCCCCGTGGCCAGCTCTTCTGCTGGGTAGGGGTCTCCATGTGGGCGGAGGGCATCTTCCATAATGAAGGGGGCCAGGGGGGTGTGGAAACAAGCCCAGGGGGATCCTCGGGGGGATCCGGGGAAACAAGCAAGGGCTGTGGGCAAAGCAGCCCGGGTAGATCATCCATCTGCGCCTCGGGGCAGGCTGTAGAGGGTGGGCAGAGGCCAGCGGCGCTCTGCCCTGGGGCCAGCTCTTCTGCTGGGAAAGCGGGTGCGAGACCAAAATCCAGCGGGGTGGAAGGGGTCAGTGGCTGCGGGATAAGCAGCCCGGGGGAATCATCTTCCTGCTCCTCGGGGCAGGATGGGGTGAGTGGGCAGAGGCCAGCGGCGCTCTGCCCCGTTGCCAGCGCTTCTGCTGGGTACGGGTCGCTTTGCGGGAGGATGGCTTCTTCTATCTCCAGGGGGATCAAAGGTTGCGGGCAAACCAGCCCGGGGGGAACATCTGTCTGCTCCTCGTGGCAGACTGTGGAGAGTGGGCAGAGGCCAGCGGCGCTCTGCCCCGTGGCCAGCTCTTCTGCTGGGTAGGGGTCTCCTTGTGGGAGGAGGGCATCCTCCATAATGAAGGAGGTCAGGGGCTGTGTGGAAACAAGCCCAGGGGGATCCTCGGGTGGGTCTGGGGAAATAATCAAGGACAGTGGGCAGAGGGCCTCGGCGCTCTGTCCGGCTGCCAGTATTTCCGTTGAGGAAATTGCCACTGGCGCCGGGTCTTCTCGGGGGAGCATGGGGTCCTCCATCTCCGGGGAAATCAAGGGCTGGGGGAAGACAAGTCCAGGGGGAACATCTGTCTGCTCCTCGTGGCAGAATGTGGGGGGTGGGCAGAGGCCAGGGGCGCTCTGCCCCGTTGCCAGCGCTTCTGCTGGGTACGTGACGGGGAACCCTATCTCAGGCTCCAATTCCTCTGCCGACCAGTCCCAGGCCATGGGACTCGAGCCTAACTGTGGGGCTCCGTTAAACAGTTGCTTGTAGGCCTTCTCAAGCTCGCATTCCTGTCGGGCCAGGAGCTCCAGTTCATCGAGGTCCACCTCGTCCCAGTCGGCTGGGCCCTCCATCCGAAGATCCATGATCTGATCCAGACGCCACTCCGTATCTTCTCCAAACTCAGGGTCGTTGGGCATCCTCTCATACAGTGGCCCTGTGCCGCCATAGTCGAGGCCTACGGTGGGCATAGCGTGGGTTGTGCTGGGCATCAGTGGGACCATCAGCCACTGGAAGGCCCGGTAGCTGGCATCCAGTGCAATCTCTCGTTGCACCAAGTGGTGGAGCTCTGCCTCCCACCCCTCTGAGGGTCGTCCTTCCAGGAAGGTCTCTCGGGCCCTATCCTGCGCCTGGTAGATGGCCGATTCAGAGGGATCTCGGTACCTTGGTGGTACTGTCCATGTACCAGGGCCTCGTACCAGAGGCCTCGGCGAATCTCATCCTGCCGTTCGAACTCCAGGCGGTCTGTTGCGGATCCTGGATAGAGATCGCTGCTCTCCTGCAGTCTTCTCTGGAACTCCGCTTTCGCCTTCTTAAATGGTGCAGATATCATCGTCGAGCCAGTCACTGGGGGGTGTAGTTTCCTTGACGGAAATTCCAGGCAAGCTGTAAATCTCCTCCCAAGTATCGCTGGGGAGTGCGGGTTCCTCCCATGAAGCTCCAGACAAGCTGTAAGTCCCCATAAACGGATCACTGGGGGGTGTAGATTCCCTGGGCGAAGCTCCAGACGGGCTGTCATATTCAACCCAGGGCTCTACGGGGTAGGTTTCAGGGGTGGGGTATTCTGTCCATGTCGCTTGGCCAACCGCTGCTGGTGTTGGCGCTCCTTTTCTCGCTCCTCATCTTCTTGGAGGTCCGTCATGAGTTGTACAACTGCGGCTTCAGAGGGGGTGGTGCCGCATATCTCTAATATTGCTTGAGCTTTCTTTCGGAGGGGATCTTCAGTGGCCGGAGTCGGGGTTGGGGTTCTTACCATTCGCTGGTCCATCCTTGTAAGCTCCTTGACCAGGGCTTTCTTGTTTTTGGTGCCGGCGATTCCTCCACGGCACTCTAATATGTCTCTCAGCGTGTCCCTCTTGTAGTTGGCATAGCTGGCCATTCTGCGTTTCTTCTGGGGTTGGAGAGCTTATCCTCATCGCTTGCCACCAGTGTGACGGCACCGTTCTCTTCCGTCTGTCCTGGCTCTCCAGACACCCCTTCGTTGCGGTCAGCCCGCTACTGGGAGCGCTGTCCTCAGCGCCTCGAGCAGCTTGACCCGCCTGCTTCTGTTCCTCTGCCCTGGAGCCGTTAGGAATTTCCAGAAGGCGGCTCGGTACCTTCTGAGGGTGATAGTGTATTGTAGCGTCGCTGAATGAAACACCAGACGCGGCTGTATGTTCCAACAGGATCCTCTCTCTCTGAGCTTGAGAGTTCTCTGACTTTTTAATGAACAAAACACCACCATTTATGCTGAAGTCCAACAGTCATAATTTGCATAAAATGACGCACCTCGTCCTACCCATACTAATTACATTATGTCAGTTATTTACAATAAACATTCTTTACATTCTTTAGCCTTCAGCTGACACAACATTTGTATAATCCATTGTTCTAACACATCAGATTAAACACAAACACTGATAAAGGGAAAAACCCTGGTGCATAAATTACACAGCAGTAAAGCTTGTTTACTGGCTACACAAAAACACATTTACCTACAGGAATATAAGTATTTTTTTAAAAACGTTACGCCATTTTACACTAAACTAATTTAAACTAAAACCAAACGATGTAAAATATTTAAAAACACACGATATAAATGAACATAAAGTCTCTTGGGGTTTGAAGCATGGAGCGTTACATCAGCTCCATGACAGCAATGTCCTAACCTATATCCAGAAGCCAGATCACCTCTTTCTGTACTTAGCTTTTTGGGCAAGGCTACCCCCCACCCTCAGAGAGCTGAATCAGAGGGGAACACACGGAGCTCACTGTGACCATTCATTTTGTATTGAATGGTCACAGTGGCTAGAGTGGCCCTTTTAAAATGGAAAAGTGATACGTTGCTGCTTTAACACTCATGTATGTAAATCTAGAATATAAATGTGTATTTAAAGGGCCGTCTTTCCTCATTAACATCTTGCTATGAGTTGATCCTTTGTATCCTTTTTCGTCGAGTTGTGTGTCTGCGTTTTGTTTTTGGTCAATGCTAATCAGGGAGAAAAAAAAAATCCGTGAGACTGAATGGTAATTGTTAGTTTTGGTCAGAAGCCTGTATGTGTATATTGTATTTATTCGTAGAATGGAGGTTGCCAGGCTGCAATTGCATTAAATACTGGAATCTTTCCACTACGCCTACTCAGACAGCCATAGCAGGCAGCTGTTGTAATGTGCTTCATAGATTGAGTTACAGTAAGGCCGGGCGCGCGCGTGCATACACACACACACACACTGATGTAGTAATAATATTTATGATTCACTAGGACCAAGAAGAGCTCCAGAAACAGCTCTGATTTGTATCAGCCTATAACGGTATTATTTACTAAGCTGATTTGCTGGATAACTACAAAGGAATGTCAGATTCTTCCCCACGTCTTACTTATGCCACCCCGGGATATCACTGCGCTTAATGAACAGGTTCCTTCTATTAAATGAGATCCACTGAAAAAAATTTGGTCGAGACAACACAGAAATCAAACTACAATTATTTAACACAGAAACCAAGGTTAAGGGAAACTCAATAAAAGCAAAACAAACACAACAACAACAAATCATAGAATTCAGAATGATCCTGTAAAATTAAAACACAGACATAATACATAAAGGATAGAAATTAATGACATAAAAAAGCAATAGAACGATTTCCAAAAGTCCCGATATTAACAGGGTTAGTCAAAGAGAGCCGAATTGGCCCCAAAATTACACCGAACAGTGAATTTCCCCGTACAGTGCAATTTCTTGGTCATTCGGCTACCCAAAAAGCAGGCAGTTTACCAAATATTGGCGAATTGTCAGTGAAATATTGTGCTCTTCCATGGCAGTGAACTCCCCGTAGTGAGTAATGGTTAATCTATTCAGAGAACACCGAACAGCAAAGAAATGGCGTGGACAAGAAGGAATTTTTCCCCAGTATCAGGGTTATTCAAAGAGAATCGAAAAGTCACCGCACTTTCAGTGACTTTTCGTTCTCTTCAATTCGGTGCGATTCGGCGATCCTATTTCGGTGACCCTGCGGTGTATTCAGCAAGCACCACAGGGCCATCGTAGTGTAGGGAAAATCCACCGCAAACCCGACGAACACTCGCCGCAAAACTCAGCGAACTCGCACCGAAACCCGCAAAAAACATCTGGATTAACCCCACCGAAGACGCCGGAGAAACCCGAGCAGCCACCGATCAGAGCAGAGCAGCCGCCGGAAAAACCCGACACACAGACGAACGAGGTGGAAAAAAACCCAGTATGTCTGGAATTTACATATAAGGTCCAATGAATGATAATAAAAGGGCAGTTACAGTGAAAAGAAAAAAACTATAAAAAAAAAAAAGGGAAAAATTTTAGCCAAAAAAACAGATCCTAAAAAGTCTATAAATAGACTTTTTACTACCAAATTTAATATTAAACAGTTTATTAGATATTGATTTAAGACGGGAATGTTTTTAACATCAAAACCTATGGGATTCACCTGAATAAATCTGTCGAATGAAACCACCGAACAGCAGGGCATTTAGGCAACTTTTCACTGCTGATTTTTGTTCTCTGAATAGACGAAGCTATGGGGATTTCACTGCCCTCGAACAGGCACTGTATGTGCAGGCAATTCGCCAAGATTTGGCGAACTGCCTGCTCTCTGAATAGCCAAATTGCCAGGAAAGGTAACCGTACGCTGAATTTCAGCGTTTTGTTACCTTTCAGCCACAATTCGGAGCTCTTTGAATAACCCTGTATGTTTCCCAGTATATTGTAGAATGCTTCAGACTGGGGTTTTTGACTTCTTTTGGATCAACAGCAGTAGGTGATGTGTGAAAGGCTGAAACTAATGGATGCACGTCTTTTTTCAGACTATCAGGGTTATTCAGAGAGGTGAAAAGCAGGAGAATGACTGGAGAATGAAAAATTCTAGGTCAAAATAGCCAAACCAGAAAATTCTCCCTTTCATCTCACTTTCCAAATTGGCTATTTTGACCTGGAATTTTTCATTCTCCAGTCATTCTCCTGCTTTTCACACTCTCTGAATAACCCTGAAAGTAACTATGTAAATGGCTTGATTTACGGTGATTTCATTCGGCAGGTATAATCAGGCGAATGCAATAATTTTCAATGTAAAAAATATTTCCCGTTTTTATTACATATTTATTCAACCATTTATTCTTTTAATTTGCTGCAAAAAGTCTCTTTATTTTTAAGGATTTTTTTAGGCCTTTTTATTATTATTCATAGCACCTTATATATTACTTCCAAGCATTTTCGTGAAGTAGTTTTTTGCAAACACCTTTCACAAGTTGCAGGGTTTTTTTTTGTTTCTTTTACCCGGTCGTCAGCTTGTCAGCTTTTTCCGGCAGCTGGTCTGTCTCTGTTCGGTGGGTCTTCTGCTTTTTTCAGATCGATTCAGTGGCTTTGCGGTGGATCGTAGGATGCATTCAGCGTTTTTTTGGATTGATTCGGCAGTTTTGCAGCAACAGATGCATTTCATATGGGTTTAGCGTCAGGAAGGTAATATGGGGTGCATGGGTTAAAGTCCTAGCGATAACGCTTATGTGACAGATTTCTGTACCCCGACAGAGTCACATCTGCCAATGCCGCTTCCTTGCAGGACCCCTGTGTTCTACCCAGGCAGACTCACGTGCCTTTCTCCAGTCCACAGACGAAGCTTAAGGACTGGGACACATAGTGAGCCTGCTAGCATCCCCCAGAAATAAAATGGGGCTGTAGATCTGAGGTCTTTCAGGGTTAGAATGGAACTCGTCTTAATGAGGGACACACGCATACATGTATACGGTCACACATGGATTATTTACATATACAAAACCCCCCTAAAAACTGTTAGGGGACCTAATCAGACTGAAACAGATAATTGGACAAAGATTTACTTCTTGGCATGTGATACATAATTACATTAGGTAGACAGTTAAATTAAACATTACGTAACATTTCTAATGAGGCCGGACAATGGGAATCGTGATTGACAAACAGATTACAGACAGCAGATTTACAACCTATTGAAATATAAACAGATAACAGATATACACAGACAATAGAGAGATAGACAATAGCATTCTTGCATACTCACAGATTACACAATCATTATGCACACAAGAGGTCAATGAACTAATATCGATTATGGGGCCTGCAGTCTACAAATATGCCTCCAAGCCCATGCACACCAAGTCCAAATGACGCATGTCACAGTTTACACATGCAAACGCTACCATTAACGTTCACTAGGGAATAGTGCCCTAAATGTTTTAGCAACATTGAAACGTATCCTATTTTTGTTGAGCCAGTAATAAGGACCTGCTAATGGGAAATGCCATATAAGCTGGTAACCATTAACAGCATCCTATTACTGTATGTTACGAGTGAGCGGGTCAACTCTTAACAAAAGAGAGTCGTTCAGGTTCAGTGGCTATTTTAGCTGGCCGTGTGTGAGAGGAACATCGGCATGGACGGCGGCATTGGCTGCTCTGCAGTGTCCCCATCACGCCACCAGATCACACCAACAGCAGGACTCACTCTGCGGAGCCTGTCTAACCTGAGCGTGCCTGTAACAGATATCTGTACCCCAACTGGGTCACATCTGTTAATGTTGCTCCCTTGTCGGACTCCCTTTCTCTCTCCAGCAATTTTACGTGCCTTCTCCAACCCTTAACCAAAGCTTAATTAGAGGTACACTGAAAAAGAGGTGATAGCTTTCCCCAGAAATGAGGCAGCATGCAGATCGTGAGGTAGAACATATAAGCTAGATATATACCGTGCAAAGAGGGGACTGGAGATTAAGGATGCACCAAAATTTCAGCCAATGAAACATATCGGTCGAAATTGGTATTTTCGGGTTTCGGGTGAATGAAAACAGTTGGTCAAAAATAAAACCGAAAATGCAGCATTCAATAATTGCTGGAGCCTCCAGGTGGTACCTATCATGGAAAGAAAAGACCTAGCTAAACTAGCTAATTACCTACCTCGCCGTGACGCGCAGAAGAAGAGCGTACAAGGGGATTACAGCTCCAAGACTCTGGATTTACTAATCCATGAAGGGGACCTGTTCCTCAGTAAGTGAGTTTATCCCATGATGGGCAGTCATTAGGTTTGCAAAGTAGGACCTGCCAGAGGGTGGATTACATTGTGTCACAATCAGCCACAATGGCGGTACCTGGCATGTGCCAAGTAGAGCCCAGGTAAGAGGAAAAGCCGCTATATGCAGAGATGTGTGACACAACGATCAGGAAAAGTAAATAAACCACAGTAGACACTGGGGACCTCTGCACGGCTAAATACCAAAGGAGCCCTATACTGATAGATCGGTCCTTAGAGTGGCCGAATCTGCACTAATAGAAAAAGGTTACCTTGTAGCCGTGCAGAGTCCTGGGAAAACACAGACACCTGAAGGAGAATATACTCAACAACTTGCAGGGCAGGATTTCAATATACTAAAGCCGTGGTCTACAGGGACACACAACATATAATACGATAAGCACAGGACAGCTAGGGATATCCAGAAGAGTGGTCAATAAATAAGCCAGGGGTCAAAACCAAAACGTATACCTTGAGCCAAAGCGGGGATATAGCACCAGAGAAAATCCGTCAGCCAGGCCAGAGGGTCAATACCAGGAAGTCAATCAGAAACCTAGAACTCAGACAAGGGGGAAACACTGAGATAGAACTAGGATGGAAAACAGGGAGCTCTCAGGAACAAATCTGTGGCTGAAGTGAACCAGGATGCAAGAGCATGGTGATATGGGCCCATGGCTTTATATAGGGGAGTAATCAGCCCATAATCACCAACAGAAGCTCAACGAGCCATGAACTTAACCCCTGAGCTGCATGTCAGGGAAAGCAGCACAGGGAAACACATGGAAACACAGACATAAGGAATACAGAGGGCAGGGAGACAGGGTTGGAACGTGGGAACGTGACACATTGACACTGTTGGCATGCTTAAGCAATTCACGGCCGTTCATTGCGAACCAAATTTCCACCATTTTATTCAGCAAAGCTCAGAGTTAAGAAATTTTCACCATGTGGTAAAAGCTGGCACCCATGCATGGAGCTGTTGTTGCAGGTTTTTGAATGCGTTTGTCTCTGGAGAGCTCTCTCCGTGGTTTTGTCTTGTATTTTATTTTTGAGACGCAACCGCACTGAATGCTTAGTTAAGGCTGCGTGCAAACCCCCTCGTGTGATATATATATATATATATATACATACACACCAAATGCTAAATATTACAGTAGCGATACCTAAGCAATTGCATTCGCGAAGCATGAATTAATATCTAGAGCAAACAGTACTGGGTTTTAAGTTTTAATGGAAAGAATACAAACTTTATACAGTGCCAATATTACATTAAAAACAAGACATACAAAATATACGAACGTGCAAATACAGCTCTTGAAATAAAATGGGACTTACATAGAAACTCTAATTTGAGTAGATACTTCTATGGATATTTCTTTGATTTCAAATGTCCCAGAGGGTTCTTAGATGTTCACTCAACCCCGCGTTGTACAGGGAGTGGTGTTTCTTTGTGTAACATCCCCAACCAACCCCCAACCATTTGGTTCCCAGATCAAGTTACCATTCAGCTCCAGCTGATCAGGTAAGAGAATTGTAAATACCTTGCCTGGCTTCACAAACTACATTGCAAACACCAGAGGAAAAAACCACCAATTCTGCGTTTAAAATCTTACACACTGCTTTGCAGAAAATGCCTGTTTGTGACAGTACCTGTGATGGTACCTGAGCCCAGCGCTGCCTCTGCATGGGAGGAAAGAAAGTAAACTACTGCAGGGACTTTTTTTTTGCAGTCATTGTAGAGATTACGGGCTATATTACAATCCTAGCATTAAAACGCGGGTGCAAGGGAGGAAAAACTGCGCCCTCCGTTTTCCCCCTTGCGCCTGCATTTTAATGCTGGATTACCATGCAGGCGCAAAAAATGCTGTCTGCATTGTTACCGCGCGTTAACCCCCAGGATGCTCGCGGCTGCACTGAGCCGCGAGCATCCACTCGATGGAGTCCCGAGGACTCCATTGAGTTTCCCCCTGCCGGTCACATGACAGCAGGATCTTGCCTCGCGAGGTCCGGCCGGGCGGCGTAGTGATACGCAGGGGACTTTTTCCCCCAGTCTTTCCCTGCTCCCGCCAGCCAGAGGAGGCGGACAGAGCCGCGGTCCTCGCCGCGGGACAGGAGGTGAGTATTCGCTTCTGTTTTTTTATTTTTAGGCTATTGTTAACGGATTCTGCACAAGCGGAATCCGTTAACACCAAGTCCTGGCTGTGTTTAACTTTTTGCTAACCAGAGCCAGGCGTTAATCAACGCTAGTAGATTGTAATCCAGCGCTGATTAAGACTTTGCGCTCCCCATGTTAAGTATAGGGAGCACAAAGTACAGAAACCTCGCGCTGAAAAGCGCAAGGTACAAAACGCAAACGGCTTACTTCACCCGTTTGCGTTTGGATCATAATATGCGGTAGACAAAGCAGTTAAGTGAGCATTAAGGTCAGGAATGTAATGTGGCCCTACATCTCCAGTCCAGAGACAATACCAGGGAAAAGTGTGTTAGCACTGTGCTCCCCCTCCCTCCACAGATAAGAGAGGGCACTCTGTCACTGCCAAGGTGATGGAGGGTCTGAGTGCCAGATCCATTTAACCACTTCATCTCTAGCTGCTACAAAAAGACAGGTGGAAAAGACAGAGGGACAAAGAGGCCAAGAAAGAGATCAAGAGACTCTACAGCAATAATATGGTCTGAATTTGAGGAAGCTCATTTGTTTCTGCATGTGAGTGTCTTAACCCATTCCTATACAGAGCTTATTATTCCATTAGTATACAGAGCCCTTCACTTATTATCCCCTTACTTCACAGACCTTATTATCCCATTCCTATACAGAGCATATTCTCATATTGCTATAATACCTAATTAACCCATTACTATACAGTATGTAAAGACCTGCTGACTCCATAGTAAACATTATTAACCCATTTGTACCAAATAATCCCTTCATGGAATATTGATTATGTCCCAGGTATTGATTCCATTCTATGCTATATACTGAGAAATGTATAAATGTCTTGTAATACTGCTACTCAGTTCCCTTACCTGAGTTTGATTTACAATGGAGGTCACCCATAGCAAAGTAGCAGTGTTCCCCAGTCTCGCCCAGGGGCGTATCCAGACACAGGTTTCGGGGGAGGTGGGGGCATTCTACCAGTTTTGGCTAAGAGCTGGTGTTGGGTTCGCAGTGACAGGCAGAGACGCGCCTAATCGCAAGCTGTGCTCGTTACACTCACTCTCCCCAGAACATTGCACAGGGTCTGTCCTCATGTGGCTCATGAGCCCTGCGAACCCTTTCCATATGAGGGCCCCAAGGTACCCCCTCCCAGCACATACCCCTTGAAGCTATGCAGTGTAGGGTAACCCAGGTGTGGGCTGCCCAGTGCACCCTTTCCATGCTGGCAGGACACACTTGGCACCCCATCTGCATAGCCCTGCAAACCCTTTCTGTACCATGGGCCCAGGGTATTGCCCCCAGCTTGCACATGAATATATTGCCCCCAGCTCACACATGGATATATTGCCCCCAGCTTGCACATGGATATATTGCCCCAGCTCACACATGGATATATTGCCCCCAGCTCACACATGGATATATTGCCCCCAGCTCACATGGATATATTGCCTTAAGCTCACATGGATATATTGCCCCAGCTCACACATGGATATATTGCCCCTGCTCACACATGGATATTTTGCCCACAGCTCGCACATGGATATTTTGACCCCCAGCTCGCACATGAATATATTGCCCCCAGCTCACACCTGAATATATCGCCCCAGCTCACACGTGGATATATTGCTCCTGCTCACACATGAATATATTGCCCTCAGCTCACATGGATATATTGCCCCAAGCTCACATGGATATATGCCCCCAGCTCACACATGGATATATTGCCCCAGCTCACACATGGATATATTGCCCCCCAGCTCACACATGAATATATTGCCCCCAAGCTCACACATGGATATATTGCCCCAGTTCACATGGCTATTTTGCCCCCAGTATTGCCCCAGCTCACATGGCTATATTGCCCCCAGTATTGCCCCAGTTCACATGGATATATTGCCCCCCAGTTCACATGCATGTATTGCCCCCAGTATTGCCCCAGTTCACATGGATATATTGCCCCCAGTATTGCCCCAGCTGACATTGATATATTGCCCCCAGTATTGCCCCCAGTTCACATGGATATATTGCCCCCAGACAGTTCACATGCATATATTGCCTCCAGCTCACCTGGATATATTGCCCCCAGTTCACCTGGATATATTGCCCCCAGTTCACCTGGATATATTGCCCCCAGTTCACATGGATATATTGCCCCCAGCTCACACATGGATATATTGCCCCCAGCTCACATGGATATATTGCCTTAAGCTCACATGGATATATTGCCCCCAGCTCACACATGAATATATTGCCCCCCCTCGCACATGAATATATTGCCCCAGCTGACACATGGATATATTGCCCCCAGCTCACACATGGATATATTGCTCCAGCTCACATGGATATATTGCCCCCCCCGCTCACACATGGATATTTTGCCCCCAGCTCAAACATGAATATATTGTCTCCAGCTCACACATGGATATATTGCCCCAGCTCACACATGAATATATTGCCTTCTGCTCACATATTTATATTGCCCCTAGCTCACATGGATATATGCCCCAGCTCACATGGATATTTTGCTCCCAGTATTGTGCCAGCTCACATGGCTATTTTGCCCCCAGTATTGACCCAGTTCACATGGATATATTGCCTCCAGTTCACATGGATATATTGCCCCCAGTTCACCTGGATATATTGCCCCCAGTTCACATGGATATATTGCCCCCAGCTCACACATGGATATATTGCCCCCAGCTCACATGGATATATTGCCTTAAGCTCACATGGATATATTGCCCCCAGCTCACACATGAATATATTGCCCCCCGCTCGCACATGAATATATTGCCCCAGCTCACACATGGATATATTGCCCCAGCTCACACATGGATATATTGCCCCAGCTCACACATGGATATATTGCTCCAGCTCACATGGATATATTGCCCCCCCACTCACACATGGATATTTTGCCCCAGCTCAAACATGAATATATTGCCCCCAGCTCACACATGGATATATTGCCCCCAGCTCACATGGATATATTGCCTTAAGCTCACATGGATATATTGCCCCAGCTCACACATGAATATATTGCCCTCTGCTCACATATTTATATTGCCCCTAGCTCACATGGATATATGCCCCAGCTCACATGGATATTTTGCCCCCAGTATTGCCCCAGCTCACATGGCTATTTTGCCCCCAGTATTGCCCCAGTTCACATGGATATATTGCCCCCAGTATTGCCCCCAGTTCACATGGATATATTGCCCCAGCTCACACATGAATATATTGCCCCAGCTCACACATGAATATATTGCCCCAGCTCACACATGGATATATTGCCCCAGCTCACATGGATATATTGCCTTAAGCTCACACATGGATATATTGCCCCCCGCTAGCACATGAATATATTGCCCCAGCTCACACATGGATATATTGCCCCAGCTCACACATGGATATATTGCCCCAGCTCACATGGATATATTGCCTCAAGCTCACATTGCTTATTGCAATGCTTATTGCCTTAAGCTCACATGGATTTATTGCCCCCCGCTCACACATGGATATTTTGCCCCCAGCTCGCACATGAATATATTGCCCCAGCTCACACATGAATATATTGCCCTCAGCTCACATGGATATATTGCCCCAAGCTCACATGGATATATTGCCCCCAGCTCACATGGATATATTGCCTTAAGCTCACATGGATATATTGCCCCCCGCTCACACATGGATATTTTGCCCCCAGCTCGCACATGAATATATTGCCCCCAGCTCACACATGGATATATTGCCCCATCTCACACATGGATATATTGCCCCAGCTCACACATGAATATATTGCCCTCAGCTCACATGGATATATTGCCCCAAGCTCACATGGATAGATGCTCCCAGCTCACACATGGATATATATTGCCCCAAGCTCACACATGGATATATTGCCCCCAGCTCACATGGATATATTGCCTTAAGCTCACACATGGATATATTGCCCCAGGTCACACATGGATATATTGCCCCAGGTCACACATGGATATATTGCCCCAGCTCACACATGGATATATTGCCCCCAGCTCACATGGATTTATTGCCTTAAGCTCACATGGATTTATTGCCCCCCGCTCACACATGGATATTTTGCCCCCAGCTTGCACATTAATATATTGCCCCCAGCTCACACATGGATATATTGCCACATCTCACACATGGATATATTGCCCCAGCTCACACATGAATATATTGCCCTCAGCTCACATGGATATATTGCCCCAAGCTCACATGGATAGATGCCCCCAGCTCACACATGGATATATATTGCCCCAAGCTCACACATGGATATATTGCCCCCAGCTCACATGGATATTGCCCCAGCTCACATGGATATTTTGCCCCCAGTATTGCCCCAGCTCACATGGCTATATTGCCCCAGTTCACATGGATATATTGCCCCCAGTTCACATGGATATATTGCCCCCAGTATTGCCCCAGTTCACATGGATATATTGCCCCAGTTCACATGCATGTATTGCCCCCAGTTCACATGGATATATTGCCCCCAGTAATGCCCCAGCTGACATGGATATATTGCCCCCAGTATTGCCCCAGCTGACATGGATAGATTGCCCCCAGTTCACATGCATGTATTGCCCCCAGTATTGCCCCCAGCTCACATGGATATATTGCCCCCCCCAGTAATGCCCCAGCTCACATGGATATATTGCCCCCAGTATTGCCCCCAGACAGTTCACATGGTTATATTGCCCCCAGACAGTTCACATGGATATATTGCCCCCAGTATTGCCCCCAGCTCACATGGATATATTGCCCCCAGTATTTCCCCCAGTTCACATGGATATATTGCTGCCACTATTGCCCCAAGTTCACATGGATATATTGCCCCAGCTCACATGGATATATTGCCCCAGCTCTCACCTCCTCTGCCAGGCCCCTCCGCTCTGAGTACCCGCCGGCTGCTTTCCTCCCTACGAGCGGCCGTCGGTATGTAGCTTGGCTGCTCGCCTGGGAACCACCTGACCAGCGCAGCCGCGTTCTCGCAAGATCCCGGAGTTCACATGAACTCCGATCTCGCAAGATCGTGGCTTGTGGATGCCAGGCGAGCGGCCAAGCTGCATGCCGGCTGCTGCTCGTAAGGAGCAAAGCAGTCGGCGGCTGGTAATATTTACTCGGGGGGGGAAATTGCCCCATTGCCCCCCTGGATCCGCCCCTGGTCTCGCCCAGTTTCTCATCCTGGGCCCCATTAGAATCCGCGTGCATAAAGGCTTCCTTCGACGTCCGTATCCCAAAGGAGTACTGATTCTGGCCCAAACCCACCCATTCAACTGCCAGAGCTCCTTGCAGGGTCAAAACCAAAGTGGGAATGAATTTATTTACAGTTTACAATTGGAAAAATACATACAGTGGAATGTACAGAATACAATGGAAAACACGCCCCAGTGATTCAAAGCTGCAGAGCCTCCCAATAGCCTCCCTCTCTCCCACACACGCCCTAGTGTAATAAACAATACCCCAAATCCAAAGTGACTCTCGTCACACTCTTTTTTTAGAAAGTGTTAGGGTTATTCAGAGAAAGGTGAAAACCAGGAGAATGGCAGGAGATGAGAACAATCTAGACCAAATAGCCGATTTGGAAAGTCAGATAAATGGGAGAATTTTTCTGGTTTGGCCTAGAATTTTCACTTCTCCAGTCATTCTCCTGGTTTTCACCTTTCTCTGTATAACCCTGTATGCATCAGGGTGCACACAGAAGTTTAGATTAGCAATAGTGATCACACAGGTGAATTAATGGTGAAAAGGTCACGACTCCTGAAAGCCTCCAAGCAAAAGGGCATGTGTTGTCTCTCCTACACTCTCGCTGTTATATTTGACATGATTTCTGTCTTTTTATAATTATATTATTGTGACCGACTAATGCAATGTGATTTCATGTCTTGCATTGTTTTCAATAAATTCTCAATAAAAATTGTCAAATTACAAACAGCTCCAAGCATGTTTTTTTAGAATATATATTCAGAAGAGCGGGGCGATTACTCAAATGGGGGGGGGGGGGTGCTTGCTGGTCAGAGAAATCCATTCATATCCCAACTGACCAATGAGAATTGACTGGTGACAATTATGCTGGCCTTGCATGGGAAGGTTATGGTGGGGAAATGCTTTGATCTCCATAGTGGTCCCTAGTTTGCCCGTGTTCCCAATGGTCAGCCTGAGCCTGAAATACAGTGTCACCGATTTGTAATGATCAGTGTCATTACAGAATGAGATTAATGGACATTGATAAGGTTAGGATGGTTTAATTTAAAACATTTATGCTAAATTATGTGAATATCCCAGTCAATTAACAGCTATATCAGAGTGGTCTTTAGGCCTGTCACGGGCAGTGTCTGCAAATGTCAGACTCAAGACCGGTGAAGAAGATGTGATAGATTCTGCACATTTCTCTGATATATATTTCTGGTACCAGTCTCAATTTTGTTGATGTTCAGTCTGTTTGTTGAACTTATATTAGGCTAATAAAAAAAGCAGTAATTGCCATATATGAAAAGTTTTGAAAGTTATATCTAGTTATTAGTTTACATTTTTTTTTATTAAGTATATATTACAGGGTTATTCAAAGAGATTCGAAAAGTCACCGCACGTTCAGTGACATTTTGTTCCCCGCACTTCGGGACCATTCGGCGATCCTAGTTTGCCGACCCTGCGGTGTATTCAGCAAGCGCCGCAGGGCCCCCGTAGTGCAGGGAAAACCCACCGCAAACCCGCAGAACACTCACTGCAAAACCCGCTGAACACTCACCGAAACCCGCAGAAACAGCTGGATTAAAGGGATACTCTAGGCAACATGACCACCTAAGCTTTTTTAGGTGGTCATGATGCCCTGAGTATGCCCTTGTCTGTCCCCCCTCCCTCCGCTCAGCCGATCGGCTGAAACAGCTGAAAACAGCTGAGAGACGCGGAGGACTTTACTCCGCCCTCCCAGCTGTCAGTCAGCAGAGCGGGATTCATATTTCTCGCTTCTGTCGACTATTGCCGAGTAGGAGACTTCATCGCGCTTTCAGCGCGATGACGTCTCCAACTCGCCGCGGCAGCGGCTGAGGATTAGTGTTGCGCGCATCCTCTTGCGCGCAACACTAATCAAAGAAGATGGAGCCGGGAGGAAGCCTGCTGATTGGCTGGCTTACGTGAGAGGCGCGCATTCGCGCTCCTCCCGTAAACCATTAGCCAAGTGAAAGATTTAGAAGGACGGGAGCGGAAGAGGAGGGAGGTGAGTATATAAAAAAAAAGATGCCGTTGGAAACAAGTGGATTTTAGGGTAAGTATTACAGTAAAAAAAAATCCCTACCTAGTTATTGAGGGAATAGGTATAGTTTAATGTAAAAAAATAGGGGGATTTTTGATTAGTGTGTTCCTTTAACCACGCCGAACACTCCGGAGAAACCCGACTAGCCACCGATCACAGCGCAGAGCAGCCGCCGGAAAAACCCGACATGCAGACGAACGAGTTGGAAAAAAACCAGAAAAAAACATTACGCTTGAAAGTTTGAAAATTTTAACGCTGTTTGCAAAAAAAACTACTGAACGAAAATGTCTGAAATGTACATGTAAGGTCCAATGAATGATAATAAAAAGGGCTGTTACAAATAAAACAAGAAAAAAAAAAACGAGCATAAAAAAAACACGGAAAAATGCCTAATAGATCCTACAAAAATCTATAAAGAGACTTTTTACTGCAGAATATAATATTAAACGGTTTATTAGATATTCGATTAAAACGGGAATATTTTTAACATTGAAACCTATGGGATTCGCCTGAATAATCTGTCGAATGAGACCACCGAACAGCAGGCATTTTGGCAACTTTCCCCTGCTGTTTGGTGTCTCTGAATAGACTAAGCATTGCTTCTCTATGGGGATTTCACTGCCCTCGAACAGGCACCGTATGTGCAGGCAACTTGTCAACATTTGGCGAACTGCCTGCTCTCAGAATAGCGAAATGGCCCCATTCGCTGAATTTCAGTGTTCAGTTACATTTCGGCGCCAGAACAACTCTCTTTGAATAACCCTGTATGTGTGTGTAAAGAGGTCACTCTCATTAAAGAGTCTCCGCATCCCATGATGCAAAAATTAGGGGCCAAGCAGGAGCCGCAGCAAGTGTTCCAAATAAAAGCACAAAGTTTGAGCATCCGTTGATGCTTTTCAAAATTTATAATTTTTGCCCATTTTATTTGTATGTATTACTAGACGTTAAAAGGAAAGGGGATGTTTGTTTCCGCAGAATAAAATTAGGATGTTGCAGTTGTACCACATTTGTCCAGCAGGTGGTAATATTGTTGTGTGGATTTAATGTATTTTCCCTTGGACTGTTTCTTATAGGGTTTTGTTTCCAAGCTGGACCGATTTATCCGATGGTTACAAGACGCAATGGAAGCCACAGAAAATTGGACCCCGCCACTACCTGAGACAGAGGCTCTGCAGCAGTACCTACACACTCACCTGGTGAGGGGACCGGAGGTCCACAGCATAAATCGAATTACAATACCACACATGTAACACTTTAAGGAACCAAGAAATAACTTGTGTTGCATTACAACATACTGGGCAATTATATCGACATATTTCCAGGGTAGAAAAAAATCTTGAACACATTGACGCAGATTACGTACATTACTCTGTGGGTGACATCTCACAAGCATAACAAGACTGAGACTATCAATTGGCCCCATTTGGGTAGCTATGCTATGGCCACAGGTGGCATTTGGCTGGATTTTGGGTGGCACCAAAAGATCTTGCTGCCATTGACTGAACTGCAGGAAAATTCCAGCATTGGATTAGTTGTTTGCAGGGTTCAAGTCCGGAGGGAACACGTGGGAACGCAGTGCCTCCACTATTTTGCAGAGGGAACGGCGTTCCCATTGGTCTCACACACAATAAAGCATTTATTCAGGTGTTCAGTCATATACTTCCCTGTTAAGTCACAATAAATATAGGATTTATAATATATTTTTGCTAAAATCCACATATATACATAAATATAACAGATCTGAGTGTGTGGTTTTATTAAGTGCAAGATGATAATTGCTAATTTGGGACAAAAAACTTTGCGCGTTCCCACATATTCTTTTTTTATGACTTGACCCCTTGTTGTTTGGATCCACTGGGTGGAAGCACTGCACCATCACGTGCCAGATGATGAGATCCTTTGATCAACCCAGGCAGTCTTCACCCATTAAGTCACAGTGGTGATTTGAGACGATTGCCCAATGGCCAGTTTAGGTCACCGTCTGACCTCAAACTTCTAACCAAAGCAGGCAGGGCTTACACTTCTTTTGAATATTCCTTCCACAAGCAGGGCCGGTGCTAGACTATTTTGCGCCCTAGGCAAGACCAGCTACTTGCACCCCCCCCCAAAAAAAAAGCTCACATGGGTATAGTTGCCCCAGCTCTCACATGGTGGATATATTGCCCCCCCGTTCACATGGGTACAATTGCCCCCCAGCTCACATGGGTACATTTGCCCCCAGCTCACATGGGTACTTTTGCCCCAGCTCACATGGGTACATTTGCCCCCAACTCACACATGGCATGAAGATATTGCCCCAGCTCACACATGGCATAAGGATATTGCCCCAGCTCACACATAGAGATATTTCCCCAGCTCACACATGGCATGAAGATATTGCCCCAGCTCACACATGGAGGTATTGCCCCAGCTAACACATGGATATATTGCCCCAGATAACACATGGATATATTGCCCCAGCTAACACATGGCATGGAAATATTGCCCCCAGGCTCACAGATGGAGATATTGCCCCCAGGCTCACACATTGATATCTGCCCCCAGGCTCACACATTGATATTTGCCCCCAGGCTCACACATGGGTATTTACCCCAGGCTCACACATGGATATTTGCCCCCAGGCTCACACATGGGTATTTACCCCCAGGCTCACACATGGCTATTTACCCCCAGGCTCACACATGGGTATTTGCCCTCAGGCTCACACATAGCTATTTACCCCCAGGCTCACACATGGGTATCTGCCCCCAGGCTCACACATGGATATTTACCCCCAGGCTCACACATGGATATTTACCCCCAGGCTCACACATAGGTATCTGCCCCCAGGCTCACACATGGATATTTACCCCCAGGCTCACACATGGATATTCACCCCCAGGCTCACACATGGATATTTACCCCCAGGCTCACACGTGGATATTTACCCCCAGGCTCACACATGGATATTTACCCCCCAGGCTCACATATGGGTATTTGCCCCCAGGCTCACACAAAGATACTTGCCCAGCAGCTCACACATGGATATTTGCCTCCAGCGCTGTCTCCGTCTCCCTGTAGCCAGTCTCAATGCGTGCTGGTGTCGCCGCTGGCGTCAAGGAGATGGAGGCGTGGACTTGGTTCAGGAAGCTGGAAGCACCAAGTCCACGCCTCCGTCTCCTTGACGACGGTGGCGATGCCGGCACGTATTGGGGCCGGCTGCAGCACGCGGGCATTTTTTTTCTTTTTTACATTTTTTTTTACAATTGTGGGGCCGGCTGCGCCCTAGGCGGGTGCTGTGCTCTAGGCAGCCGCCTAGTTGGCCTAGCGGCAGCGCCGGCCGTGTCCACAAGGTGCCACATGCAATAGGGCAGCCAAAATCCAAGCCAGCACAGAAAACAAATGAAATGGGCACAAAAATCCTTTATTTTGGACACATCTCACCATCTTTCAACTCAATACAGAGCCTTTTTCAAGTGAAGAACCTTGTGTTGTATTCCGCACATTAGAGGTCTATTCCATGCATGGATTGGCTAAGCCATTGATACCGGAGGCACGAAGTTGCAAAGAAACAAGAAAATGTTATGGACATCCTTAATCTAACAGGTCTAATCAAAGAAAGGCGAAACTCCAGAGAATGAGTTTTTCTCAGGAGAAAATTCTAGGTAAAAATAGCCAAACCAAAAATTTTTTTCCCATTTATGTCACTTTCCAAATCGGCTATTTGGTCTAAATTGTTCTCTTCTCCTGCCATTCTCCTGGTTTTCACCATTCTCTGAATAACTCTCTTAGTTTATTATCGATTCCCCATGGCATATTGGAAACCGAATGCTCAGTCAGAATTCATTAACTTTTTAAAAAAATTCTCCTAACTTTATCAAGAAAACAAAAAGAAAATACTTGTATAACAAATACAGCTAACCAATCCGTTGGCAATCACTGCCATCTACTGACAGAAACGTATATCACAATAAATTCTATTCACAGTAGTTTCTGAAACAGATACATGAACATCACATTCTAACTCGGTACATGATGTATGCCCTCCAATGCATGCCTTTCTATCCAGAATAAGACGGCAGGCGAATTTACTGTGTAGATCAAATTACAGTAAAAAGTTAACAAGTATCCAAATTCTTCATAAAGGATTTTGATTAGCTTTATCTAGACTGTATAGACTAGTATAACATCAACCATTTAGTTCAGTGTGTCCAGTGGATCAACACTTTTGATATGTGTCATTTCACAGAGGTCCTTGGATATCATGAGTGTAGGGCCCTGTTGAATAAATCCCCCTAGTTATCCTCGGAGATACGCACGGTGTGTACCTGGAATTAAGGATTTGCTGGATAACTCAGTTTTCCACCTTAAATTTACTTAATTCCCTGAGATTTAATGAATGGTAAGGGGAGAAAACTAATATAATGAAGCTATATCAGTATGGCGAGCTCTGTGTAATATATGCCCTTGCACTGCCTTACAGTATGAAAATCAGCTCCAGATTTTTTAGTTCCTACATCCAACATTGTTGGGCAGGTTAAATGGATAGAGTGTCACCCCCAGCTTTGTTCTTTTCTAGAACTTTAAGCAAAGCGTGGATGCCCACTGTGCACTGAAGGATGCTGTGTTGGAGGAGGGACACAGGCTGATGGAAGTGCTGGTATCACATCGACCAGGTAGGACTTTAGCGCACACACACCTGTCACAGGCTTGCGCAAGGGGTGTACATGAAATGGGTGGAATGGCAAAGCATGCCCCCTGCTAATACCTATAACTACACTCTTTGGATGTTGCTTACTTGGTTCAAGATGAAATGCATGAAAATGGACCACGTCGCTATATACATATTAATCACTGTGCAAAATAGTGCGTATCACTTTTTAAAGGGACACTACCACTAACATAGGCTGTAACTAGATTATAAAACACACGCTACTGTTTTCTTTTCTTTGTTTGAAGTAATTGCATGTAAAAAGTAAAAATAAAGTTAGGGTTTTTTTTTATCACCTGTTTCCATTTTGTGGATTTTTTTCCATGATACAACATTTACTAAACTCTTAGCAAATCGTAGCATGGTTCACAACATTGGGGGCATTTCTGCCCTTTCATCCTTGTGGAGGATGAGAGGGATTGAGATCAGCTAACACATATAAAATGGAGCAGGAGAGAAAGTTAAAAGTGCAGACTATTCAAGTAAAAAGGTGATAGATGCCATCTCTTGGCAAGTCTTTTCAAAGATTTAAAAAAGTGCACATGTGATGCGCAACATAAGTAGGGCTCGATTGACAAGGAAACAGTCCCTATAAACGTGTTAGAATTATTTTTTGTTGCTATCACATATTTGAAAAAAGCAGCATTTTCCTGTTGAAATTCCGATGGTGCCCACGTATGCGCTCTATGCCATAGGAGTGAATGACCGCTCCAAGCACCAGTGGCGTACCTAAAACATTTGGCACCCAGGGCGGATCCTATATTTGGCCCCCACCCAAACTTTAAAATTTAAAAAAACACCAGCATTTCTTTTTTAATGTTTTCAAAAATATTTATTGCACAAATTGTATGTCAACTTGAAAAAACTTAAAACATGAAAAATAAATGATTAACTTAGAATTAAATTAAATAAGTTTAAGTAAATAACATTTACTGAACAGCTAATACTGCTTTCTATAAACGAAAAACTGTATGAGTGTATCACGAAGCTGAAAAGCAATAAAACTCAGTAATTTGCAGTGTGTATGAGCATATCACAGAGCACCACAGAAATAACACTCACACTCATACACAACGTACATTACTGTGAGTGTTATTTCTGTGGTGCTCTGTGATATGCTCATACACACTGCACATTGCTGAGTTTTATTGCTTTGCGGCTCTGTGATACTCATACACAGCGCACACTACTGTATCACAGAGCTGCAAAGCAATAAAACTCACAGAAATGTGCAGCGTGTATGAGTGTATCACAGAGCCGGAAAGCAATAACACAGTGAAATACGGTGTGTATAAGTATATCATATAACACCACAGTAATAAAACTCACAGTAATGTGCGATGAGCAGGGCTTTTTTCAGGGGGTACTCGGGGGTACTCAGTACCGGCACCTCACCACTCAGTACCGGCACCTCACCACCAGCCAGAACTAACAGGAGAGAGCATGATGCTCCTCCCTTCTCCTGCAGTGGCAGGCAGAGAATCTGAAGTGCTCGGCAGCTCATATTGCTCCTGAACGCTTCCGTTTGTCAGGACTGTATATAGGGACTGATAACCTCCCACCCCCAGTAAGTGACAAGGGAGGGCTGCTCCCCCTCTCTCTGCAGCCGCTGAAACTTTGAACAGCATGGGGAGGGGGGGGGGTGCAGCCAGGGCCAGTGCTAGACTATTTTGCACCCTAGGCAAGACCAGCTACTTGCACCCCCCCCAAAAAAAAGAAAGCCCACATGGGTATATTTGCCCCCAGCTCTCACATAGAAACATAGGTTCTTATCTGCCGACATTTTCTTTCGGCCCATCTAGTCTGCCCAATTACATGGATACTTTACCTGGATTTATCTTTTGTTTAGGATAGCCTTATGCCTATCCCATGCCTGCTTAAATTCAATTACTGTTTTGGCCTCTACCACTTCAACTGGAAGGCTGTTCCATGTATCCACCACATGGGTATATTTGCCCCCAGCTCACATCGGTATATTTGCCCCAGCTCACACATGGGTATATTTGCCCCAGCTCACACATGGGTATATTTGCCCCAGCTCACACATGTGTATATTTGCCCCCAGCTCACACATGTGTATATTTGCCCCCAGCTCACATGGGTATATTTGCCCCAGCTCACATGGGTATATTTGCCCCTAGCTCACATGGATATATTTGCCCCCAGCTCACATGGATATATTTGCCCCCAACTCTCACATGGGTATATTTGCCCCAACTCTCACATGGGTTTATTTGCCCCCAGCTCTCACATGGATATATTGCCCCATCTCTCACATGGGTATATTTGCCCCCAGCTCACAAATGGATATATTGCCCCAGCTCTTACATGGGTATAGTTGCCCCAGCTCACGCATGGATATATTGACCCCAGCTCTTACATGGGTATTTTTGCTCCTTGCTTCGTCTCTCTCCATCGGCACGGGCACCTCGTCTGCTCTGACGCCTTCACGCCAGCGACTGACGTGAGGGCGCGCGTGCTGCTGCCAGCCTGCCCCCAATATGTGCCGGCGTCGCGGCCGGCATCAAGGAGACGGAGGCGTGGACTTGGTGCTGGCTGCGGCTGGTGTAGTGAGCGTGCCAGTGGTGCCGCCCCAGGCTGCCCCGCGGACAATTTTTTTTTCTAAGTGGTCGGGCCCGGCTGCGCCCTAGGTGGGCACTGCACTCTAGGCGCCCGCCTAGCGGCAGCGCCGTCCCTGGGTGCAGTATGTTTACACACATCTGCCAGAGCTGCGTATTGTCAGGCAAGCGGTATGATCAGAGAAGCTGGCACTGTAAGGTGGTAGTGCATTTTATTGCTGTGGAGCTCATACACACTGCGCGTTACTGTGAGTTTCATTGCTGTGGAGCTCATACACACTGCGCATTACTGTGAGTGTCATTGCTGTGGAGCTCATACACACTGCACATTACTGTGAGTTTTATTGCTGTGGAGTTCATACATACTCAGCAAAACTGAGTGGTGCTCACAAATGCTAGGGGATTATCCACTCGTGCCATCGTTGCAACCCCCCCAGAAAAAACCCTCTAACTGCCCTGCAATACAGATTTTTCAGTGGGGACGCTAAGGGGACAAATTAACTGTTGCTTATCTCCCTTAGCGTCCACATTTTACCTGTAGATTACGAGGCAGGCGCTGAGTCCAGCAGCCTGCCCCGTACCGGCCGCTAGAGTCTGATGCAGCTGGGTCACATGACCGGCAGGCTCTTGCCTCTCACGAGATCCTGCTGGTCGGTGGAGTGATCGTGGAGGGAGACTGCAGACTTTTTTCCCCAATGTCACTCTGCTTCCAGTGGCCAGAAGTGGCGGAGCGGGCCACCGATCTCGCCGCGTGATTAGAGGTGAGTATTATATTTTTTGGGGGGTTCCAGCTGCAGCTAACTGATTCTGCAAATGCTCTAAGCTGTAGCAAACTCTTTCAATTAGCGACAGCTCTTTGTAATTAGTGTTTAGGACCTTGTGATCCTAACGCTAATTTCTCTCTGCTTACACTTTGCACTCGCCATGTTAAGGATAGGGAGAGTAAAGTACAGTAAGCTCGTGCTAAAAACCGCTAATACCGATTCCCTAATGGGTTTTTTAACCCGTTAGCGTTCAGGAAGTGATCTTTGCGGCACGATATCCCCTCAATTAACCTAGCACTATCGCTGATTTATGTGAGTGCTGCAGCCTTTTTTACAGCGCCTCAGGCCCCTCTCATTCTTTTTTAACAACCTCCAGCAGGCCCCTCTCTTTTTCCCACCCCCCCCATCTCATTCTGATGATGATCCATCCACCCAGCCTGATTCCTAAAGGGGCCTGCAACACAATAGAGTAGTAGAGTCACTCACCATCAACTGTAGTGTCAAAATTGGGCGGCAGATCGGGCCTCGGCATGGCAGAGCTGCTCTGTTCATCCTGGTCCGGACGCAAGCTGGCTCCGCTGCAATAAGCAATAAAATTTACTTTAATGTTCGGTGTGTATGAATGTATCACAGAGCTCCACAGCAATAAACCTCACAGTAATGTGCAGTGTGTATGAGCGTATCACAGAGCTCCAAAGCAATAAACCTCACAGTAATGTGCGGTCTGTATGAGCGTATTACAAAGCACCACAGCAATAAACCTTACGGTCATGTGCAGTGTGTATGAGCGAATCACAGAGCTCCACAGCAATAAAACTCCGTAATGTGCGGTGTTTATGAGCATATCACAGAGCTCCACAGCAATAAACCTCACAGTAATTTGCATTGTGTATTAGTGTATCACAGAGCTCCACAGCCTTTTTTTTACACCCCTCCAGCAGGCCCTTCACATTATATTGTTACACCCCATCACCACCCAAGCCCTCTCCCTTTTTACCCCCCCAGGACCCCTTCATTCTTTTTACACCCCTCCAGGGTCCCTCTCATTGTCCTCCCCCTGCTCTCGTCTTTTTTAAACCACCCAAGGGCCCCCTCATTCTTTTTACACCCCCAGGGTACCATTTTATTCCCTTGCAGACCACTGATGTCTAATGTTCTGTCCTTCCCAGTCTCTTACGCAGGTGGCTGGCTCCCTGCTCCTCAAGCTTCTCTGCTTTACTGCGCCCTTTTTTCTTCATCTTCTGCGTGTGCTACGCTGGTGCTACGCATCACATGGGTGGTGACCTTGCAGGTTGTGCTAGAGGGGGCGGCAGGTTGTGCAATGTGTCATTCCCAGCCTCTTCTTATGATTGTGGGAGGCATGCTGCAGCACCACCATAGATTCCTAGAGACAGGCAGCAGGATTACCGGCAGGCGGCCAGACTAATACATGCTTGGCCTGGGTGTACCCAGCCAAAACTGGCACCTACCCACCTGCGGCTGCGGGCCCTCGAGCAGTGCCAGTACTTAGTCTGCCCCTTTGTGGCAGTGGCACCCCCTAATGAGTGGTACCTGGGGCTGACCGCCCCCTGCCCCCCTTAGTACACCACTGCCAAGCACAGAACTGTCCTGCACTCAGCGTGCGCGCACCATTGACTGTTGGCATGCTGAATTTCAGTACTGCTGGCCAATTGCACATAACTGTGAAGGCCACAGCTAGTTCCACACATACTGGGTGAAACATGGTGGTCCCCAATGCTGGATGGCGTGGAGTACAAGTGGAATACAACCTATGATATTCCAACAGAAGATGAGATATCACATTAATCTATACAACCAATGCAAAATCCATCACCCGATGGAATATCCAAGTGCCCCAGGGGAGTACAAGTGAACCATAAAGTGATTATTGATGCATTTTGGTAGTAGATAGAATTTATTCACTGAACACTGTAGTCACCATTACCATCGAATTTAAATTGTGAAGGTATGAGGAGTCTCCCACCAATCTACCTCAGCCCTCTGGGTTGTATACAGTCTTTCAAAGTGGAGGGCTTTCATCTACCAAGATAGTGGCGATTAAGATTGCATTGGGTTTGCCTTGACTAGAAAACTACGATCAAGTACGTATATAAAAACATTCTAAGCTTAAATCTGGGGACGATTAAGGTTCCTTCCCTCCTCAATTTTTAACTTAGCATATCCTTTTAAGTGTAGAATTGAACACTACAATCCCTACTACATTCCTTGCCACCAAAATAGATATGGTGCCCACATTCAGAATTTAACCTTACCAAATATGTAGCATCATGAAATGGAAAGGCTATGTTTAAAATAACAGGCAAGATAATATAGATAATATATGTGAAAAGACGACACAAACTCAAAACTAAAGACCAGGGGATCTTGCTCACGTAAACATACATTCCATTACACAATGGTGGATGAAGACGGAAGGAGGCCTCATGGAGAGATAAGGCACAGGCCAAGTGAAAGATCAAATAGCTTTGTAGAATCTGCATGGAAGATTATTGTGGCGTTTGTGGTAAATAGGGACATTTTTGGTTGCGCCTGGGGATTTGGGTTGAGTGTGAAAATCTGTCAATGCAAAGGGTGCAATTCCTGTTAGATAAATAAGTGCCGAGAACCCTACAGGCCCTGGTCCCTCCATCTGCAGAATGGGCATCGCACATAGGAAGCTGTGCACGAGGGTGAAGCTGGCAATGCTTGCCCTGTGCGTACCGAAGGGATCCAGCTGTGACTTGTTACTGAAGCATGTAATCCTGCATGAAATAGTAATGAGTTACAGAGAAGGCACACAGTGACGGCAAGTATCATGCTGCGTGTCAGTAAATAACAAGCTTTTTTCTGATGTATTATTAATATTTACATTAACACCGTGACCCCCATTTACTGTAGGAGAGCTTGTTTTATACACATCTCGTTTCCGGAGTTACGTACCCTCCATGCCCTCCTGGCAATATGCATAATATGTCCGTTTACAGGTCCCAACCACACACGTATAATCCCAGAGACAAGCCATGTAAATGCTTTGGAGATAAAATGAAGGTTTTATTTGTCATCTTTTTAGTGACATTGTGATGCATCTCATTTCTATGACTATCCACTATTCATTATCCGCTTTAATGATATTTTTCCAGCGGTCACTCATCCGCCCCTTCTGTAGTGCAGAGATCCATCACTTATTTAGGTTCAAATGTATGTTCAGAGGAAAAGATATTCCATTCCCAGGGTCGTTGTTCCGCATTCGGAATATTGCATTGAGATTGCTCTGTATAATTGTGGACCATCATCCCTCATAGTAATGTTCTCGCACGCGACCCTCCTTTGTGACATGCTGCCAATCCTCACATATTGTATGACCCTTCTGTACAGGGTTTGTAGAGATGCTGCAGATGATCACCACCCAATGGAAAGAGTTACAGAAGCAAATCAGAAGACAGCACGGCTGGATCCTGAGCTCTCTGGATGCCATTAAAACGGAGATTCTGAAGGACGATGAAAACGTTGAGGAAGTGGCTGAAATTAAGGTGAGAACTCAAGGGCCAGGCGATGGTGATCAAACTGAAGGAGTGGATTGTAAGCGCACTTGAGCCAGGTCCTCTTTTCCCTTCCTTCTTTGGGTGTCAAAATGGATTGTTAATTTTATATTGTCTTGTCCTTTCTATTGTGCAGTCCTGCAGAATATTATTATTCTTATACTTTATATAGCGCCAGCATATTCCGCAGTGCTGAACAATGGGCACAATATAGACAGGGTTACAATACACTGAGACTGACCAACATTTTGATAAACCAGTACAGGGGGAAACAAGGACCCTATTCACCTGGGGGAATTTACAATCTAGAAGGGTTGGGGTGGAAACAGGAGGAGAGGACTGCAAGTTGGGAGTGATGGACTGCAAGGTGAGAGTGATGGACTGGTTGGGGCAGTGAGATGTATCTGTGAGTCGGGTGGTAGGCTTCCCTAAATAGGAATGTCTTAAGGGAGCATTTGAAGGCAGGGAAACTAGGGGAAAGTCTGACAGTACGAGGGAGAGCGTTCCAGAGGATGGGGCTACGCGTGAGAAATCCTGCAGTCTGTCATGGGAAGAGGTGATGCGGGGAGAAGCTAGGCGTAGGTCACTGTTTGATCTTAGGGAGCGGGCTGGAGTGTATTTGGTGATTAGTGAGGACAGGTAGTGGGGAGCTGAGTTACTGTTGGTACTTTACGTAAAAAAAATGCAATGTTAATTGAATATTGTCATAGGTTGCGCATCGACAACAAAAACAGAGAGTGGACCTTCAGGTACAAGGGATAATTGGGCATTAGGACATGGCAGTGGTGTATTTAGGTTTTGTGCTGCCCTAGGCCTGACTAAACTCGTGCACCCCTAATTTAAATTTGAGGCACCCCTTCCTGTCAAGGCCACACCTCTTCCTGGTTAATCCCCACCCTTCCTCTTTAAGCTCCACCTTTTCCTCTTAGAGCTACGCCTTTTCCTCTCTTTATATTAAAAGTGGATACCAAGTGCCTACTTGTATATTTTGTATACCATTTCAAATGTATCTATTGAGATAAATAAAATTATGAAATGTTTAAATGCAAGCATTTTTACAAAGTACAGCCACGCATGTTAAGTATACTGGATCACAGTCGCTCTAATTGGTTGAACAATAAAATCCACAGAATTGTGCACTGCATATGAGCGTATCACAGAGCTGCACAGCAATAAAACCCACAGAAATGTGCACTGTGTATGAGCATATCACAGAACTGCACAGCAATAAAACTCACAGTAATGTGCAGTGTGTATGAGTGTATCCCAGAGCTCCAAGGCAATAAAACTCACAGTACTATGCAGTGTGTATCACAGAATCCACAGCAATAAAACTCCCAGCAATGCAATGTTTGGTGTGTGTCAGCGTATCAGAATCCACAGCAATAAAAATTCCAGCAATGCAATGTGCAGTGTGTATGAGTGTATTAGAATCCACAGCAATAAAACTCCCAGTAATGCAATGTGCGGGTCAGCATATCAGAATCCACAGCAATAAAACTCCCAGCAATGCAATGTGTGGTGTGTATGAGTGCATCAGAATCCACTGCAATAAAACTCCCAGCAATGCAATTTGTGGTGTGTGTCAGCGTATCAGAATCCACAGCAATAAAACTCCCAGCAATGCAATGTGTGGTGTGTATGAGTGCATCAGAATCCACTGCAATAAAACTCCCAGCAATGCAATTTGTGGTGTGTGTCAGCATATCAGAATCCACTGCAATAAAACTCCCAGCAAACCGAGTGTATATGAGCACACAGCAATTATTTATTCTACATTTACCGGCCTCCGTCCGCGGTAGGTCTGTGTGCAGAGTTAGCAGGGACTGTGTACAGACTCAGCAGGAGGTCCCTCCAGGCCATGTTAGGATTGCGGCTGTGCCTGTGCGTGGAGCCATCTTGTCAGCAGTGGGGTGCCACTGTCAGAGGGTGCACCGTGGCTTTGATTCCCTTCCTGGTGGGTGTTCAGTCCAGAATAGAGTGACAGTCCATGTTAACGAAAGGGTGGGCAGCTGCGTGCGTGTCACGTGGTTCAGCCAGTCAGGTGGTACTACTGAGACTCAGTACCACCTGACTGGCCGGACCGAGTGTGACCTGCACGCACACAGCCTCACCAGGAACCAGGCAGCTCAATGACAAATTTCTATCACTGCAGTGCTGGTTAAGGAAAGGTCCACTTTAAACAGCAGTAAGCAGAGAGGGCTTCATATTCTGCCGATACCCCCCCCCCTTTACCTGCCGTTTACTGTCATCTTCTCTCTCTGGACACAAATCACATCCCCCTCCTATTCTATTTGATTTTATTCCGTATGCAAACGCCATGTTCCGCTGCTCGTTGTTTGAGAACACAGCTCAAAGCTGACACACAGTGACAGTGGCACCTCCTAGTACCCCCTAATGACACCCCAATAATCACTGGTACCTGGGGCGGCCCGCCCTCCGCCACTCCTCTAAGTACACCACTGCTCTGGTGATATGCTCACACACAAGTTTGGCGAACTGCCAGCAAGTACGGTGCTGTTTGAAGGCAGTGCAAATCCCCATAGAGAAGTAATGGTTAATCTATTCAGAGAACACCAAACAGCAGAGAAATGACAGTGAAATACCCTGATGTTCGGTGGTTTCAATCAGCAGGTTCAGGTATTCAGGCGAACCCCATAGGTTTCAATGTTAAAAATATTCCCGTTTTTATGCAATATCTAATAAACCACTTATTTTAATCTGCAGTAAAAAGTCTTTATTTATTGATTTTTTTTTTAGTACCATCTAGTAATTTTTCAGAATTTTTTGGGCAAAATACCCCCCTTTTTTTTAATATCGGTTCTTCTTTTTCTGTGACAGAACTTTTTATTATCAATCATAGGATCTTATATGTAAATTCCATACATTTTCGTTCAGTACTTCTTTTGAAAACAGCAGGCCATGGGTTTGCGGTGGCAGCATACAGCGGCCGACTCCATGCACTTTGGGGACCCTGCGGTGAATGGTGAATTCACTGCAGGGTGGGGAAATTTTATTCCCCAAAGTGCAGGGAACTACAGAACACCAAAATGTTGGCGTCATTTCGGTGCTCTGTGAGTAACCCAATTAGTGTTGAGGTTTTTTGTTGCCCCCTGGAAAGTGAAAGCCTAGGCGTTGCCTACCCAGGACATACTTGAAAATTAGTGACATCTCAATGTTTCCTTCCTGGTAAAATAGCTTGCAAAAGTAAAAAAAAAAAAAAAATAATAATTTTTTTTAGGGATGGGGCCACCCGGCGGGCCGCCGCCCCCTGGAGAGTGCCGCCCTTGGCCTAGGCCTTGTTGGCCTAGGCCAAAATACACCAGTGGGACATGGGGAGTTCTTCTTGACCTCTTGTAATGAAAGAGTTATTCTACTTTTTTTCCCCCCTGTTGTTGCATGCCCAAGTTTTGTGTGCATCGTGTCTCTTGCACACAAGTATGAGCAGCTCCAGGTCCCGTGGGAGAAGCACAGCATGGCCATAAAATATTTGTTACCTTAACAAATCATAATAACTGCTCTACTGTCTGACACGTTCAGTCACGTGACAGTGTCTAACGAGCAGCTTGACTAATTAACGGGAAAAAAAATGATGTGTGGGGACAGTATCACTCATTAGATGGTACCCGCTAGGCATCTCATATCACGGATCTCCTGGAATGGTGTGGGCAGTAATTGGATGATGGGTGGAGGAAGCCACATTCAATTATTGCACTGGTGTAATTTTTTTTTTTTTTTTTAAAAATACATATGAAAATAGAGCTCAGATTAGAATCCATGTATGCTTGTGAGCAAGAGGATGCACAATGCACAACCAAATGAATATAATTTTAGATGTAGATCGCAAGCATCAAGGGTGGCAAAGTGAGAGCTGCCACTGGGTAAGTCTAACCATACATCTGTTTGTTTTATGTTTCGGTTTGTGCCATGAAGGCATCGCCTTATCTTTACATGCTGAGTAGACTGGAGTGAATAGCTGATTATTTTATTATGTTTAGTATTTTTCCATTTTTTTCTCTCCAAAAAAGCAAAATCAATCTTTTGTAACGTGTCTTTTTTTAACATGTCTTTTTGTCTTTTTGATGGTGTCTTTTCTATTGGATACCTAAACTAAAGTTAAAAAATTAAAGGTAAAGTTTACCAGGTTCTCTATAATAAAAAAACACACTCAGTTTATTTTTCATTGCTAAAGGGACGTTCTTCGCAACCCTTACCACTATAGCTTTTTAAAGTGGTCAGGCTGCATTGAGTGCCCCCCCCTCCCTAACAGTGCCCTGTTTGCCAGGCATTGATGTTTGAAGCAGAGGAGTTGGTCTTGCCCAATGCCCACACAAGCGTCACCCGGCAAATGGGATTTGAATATCCCGCCTGCCGGTCACCAAATCTGTCACCGATGAGGTCACTATGCTCCATCTCCGAATGCTCACCGCAGCGAGCGTTCTGAGAGACATAAGCAGATGGATTGGTTCTGCATGTGGGTGCTCGTCACTAATCTACCAGTCTGCACAGGCGAGATTATTATTATTATTATTATTGTCGTCATTTATATAGCGTCAACAGTTTCCGCAGCGCTTTACAATAACCAAAGGGAACGAGATAAATGGACATATGATGGAAACGAGGCGTAGAGGGCCCTGCTCATAGGAGTTTACAGTCTAGAGGGATTGGGATTGAGGAAGACAAGAGAATTTTACTGGACGGCAGGATTATTAGTGCCAGTGGTTTGGGAATAGTGGGGCCATAGAAGCAGCTTCAATCATGTGTGAGTAGGTGAGCAGAGGGATGAGTTGCATCAGTGATGTGGTGCTAATCTGAAGAGATGGGTTTTGTGGAAGTTCTTGAAGGCCTGAAGATTTGGGGAGAGTTTGATAATGCGAGGCAAGTCATTCCACAGGACCGGTGCTGCCCATGAGAAATCTTGGAGGCAAGAGTTGGCCATGCGCGTGTAGACAGATAACAGGAGGAGATCATCTGCTGACCGGAGTTGTCTGTATGGGACATGCTCGCGGAGTAATGAAGAAATGTAGGGAAGAGTTGAGTTATTGAGCAATTTGAACGTGAGTCAGTATTTTAAACTGTATCCTGGAACGTACAGGAAGCCAATGGAGGGACCGTCAGAGGGGGGAGGTACGAGCGGTGCGTCTGGTGAGAAAAATAAGCCTGGCCCCTGCATTCATTACAGATGGCAAAGGGGCAATACGGGAGTTGGGGAGGCCAATGACGAGCAAGTTGCAGTAATCAAGTCGGGAAATGACAAGAGCATGAACCAGCACCTTTGTGGTATCTTGTGTCAGAAAGAGACGGACAAGGGCGATGTTCTTGAGTTGAAAGTAACATACAGTCAGGTCTAGAAATATTGGGACAGCGACACAATTCTAACATCTTTGTCTCTATACACCACAACAATGGAGTTGTAATTAAACAGAGACAATGTGCTTTAACTGCAGACTGTCAGCTTTAATTTGAGGGTATGTACATTCAACTCAGGTGAACGGTGTAGGACTTACAGCAGTTTGCAGATGTGCCTCCCACTTGTTAAGGGACCAAAAGTAATGGGACAGAATAATAATCATAAATCAAACTTTCCCTTCTTAATACTTGGTTGCAAATCCTTTGCAGTCAATCACAGCCTGAAGTCTGGAATGCATAGACATCACCAGACGCTGGGTTTCATCCCTGGTGATGCTCTGCCAGGCCTCTACTGCAACTGTCTTCAGTTCCTGCTTGTTCTTGGGGCATTGTCCCTTCAGTTTTGTCTTCAGCAAGTGAAATGCATGCTCAATGGGATTCAGGTCAGGTGATTGACTTGGCCATTGCATAACATTCCACTTCTGTCCCTTCAAAAACTCTTTGGTTGCTTTTGCAGTATGCTTTGGGTCATTGTCCATCTGCACTGTGAAGCGCCGTTCAATGAGTTCTGCATCATTTGGCTGAATGTGAGCAGATAATATTGCCCGAAACACTTCAGAATTCATCCTGCTGCTTTTGTCAGCAGTCACATCAATAAATACAAGAGAACCAGTTCCATTGGCAGCCATACATGCCCAGGCCATGACACTACCACCACCGTGCTTCACTGATGAGGTGGTATGCTTAGGATCATGAGCAGTTCCTTTCCTTCTCCGTACTCTTCTCTTCCCATCACTCTGGTACAAGTTGATCTTGGTCTCATCTGTCCATAGGATCTTGTTCCAGAACTGTGAAGGCTTTGTTAGGTGTTGTTTGGCAAACTCTAATCTGGTCTTCCTGTTTTTGAGGCTCACCAATGGTTTACATCTTGTGGTGAACCCTCTGTATTCACTCTGGTGAAGTCTTCTCTTGATTGTTGACTTTGACACACATACACCTACCTCCTGGAGAGTGTTCTTGATCTGGCCAACTGTTGTGAAGGGTGTTTTCTTCACCAGGGAAAGAATTATTCGGTCATCCACCACAGTTGTTTTCCGTGTGTTTTGGTGTTGCTGAGCTCACCGGTGCGTTCCTTCTTTTTGAGAATGTTCCAAACAGTTGTTTTGGCCACGCCTAATGTTCTTGCTAGCTCTCTGATGGGTTTGTTTTGTTTCTTCAGCCTAATGATGGCTTGCTTCACTGATAGTGACAGCTCTTTGGATATCATCTTGAGAGTTGACAGCAACAGATTCCAAATGCAAATAGCACACTTGAAATGAACTCTGGGCCTTTTATCTGCACATTGTAATTGGGGTAATGAGGGAATATCACACACCTGGCCATGGAACAGCTGAGAAGCCAATTGTCCCATTCCTTTTGGGCCCTTAACAAGTGGGAGGCACATCTGCAAACTGCTGTAAGTCCTACACCGTTCACCTGAGTTGTATGTACATACCCTCAAATTAAAGCTGACAGTCTGCAGTTAAAGCACATTGTGTTTGTTTCACTCCAACTCCATTGTGGTGTTGTGTAGAGCCAAAGATGTTATAATTGTGTCGATGTCCCAATATTTCTGGACCTGACCTGTAATTTTGGCACTGTCTGGATGTGGGGAGAGAACGTTAGGTCAGAATCCAAAGTGACACCAAGGCAGCGAGCTTGAGGCATGATGGAACTTGTGTACACAAGTTCCAAGCGAGGCGCAATTTGCAGAGTGTACTGTACGACAACTCAATTTGAGGAATTTACGTATTTTGGAAGCCCTGAGGCAAAAGAGGAGGAGCGACCGAGCGCATACATTTTTCATATAGCGTCCTTTTAACATTTACTATGAGCCAAATAAAACCTAAAGAAAAATGTCTTACAACAAAATTTTCATTATTAACTATGATTTAAGGAAGAATATCCCTGAATAGTTTTTAATTTGTACATATAGTCTTAATCAAAGCACAAAAAGTGATGCCTCCTCCATATCTGTATATTTATCTAGGGGCCATGAAATCACTTAGTTGTGGACTTGCACACTCTGGCTACACAAATGATGCTCCACAAGATACTATGCTGGAGCTTTGCAGCTTTTTCCTGTACATATTTACAAGCCTACAAGCAAAAAGTTAAAAAAAGCTAATAAGGAAAAAAAAATCAAACAGAAAAAACCCCTAAACAATCCCTGTGAGTGTGCATTTTTTTTCATCCCTGGGTAGATAATATATTTTAAATATATGCTCACCGAACCATACCGCGTCATTAAAGTTGTACAAACACACTCGGTTCGCTTTTCTCCCGGCACCCATAAAGCTTTGTGTCTTATTACTTCCAGCATATGTTCCTGTTGTTGTTGATTGTGTGGGTTTCCCTCCGCCTCGCCACTTCTGTCCCCACCTAAATGATCCCCCTCAGAGCCATAAAATATTTTGAATGCTGATTATTTTGTCCTCCGAATCATAACGCCGAGGAGTGATTGCCTTCCGAGAATTCTCTGCCAGGCCAGAATGACTCTGGTTTGAAATCAAGAGGATAGAGGTATGCAATTGTAACCAAGAAATCATTAAAAATATAGCAATTCGAGGGATGCAGGGGGTTCCTCTTGTGAAAGACCTGTCTCACATACCAAGCGTTAACGAGGTAAAATGGAAAGGTTCCCTCTTTTTCTGGTGGAGGTTACTCCTTTCCTAGCACAATTAATGCCTCGCAAGCATTTATTTGAAATGAGAGGGGTAAGGCTGCGGTCAGACGAGCGCACTTACCGTGTACGTCTGACAGCACTGTTTGCTGTCAGTCGTCGCTTTTCAAAATAGTCATTGAACAACAACACACGAAGCATGCTCGCACTTGTTCACGCACAGGCAGGGGCGGATCCAGACACAGGGTTCGGGGGGGCATTCTATCAGTTTTGGCCAAGAGCTGGTGTTGGGCTCGCAGTGACAGGTGGATATATTTGCCCCCAGCTCCAATGGACATATTTGCCCCAGCTCACATGGATATATTTGCCCCCAGCTCACATGGATATATATATTGCCCCAACTCACATAGATATATTGCCCCCAGCTCACATGGATATATATATTGCACCCAGTTCACATGGATATATTGCCCCAGCTCACATGGATATATATATTACCCCCAGCTCATCACATGGATATATATTGCCCCCAGATCATTACATGGATACAGTATATATTGGCCCCAGCTCATCACATGGATATATATTGCCCCAGCTCATCACATGGATATACAGTATATTGCCTCCAGCTCATCACATGGATATATATATTGCACCAGCGCATCACATGGATATATATTGCCCCCAGCTCATCACATGGATATATATATTTCCCTAGCTCATCACATTGATATATATATTGCCCCCAGCTCATCACATGGATATATATATTGCCCCCAGCTCATCACATGGATATATATATTGCCCCAGGTCATCACATGGATATATTTGCCCCCAGCTCATCACATGGATATATTTGCCCCAGCTCATCATATGGATATATATATTGCCCTAGCTCATCACATGGCTATATTTGCCCCACCTCATCACATGGATATATATGCCCCAGCTCATCACATGGATATATATATTGCCCCCAGCTCATCACATGGATATATATATTGCCCCAGGTCATCACATGGATATATTTGCCCCAGCTCATCATATGGATATATATATTGCCCTAGCTCATCACATGGATATATTTGCCCCAGCTCATCACATGGATATATTGCCCCAGCTCACATGGATATATATTGCCCCAGCTCACATGGATATATTTCCCCCAGCTCATCACATGGGTATATTTGCCCCAGCTCATCACATGGGTATATTTGCCCCCAGCTCATCACATGGATATATATTGCCCCAGCTCATCACATGGAGATATATATTGCCCCAGCTCATCACATGAATATATATTGCCCCAGCACTGTTTGCTGTCAGTTGTCGCTTTTCAAAATAGTCATTGAACAACAACACACGAAGCACGCACGCACTTGTTCACGCACAGGCAGGGGTGGATCCAGACACAGGTTTCGGGGGGGGAATTCTATCAGTTTTGGCCAAGAGCTGGTGTTGGGTTCGCAGTGACAGGTAGATATATTTGCCCCCAGCTCCAATCGATATATTTGCCCCCAGCTCACATGGATAGATTTGCCCCAGCTCACATGGAAATATTTGCCCCAGCTCACATGGATATATTTGCCCCCAGTTCACAGGGATATATATATATTGCCCTAACTCACATGGATATATTGCCCCAGCTCACATGGATATATATATTGCACCCAGTTCACATGGATATATTGCCCCAGCTCACATGGATATATATATATTGCCCCAGCTCATCACATGGATATATATTGCCCCAGTTCATTACATGGATATATATTGGCCCCAGCTCATCACATGATATATACAGTTGTGTTCAAAATTATTCAACCCCCAATGCTGTAAAGGGTTTTAGGGAATTTAGTGTACATTTGTAATTGTATTCAGAATGAAATCCTACAAGAACCATATGCAACTAAAATGACATCAATTGGTTTTGTAATACAGTAGTAAATGTTTCTTTTGTGAATTCATCATTGACACAATTATTCAACCCCTTAAAGACTACCACTCTGAAGAACAGAGGTTCATTCAAGTGTTTTCAATCAGGTATTGAAAACACCTGTGGATGTCACGGAGCAGCAATAAAGCATAATAAGCACCAATTAGGCAGCTTTAAAATGACTGTGATACTCAGCTCCTTCTAGACATTTACTGGTGTGGTTACAAACATGGTGAAGTCAAGAGAATGGTCCAGGAAGACAAGAGAAGAGGTGATTACTCTTCACAGGAAGGGCAATGGCTATAAGAAGATTGCAAAGATGTTAAACATACAAGAGAGACCATAGGAAGCATCATTCGCAAATTCAAGGCAAAGGGCACTGTTGAAACGCTACCTGGTCGTGGCAGAAAGAAGATGCTGACTTCGACTGCTGTGCGCTACCTGAAGCGTAGAGTGGAGAAAAGTCACCGTGTGACTGCTGAGGAACTGAGAAAAGATTTGTCAGATGTGGGTACTGAAGTTTCAGCTCAGACAATACGGCGCACACTGCGTAATGAAGGCCTCCATGCCAGAACTCCCAGGCGCACCCCCTTGCTGTCTCCAAAGAATAAGAAGAGTCGACTGCAGTATGCCAAAAGTCATGTGGACAAACCACAGAAGTTTTGGGATAGTGTTCTGTGGACTGATGAAACAAAATTAGAACTGTTTGGGCCCATGGCTCAACGCTATGTTTGGAGGAGGCCTATGAAGAAAAGAACACCTTGCCTACAGTGAAGCATGGCGGGGGGTCAATCATGCTTTGGGGCTGTTTTGCTTCTGCAGGTACAGGGAAGCTTCAGCGTGTGCAAGGTACCATGAATTCTTTTCAGTACCAGCAGATATTGGATGACAATGTGATGCAGTCCGTCACAAACCTGAGGCTTGGGAGACGTTGGACCTTTCAACAGGACAATGATCCCAAGCATACCTCCAAGTCCACTAGAACATGGTTGCAGATTAAAGGCTGGAATATTTTGGAGTGGCCATCGCAGTCACCAGACTTAAATCCGATTGAGAACCTCTGGTGGGACTTAAAGAAAGCAGTTGCAGTGCGCAAGCTAAGAATGTGACTGAACTGGAGGCTTTTGCCCATGACGAATGGGCGAAGATACCCGTAGATCGCTGCAAGACACTTGTGTCAAGCTATGCTTCACGTTTAAAAGCTGTTATAACTGTAAAAGGATGTTGTACTAAGTACTAAGATTGAATGTCACTTGGTGGTTGAATAAAACTGATAATGATGTGAGCACAGAAAAGACATTTGTGGTTATTTCATTATAAATGTTATGTTATATTTGTCTGACCTACACGTGCCTCTTTGATTTAATTGTAAGCAAGATGACTGAATGATCCAAATCAATGTCAAACTGGCCAAAACACTCAATTTCAGTGGGGGTTGAATAATTTTGAACACAACTGTATATTGCCCCAGCTCATCACATGGATATATATTGCCCACAGCACATCACATGGATATACAGTATATTGCCTCCAGCTCATCACATGGATATATATATTGCCCCAGCTCATCACATGGATGTATATTGCCCCCAGCTCATCACATGGATATATATATTGCCCTAGCTCATCACATTGATATATATATATATTGCCCCCAGCTCATTACATGGATATATATATTGCCCCAGCTCATCACATGGATATATATTGCCCCCAGCTCATCACATGGATATGTATATTGCCCCCAGCTCATCACATGGATATATTTGCCCCAACTCATCACATGGATATATCCATGTGAACTGGGGGGCAATATATTTGCCCAGGCTCATCACATGGATATATATTGCCCCAGCTCATCACATGGATATATACAGTATATTGCCCCCAGCTCATCACATGGATATATTTTCCCCAGCCCATCACATGGATATATTGCCCCCAGCTCACATGGATATATATTGCCCCAGCTCATCACATGGGTATATTTGCCCCAGCTCATCACATGGATATATTTGCCCCAGCTCATCACATGGATATTTATTGCCCCAGCTCACATGGATATATTTGCCCCAGCTCACCACATGAGTATATTTGCCCCAGCTCATCACATGGGTATATTTGCCCCCAGCTCATCACATGGATTATATATATATATATATATTGCCCCAGCTCATCACATGGATATATATATATTACCCCAGCTCACATGGGTATATTTGCCCCAGCTCATCACATGGGTATATTTGCCCCAGCTCATCACATGGATATATTTGCCCCAGCTCATCACATGGATATATTTGCCCCAGCTCATCACATGGGTATATTTGCCCCAGCTCATCACATGGGTATATTTGCCCCAGCTCATCACATGGATATATTTGCCCCAGCTCATCACATGGATATTTATTGTCTGAGCTCGCATGGATATATTTGCCCCAGCTCACCACATGGGTATATTTACCCCAGCTCTTCACATGGGTATATTTGCCCCAGCTCTTCACATGGGTATATTTGCCCCCAGCTCATCACATGGGTATATTTGCCCCAGCTCATCACATGGATATATATTGCCCCCGCTCATCACATGGATATATATTGCCCCCAGCTCATCACATGGATATATATATTGCCCCAGCTCATCACATGGATATATTGCCCCAGCTCATCACATGGATATATTGCCCCCAGCTCACATAGATAAATATATTGCCCCCAGCTCACATGGATATATTTGCCCCAACTCATCACATGGGTATATTTGCCCCAGCTCATCACATGGATATTTATTGCCACCAGCTCACATGGATATATATTGCCTCCAGCTCACATGGATATATTTGCCCCAGCTCATCACATGGTATATTTGCCCCAGCTCATCACATGGGTATATTTGCCCCACCTTATCACATGGATATATATTGTCCCCAGCTCACATAGATATATTTGCCCCCAGCTCATCACATGGATATATATTGCCCCCAGCTCAACCCATGGATACATATTGCCCCCAGCTCACATGGATATATATATTGCCCCAAGCTCACATGGATATATATAGATTGCCCCCAGCTCACATGAATATATTTGCCCTCAGCTCATCACATGGGTTTATTTGCCCCAGCTCATCACATGGGTATATATGCCCCCAGCTCATCACATGGGTATATTTTCCCCAGCTCATCACATGGATATATATTGCCTCAGCTCACATGGATATATTTGCCCCCAGCTCATCACATGGGTATATTTGCCCCAGCTCTCACCTCCTCTGTCTGCGGCCATTCTTCTCCGGATGAGCGGCCGCCAGCATGCAGCTTGGCCACTCGCCGGGAACCACCTGACCAGCGCTGCCGCGTTCTCGCAAGATCGCGCGCTGGTCAGGTGGTTCCCATCCCAGGCGAGCGGCCGAGCTGCACGCTAGCGGCCGCTCTCAGGGAGAAAAGCGGCCGGCGGCAGCGATTTTCTCGGGGGGGGGATTGACCCGTTGCCCCCCCTGGATCCACCCTTGCGCACAGGCAATACATGTTGCAACGGACGCCAAAATGCCATCGACATGAAAAAGTTACGACGGACATAAAGACGCCCCTGCATACACCTTTTTTTCCAATGTCCGTCGTAACTAACTGATATTATGTTAACCACAATCTCATCTGTTATAAAGTGTATCCATTTCACCGGATGCACTATGCACAATCAGTGCACTCGTCTGACCGCAGCCTAAGGTGTATGCACTCTAATTTTCCATGAAAGCCTTGCACAAGGGCATGATAATAATCTCCCGCAAAGCACTGCTCTGCCTATTGGCATCACATTGGGATTGGCAGATATTTGGCACTTTGTATAGGGTGCCAGAATGATTTTCTGAGGACACTCCATTTAATGATATAAATACAAAAGTATGAAAAGGTATGTAAAATGTGAATATATTATAGTCACAAACAGGTGTTAACTTTTAAAAAGACAACAGAAAAAAATACAACTTAGAGCAATGTCCTATATATACAATAAAAAGTAAAATACAATTGGTCAGTCACATGTGTTACATCATAAACCTGTTTATCATCCCAATAAAATCATCCCTGTTTATCACCTCCAAAAACACAGAATCAAATGGAGTTTTTCAACGTAAATGTATATGCAAAAAATAAAAAAATGGTACTGTAGACAATTTCTAATCTGAACGAAAAAGCCAATAATTTAACGCATTCACAAGGTGTCAACTTTTATTTGTAGGTCGAGACAGGAGTACTGAGCTGGTGAGGGAAATCCTTTGATTTCCCTACCAGCCTGTAGGACAGCAGAGTGCCATTTGCTTTGGAAACCAAACACCGTGCCATTGGCCATATTCTGTACCTGCCCAATGGTCAACCTGGATTTGCTATCACCACCTGAAGGGTAAATGAAAAGATAGAGATGACATGGAGTTTCTTAGAAGTGTCAGGGTTAAAAGTAATGACCTCCAGTGGGTATGTAACCACCTAGAAATGGCAAACTAGCCACCTTGCCAGTAGTATCAATGGAACAAGTCAACACAAAATACAGCCAGAGATAAAGAATGCACAATTTGGGCAAATAAGAAGAGGCAAATGGCATCCTAAGAAAATCAGACAGGCTTATGAAGGGGACGAAGTGTGATGCTTAAAGGAACATTCTACTGAAAAAACAGCCCCCTCTTTTTTCCCTTTAAATACTTTGGAACATGCTGCTGACAAGTCAATTACTTATGTTTTTTTTTCTTATTTTAGTAGAATTTACTCAGCTTTTCTCCCTCCCCAAGCACCGCTCCTCCCATACAGTTAACAGCTTCTCAGTCCCTGCAGCTTTTCTATGCAATTTGTGTTCCTATGAAAAGTGCGTAGCGTAAGAAACGCAAATTGCACTTCACTATAAACTTGCGCACTTTACGTGCACGAGTTTCAAAGTACCTGCACAGAACAATGAATCTGAACTGTGGGCCCGTGTGCACAACCGATCTATTGCCTATCACTCTCAGTACGCTCGGTATCACAGGCGTTCTGAGAGAGGGTGACTCTCTGCATGCTGGCATCCCCAGTGACTGGGAGCTGGTAAATTCAGAATCCCAACTGCTGGTGTAGGTGGAGGAAACTCTTCCACTTTACATAGTTACATAGGCTGAAAAACGGCATGCGTCCATCGGGTTGAGCCTTTCACGCATCACCTACTGCTGTTGATCCAAAAGAAGGCAAAAAACCCAGTCTGTAGCTCTCACCAATATGCAACATACTGGGGAAAAATTCCTTCTTGACCCCAGAATGGCGTCAGATTTCTCCTTGGATCAAGAAGCTTTTACCCACATATTAAATATTATGACCCTTAATATTCTGTGTCTGCAGGAAGTCATCCAGTCGTTTTTTAAATGTCTGTACAGTCTCTGACCCAACCACCTCAACAGGCAGAGAATTCCACAGCTTTATTGTTCTCATCGTATAATAACCCTTCCTATGCTTTAGGATGAATTTCCTTACGTCCAGTCTAAATGGATGACCTCGTGTCCTGTGTATAGTCCTGTTAATGAATAGGTTTCCAGACAATGGACTATAATGGCCCCATATATATTTATATAAAGTTAGCAGATCCCCTCTAATTTTCACCTGATTGGGGGGGGGGGTGGTAACGGTATACAACCTGGCCACGTTAAAAAGCTAAAGTGGTCAGGATGTGTAGAGTGTCCCTTTAATGCTTCTCCAAATAACAGGATGTGTTGAGGCAATGGAACAGGATGTGTGTACAACCAGTTCTGCCGACAGGAAGTGCTCAAAGAAAGGGTGGAGCTTCAGCACTTCAGACAGAAGAAATAGAGCAATTAATATGTATCCGTTAGCATGACATAGCATTATAAAAATATTTTTGGAATTTTCATGGGTTGTTTTCTATAGAACTGAATCAGATAAAGCACATTTATACAGAAATTTATTGATGTTCCAGATAATATTCTGCATGGTGTGAAAGAAGGAAATTACATTGATTTCTTGATTCTACAATATTTAATTGCAAATACCATATCTAACCCCTTGCTGACTGCCATCATGCCTGACTAATCAACAGTAAAATGGGACTCCAGGAGCCGAGACCAGCAGCAATGACGTTATTGACCAGGGGCTCACAAATATTCTGAAGAGCCGGTACTACAGCAGCATGGTAGGAGTAGAGTTGATAACAGCTCCTGCAGGATTTTTCTCATTCACAAGCCGCAGTAGTTATCAGTCATGTTGGAATAAGACCCTTGGGACTCTATTCCATAGTTGGTGCTAATGTAACGTCTCGATATGTAATCGTTAGCACTAGGATAAGTGAGTTTAACGTCTGGCATTGATATTCCAAAACCGATGCTACACTGAAAATGTTTTGCGCTTTGCAGCTTGCGCACGTTTTGATAAGTGAGTTATTACAAAGTACCAAAGCAATTTACCGTTGGGGCGCAAGGCAAAATTTTAGCAAGTCCTAAAAGCTGGTGTTAACGGATTCTGCAAATGCAAAATCAGTTAGCACCCCTAATCCCGAGGCAGTGGCAGGTGGGGAGTTTGACTGGGGCGGTACACCTGTCAAACCGAAATGCAGTGTCCTAAGGCGAGCTCAGGGGGAACAGAAACCTCCTGCAGAGCAGAAGGTCAGAATCCCCCTATAATTCCCATACTCAACTCTCATCCCATGGCAAGAAGGGCAGTCCAATCCGTCACTTGTTCGGGCCGCGAGCAGAGTGAGACTGGGAAAAAATAGTTCCCAGTCTCCCTCTGCAATCACTCCACGGTGTTGTGCGATCTAGTTGAAAATGCACAGGACTCGGAGTCCTGAAGTGCAGCCTCCATGGAGTCCTATGGACTCCAGGAGGTGATACTTGAAGAGGCGCAGAAGCGCTACCGCGTGTGTCACTGTAGTTAGCTCTGCATTCCAGGGAGAGGTGCTCAGCAAGCGCCTGCTCCAAAATACCACGTTAACATGTGGACGGACGCTACAGGAAAATCTGCAGGTGCAGATTATCCCCGTTAGCATCCCTATGTTAGCGTGAACTATGTATTAAGTCCCCTTGTCTTTAAAAATCTATGTATAATATGTATGGATGCACCAAATGAGAAAAAGGGAAATCCCTATGGAATGAACACATAGGGGGTTATTCAGAGAGCACCGAAATGTCGCCGATATTTCGGTGCTCTCTCGTACCCCGCACTTCCCCACCCTGCGATGAATTCAGCGTTCCCGCAGGGTTCCCGGAGTGCAGGGAAAACCCGTCACAAACCCGCTGAACGACAGAACCGCCGCAAAAAACACGCCGAACACGTCGGAAAAAGCTGCCGAACACAGCGCTGACCAGCTGCTGGAAAAAGTAGACAAGCTGACGAACGAGGTAAAAAAAACCAAAAATAAACAGTATGATTGAAAGTGTCAAAATTGTAACGCTGTTTGCAAAAAGAAAACTACTGAACGAAAATGTCTGGAATTTACATATAAAATCCTTGAGAATGATAATAAAAAGGTCTGTTACAGAAAAAAGAAAAACTCTTTTAGAAAAAAACCAGAACAAAATGTTGCTGAAAAAATCCAGAAAATGCTTAAAAGATCCTAAAAATTTTTTTTTGAAAATAATAAACGGTTTATTAGATATTGAATGAAAACGGGAATATTTTTAACATTGAAGTCTATGGAATTCGCCTGAATAAACCTGACGAATGAAACCACCGAACAGCAGGGCAATTCGGCAACTTTTCACTGCTGTTCAGTGTTCTCTGAATAGATTAACCATTGCTTCTCTATGGGGGGTTTCACTGCTGTCGAACAGGCACCGTACTAGCTGGCATTTTGCCAAAATTTGGCGAACTGCCTGCTCTCTGAATAACCGAATGGCCCCGAAATGGCACCGTACGGGGAAATTCACTGGTCGGTGCCATTTCAGGGTCAGATCGGCTCTCTCTGAATAACCCCTTTAGCAAAATAAGACATCGGTCGAAAAATAAACTTTTGATCGTGGCAGTCATTAAGGGGTTAAAGGAGGTCTTGCAGCAGGGAAACAGCATCTAGAAGAATATAACACTGCAATGACCGCTTGATGGGTGTAGGGAACTGCTCTCCTGTCAATAAAATGTGAGGAATCGTTTACCATGACATAGGAATCACAGAAAACAATTATAAATAAAAAGATACAATATTCTCCTTCCTCCAGCAAGCAGAGAATTCCTCTTCCAGAAACAGTTTAATTACATTTAAAAACATTTTTAATTAAACACTCAGGTAAGCAGGAATGAAGAAGAAAAAAAACAATTAGACATCCCAAAAAAATAATTCTCCCGCAAAAGTGATCATCGTGAGGAATGACAGCGGTGGGATGGGATATAAATGGTAAGATGATATCTTCCTCCATCTGCCCCCTCTCTTGCCAGAAAGTCCCCATTTTTCTGTGCTGTTTTCATTTTTTTTTTTATTCATCATGGGGAATCAGGATGAGAAGACAGAGTCAATACTTCCAGCATTTTAATTAAAACCGTTAGTGGAATAAATCCATTTCATTATCAGTTAATGAAATACAAGGTCATTTTACCACGTGTGATGAAAAGGAAGGATGGGGGGGGGGGTAACCCTTACTTTTCCACAAGGGGCGTCAACATGTTTTATTGAAGCCCAGGTGCCCGAATAATCGTCTGTCGAGCATCGTTTCCAGAACCTACCTGACACATTTTACTTTAAACCTGAATCGTACTGCAGGAGACATTTTTACTGTTGCCAAAATCAACGTATTTCTCGACAAGGAAGAAATTTTTAGATAGTTATGAAATCCTTCATGGATCATTTTTGAACTAAATTGCTCTAAATCTCTTCTCCTCTTCTGTGAATTCTCCTTATTTATTTATTGGGGTGATTAAATTGGTTTTTTTTTTCTGTCCAAATGAGCTGTTTTGTCATATTTATCATGGTCATTGTGGGGATGATGCCACAATGACCCTACTTCAATGACAACAACTTAAACCGGTGTTTAAGAGCTTTTCTGGGAAGCTGCCACCCTACCTGAATAGGCTGCTTCCCCCAGCAGTTCCCTCATCCTATAACCTCCGATCCAGGACCAGCACCTTACTTGCAATACCACAATACAAAAAGACAGTGGCTCAATCCTCATTTTCCTACAGAGCACCACAGTTATGCCATCAAATGCACCTCCCAGATGCCATCAAATCTTCCCCCAGTCTAAACTCACTCAAGAGCTCCCTATTAACATACCTCAATACAGAATGCACCTGTAAACATGTAACATAGTGACTATATAGAGAATGCACCTGTAAATATGTAACATAATGAATATATACAGAATGCACCTGTAAACATGTAACATAGTGACTATATACAGAATGCACCTGTAAACATGTAACATAGTGACTATACACAGAATGCACCTGTAAACATGTAACATAGTGACTATATACAGAATGCACCTGTAAACCTGTAACAATGAATATATACAGAATGCACCTGTAAACGTGTAACATAGTGACTATATACAGAATGCACCTGTAAACATGTAGCATAGTGACTATATACAGAATACACCTGTAAACATGTAACATAGTGACTATATACAGAATGCACCTGTAAACATGTAACATAGTGACTATATACAGAATGCACCTGTAAACATGTAACATAGTGACTATATTTATTTATTTATTTATTTATAAAGGTTTTTACCAGGAAGGATACATTGAGATTTCTCTCGTTTTCAAGTATGTCCTGGCTATATACAGAATGCACCTGTGAACATGTAACATAGTGACTGTTTCCTACATATTTATTTTCTGTGTAAATCTGTATTTTGTTTTGTTTAATATCTTACATGTTATTAGCATTGTATTTCCGTAACAACTGTAAGATTTTAATGTTCTTGAACCCAGGACGTACTTGAAAACGAGAGAAATCTCAATGTATCCTTCCTGGTAAAATCCTTTATAAATAAATATTGATAAGTGCGGCGATTACTGCAGAGATTGTAATATCAAGTAAATCGTAATCAAGTTATTGTAACAGCCGTTAAACATCTTTGTCACACAATCATGCAGCTCTTGCCTGGTCTGCCCAGGCACACCCTAATGTTGGGTAAAGAGGTCCTCTTTCACCTCCTACATTGACAGTTTAGATGTCCCTTATCTGGTTCATGATGAATAGCATAAAAGCTGACTGTATCTCTGACTACACGCTTGGTATTTCAAATGAAAAATATGCATTTTGAGCAAAATCTTCTAAATCTAAGTTTCCAGTTAAAAAATATTCCATTGGTGCACACCCTAACATAAAGGACTGCGCACGCCAGTGTTCCTTTGATATATTTTTTTTCCTCTAGCCAAATGATGCCAGTGGTATTGGCAGTTGGCGACAAGCTACCAGTAATGGACATGAAATAGCAGTGGCAACATATTTTTTTTATTTTGAGAAAGGATTTTACCAGGAAGGATACATTGAGATTTCTCTCGCTTTCAAGTATGTCCTGGGTGGCGAGTATGTCCCGTTAGGAGTCTTGCCTAAGGACACTTACTGGAGAGGTGCTCTTGCTGGGATCAAACCCATGTCTCCACAGGCTCTCTCCACGCAGAGCAGTGATGTTACCTCTACTCCACCCAGCCGGTACTAATATGACTGCCTGTCCAAGATATTAGGCTGTACTTAGGGTAAAAATATTCTAGGGTTACTGGCAAAAGCAACGTTGAGGCCAAGAATGGCTGTATTAGCAGAATTTCTAAGAATAGGGGATAAAAATGACTCCCGATTTTTAGATGAACTCGAGGAAATTCATCAGAACATTGATGGCAATGAACAGAGGGCCTATCATAAAGTTTAATATCAGATTTTTCTAATAAATTATGACGGGAAGTCGTAATTTTATTAAAGAAATACGGAGGCGAGTATTATTATGCCAAAATCTCTTATTGCCACTCCCAGCACCAAGAATCAAAGAAAAAAAGGTAACAGGTTGGCAAGTAGCCCCCCAACAGACGTGGTATAGGCCGTAATCCCCAACAACCCCTTCCTATAAAACGTCCTTACGTTCCTGGGAGCTTCCTCTTTCTTGCTGCTCCCAAGAATAAGCATCAGCCATCTAAAACAAATAGTATAGAAATTAACGTGTGTTTAATATATGCAGAATTGCTATGAATGGGTAGGTAGGAGTTTAATGAAAAAGTCAAATGAGAACAGGGTGGGTGTGGGACTGAGCCATTCTGGCGCAAAGGCAGAAACAAATGGTATAAAATGCAGCAAGAGCGTTTTTTTTTTGCCTTAGTTTGGATCAACAGCAGCCATAGGGATATATGGAACTTGATGACAATGGTCATTTTTGCAATAAGGATGGGCAGAAAATGGAAAAGGAAAGGCAAGAAAAGTAGGGATGGACAGAGAATAGGAATGATTCAGAGAAAGTGAGAGGTAAGGATGAACAAACAAAGAGGGAGAGAAGAGTGGAGGATGGATAATAAGAGTTATGAAGACAAAGAGAGACTAATTGAGTCATGAAGTGATTAAACAGAATTCCCTTTCAGCCCACATACTGTGATTGCTTTAATGTGGTGTTCAATCATAATAAATGTGATGTTCTATAGGATCGTAATAATTCCCCAAAACCCATCCCAAACCTCATATACATATATATATTTACATACAGTCAGCTAAAAAAAATATGGGGCCCTATTCCAAGGTCGGTGTAAACTTGACCAGTGCTGTTGTAGACTTGCCAGAGCAAATTCTATGGAGTTGTTAAAGGGATACTCTAGGCAACATGACCACCTAAGCTTTTTTAGGTGGTCATGATGCCCTGAGTATGCAGCCCTCTGTCCCCCCTCCCTCCGCTCAGCCGATCGGCTGAAACAGTTGAAAACAGCTGAGAGACGCGGAGGACTTTACTCAGCCCTCCCAGCTGTCAGTCAGCAGAGCGGGATTCATATTTGCCGCTTCTGCCGACTATTGCCGAGTAGGAGACGTCATTGCGCTTTCAGCGCGATGACGTCTCCAACTCGCTGAGGATTAGTGTTGCGCGCATCCTCTTGCGCGCAACACTAATCCAAGAAGATGGAGCCGGGAGGAAGTCTGCTGATTGGCTGGCTTACGTGAGAGGCGCGCATGCGCGCTTCTCACGTAAACCATTAGCCAAGTGAAAGATTTAGAAGGACGGGAGCGGAAGAGGAGGGAGGTGAGTATATAAAAAAAAAAACGCCGTTGGAAACAAGTGGATTTTAGGGTAAGTATTACAGTAAAAAAATAAATAAATCCCTACCTAGTTATTGAGGGAATAGGTATAGTTTAATGCAAAAAAAACAGGGGGGGGGATTTTTGATTAGAGTATTCCTTTAAGTTTACAACAGCACTGGTTACGTTTACACCAACCTTGGAATAGAGCCCCATATTTTTTTAAGCTGATACTTGCAGGGGGAATCACAGTACTGTAGGGAAGGGTTAATATTTCAAACTACTGAACATCCAGCATCCCTATCTGTTCAGAAGATCTGAGGGTCATTTGCAAATGTATAGTCTGTAGAGATTTTTAGTTCAGTGGCAGATTTTGGGGGTGCGCTCCTGCTGTAAGAGCCATAAATCTCTCCCCAGGGAAACATATGGCTTGTCCCAGCACTGAGAGCAAACAGGGAGCGCAGGGACATTTCTGTACAAGGGTTCTTTGGAAAAACTATCCCCCTGCCAGCAGTTTGGCTAACACAATGTACAGGCAGACTTGAGAGATCTATCAAATGAGCTAAAGTTGTTTTGGGCATGATTGGTGCACTATAATTGCAAAATTAACAGTGGGTAATAGGATAAGCACACATTAGTTGGGGACAGAAATCTTTGTGAGGACCCACACTTAGGAATAGAATGTGAAAGAAAATAATTCAACACTGAGCAAAGTGTGTGGATGGAGAGAAAGAAAAAGATGGAGGAGACGAGGGACTGAACTCACCAAAATTGACCAATTAAAAAGAAACATTTACTAACATGACTGCAGTCCAGTTGAAAGTTTTTTTTTTAACCCTTTTTAGACTCCTGTACCATACATGGCGTTAAAGGAGCTGTATAATGAGTTCACTGTTTGCTGCCAATCCATGTCCTCAGAGTTTAAGAACTTGAATTATAAGCAGGGTTTGGTGGAATATTTTAACCTCTCATTCACTAATCATGTCCAGGCATAAATCCAAAGTACCTTTATAGAGCCACCTACATTATTTGCCATTAAACCCATTTGATTGCTCCAGAGTTGTGTTCGTGACACATATATATACATCCATTAACCCTGGATGGAAGTGGTAATATATTTTCAGAGAATTCAATTTATCTTGAAAGGGCAAAATATGTAAAAAAAAAAAAATGAAACAAGGCACTCCTGGGCTTTGAGGATATGCAGAATGTACATTTATTTGGTATGTACATATTGGGGATGGACTATGTACTCTTCCGTTTCCACTGATCTTTGGCTGTGTGAAAATCCATTTTTTTCTAATGTTGTCTAATGCTTCACTAATTAAAGTGTGCATGTTAATTAAAGCAGAGGCTAGTGTTAATTACCTATATTAATGGGATCCTGTATTGCACCTGCCTAAGATACTGGATTCATTTTTCAAAATATCTCAATTAAAACATAATTTCTCTGCGTTTTTTTTTTCTACCTCTTGAATCAAAATGCAGAAGGAGCCTGTTAACCTTTTGTGAAACAAGTATTTAACGCAAACAACTTCCGTTTCATTCTATTGACAATGAAACTGTGGTTTGTATCGACCTTTCGAGCAGTTTGCGAGCAACAAAAGCATTTTGACCTCAGTAGTTAGCCATGAAAAAGCAGATAGGACAAAAAAAAATTTAATTGTATTGGTGGTTGCAGAGAGGATAGCGGAGAACTGGTCGTTGTTTGCATCAAAGAAGGAAGAGGTGGCAAAAAGTGACAATGAAGAGATTGCTGTGACTGTGGTGAGGGAACATGCAGGGCTGGATTTATAACTAGGCAGAGCAGGCATGTGCCTACAGGTGCCTGCCACAAGGGGGTGCCTTGTTCTGTAAAAATATATATATTTTTTTTCACAATTTACAATCATTTAGGCTAAGGTCAGACTAACGCAGTATTAACGTGCATTTATCCGCACTAAATCACGGCCGTGCTAGCAGCAACTGACGTCCAATGCTGGGCAGCATACGAAGAACGGCCGCACGAAAGTCCGGCTGCGCAACGCAGGTGGCAAACGAACGTATTTTTTCGAGAACGTCAAACCGCTAGTACTGACGTACAGAGTGCGCTGTGTCCGCTAGCGGCGTGTGTGCGTGATTATGAGATGTCAGACGCTGCTAATGTCAGGCCAACATAACGTCCGGACGCAAAAAGGGTTTTATTGATGATCCGTACAAAATCATGGATGAAAATGCGCATCGTATGACCACTATCGCGTATTCCGTGAAAAAATACATCCATTCGTTCAACGCACTTTTTCACGGACAACGCGAAAAATGCGTTAGTCTGACCCTAGCCTTGGACCATTGCATCTCTGGAGCGCTAAGGACTAAAGGGACATATGAGGTATCATTGGAAAGGCAAGATTATGTCCTTTCCAATGATACCAAAATAACCAGGTTAGATTATGTAATTATTTATGTAAAAATAAAATAGCAAATAATATATTTTTATCTTTTTTCCCCTAACACAGCACTGTTATTCAGTTTACAATTATAAAGTGAACAGTGATGCTGCGCTAACTCACCTTCTCATTTCCCACACTGCCAGCAAGTGTGGAGCTGATGATGCAACACACTGTTTCTTCCACAACCTAGACCGTGACACTGCAGTGAGGAAAGATAGGGGGACTTTGGAACCTGCATCTCTGAATCGTACACTTCACAAGGTTTATGAGGTGTCATTGAAAAGTCCAGAGTCTGGTCTTTACAATGATACCAAATAGGGATGCACCGATACCACTTTTTTAAGACCTAGTACGAGTACCGATACTTTTTTTCAAGTACTCACCGATACCGAGTACTGATACTTTTATTTTATGTCATGTGAACGCTTTTCAGTAAGAACAGACCTCATATAAAAATGCCCCCAGCTCTCATGGATATGCCCCCAGCTCACATGGATATGCCCCCAGCTCTCATGGATATGCCACCCAGCTCTCATGGATATTGTCCCCAGCTCATGGATATGACCCCAGCTCTCATGGATATGCCCCCCAGCTCTCATGGATATGCCCCCAGCTCATAGATATGCCCCCCAGCTCTCATGGATATTGCCCCCAGCTCATGGATATGCCCCCCAACTCTCATGGATATGCCCCAGCTCATGGATATGCCCCCCAGCTCATGTATATGCCCCAGCTCTCATGGATATTGCCCCCAGCTCATGGATATGCCCCCCAGCTCATGGATATGCCCCAGCTCATGAATATGCTCTCCAGCTCATGGATATGCCCCAGCTCATGGATATGCCCCAGCTCATGGATATGCCCCCCAGCTCATGGATATGCCCCGGCTCATGGATATGTCGCCCAGCTCTCATGGATTATGCCCCAGCTCTCATGGATATGCCGCCCAGCTCTCATGGATTATGCCCCCAGCTCTATGGATATGCCCCCCAGCTCTTATGGATATGCCCCCCAGCTCATGGATATGCCCCCAGCTCATGGATATGCCCCAGCTCATGGATATGCCCCCAGCTCATGGATATGCCCCCCCAGCTCATGGATATGCCCCCAGTTCATGGTTATGCCCCCCAGCTCTGTGTGTATGTGTATATATTACACATACACCTACACACACACACACACACACCCCAGACCAGACATAGGGCGGCTGTCCGAATGCTCTATCGGCATTCGGACAGGCACCTGGAGCTCTCTGCGTTCTTTCATACTTACCTTCCTGAGCAACGCCGGCAAAGTCTTCGCGCGTGCGCTCGTTGGAAGGCCCCCAGCTGCGATCACGTGGGACTCCCATGTGATCGCGGCTGGGGGCCTTCCAACGAGCGCGCTCGGAAACTTTACTGGCGTCGCTCTGGAAGGTAAGTATGAAAGAACGCAGAGAGCTCCAGGTGCCTGTCCGAATGTCGATAGAGCATTCGGACAGCCGCCCCAGCCCCTTGGATGCCGGCAAGCTGGCATCGGGGAAAATATCAGGGGCACTGCACGAGTACCAAGTACTCCTGCAGTACCCGGTATCGGTGCAACCCTAATACAAAACATGACCATGAAATGTGTAAAAATAAAACAATTGAAAAAAGTAAATGCCAAATGTATTTTTTTCTGTTCTACGGCAGAAGCAATATATGCTTTTACATATAAAACAAACAATGCCACTGCACTAACTCAACTAAGGCAACGGATTCTGCACCTCTTGATTTGAATGCAGAGAGAAACTGTTTTTCAGTCTTTAAATTTTTTTATTTTTATTTAATTTGCCCCAAAACTAGAAAATGTCACAAGTCATTTTGACATGTTTCTTGTATTTCATTTTGGGAGGGGGTGGGGGCGCTTTACATTTGTGTGCCTACAGGCTCCTGAGATGCAAATCTGGCCCTTGTATGTGTACAAATACATACAGGGTTATTCAGAGAGAGGTGAAAAACAGGAGAATGACTGGAGAATGGAAAATTCCAGGTCAAAATAGCCGATTTGTAAAGTGAGATGAAAGGGAGAATTTTCTGGTTTGGCTATTTTGACCTAGAATTTTCCATTCTCCAGTCATTCTCCTGCTTTTCACCGCTCTCTGAATAACCCTGAAAATCACTGCGGGCACTATCTCCTGCTTATAGCTAAAACGGGGACGCTAAAGGGAAAAGTTAGCATTCTCTAATCTCCCCTTAGCGTCCCCGTTTTACCTGTAGATTACAGGGCAGGCTCTGAGTCCAGCAGCCTGCTCTGTAGCGACCGCTAGGCTCCAGGATGCTCAGGGCAGTGCTAAAGCGTCGTTGTGCGCATCCCCTCCATGGAGTTCATGAAGGCTTCTGCTGCCGGGTCACATGAACGGCAGGATATCGCCTCTTGCAAGATGCTGCAGGTCTGCAGATTGATCGCAGAGGGAGACTGGGGACTCTCCCCCCCCCCAGTCTCAGTCTGTTCCTGGCGGCCAGAAGTGGTGGATCGGGCCACCGTTCTCGCCGCGGGATGAGAGGTGAGTTTGTGATTTTTTTTGGGGCGTTTACAGCTGCTGCTAACTTATTCTGCAGAAGCTCTAAGCTGTAGCTAGTTAGCTCAGTTAGCTGCAGCGGTTAGTAATTAGCGTTTAGGACTTTGTGATCCTGACACTAATCACTCTCTGCTTAAACTTTGCGCTCTCGATATTAAGCTTAGGGAGTGCAAAGTACGGTAAACTGGCATTAAAAAGTGCTAATACCAATTCGCAAAGGGATTTTTTAACCTGTTAGTGATCAGGACGTGATCTGTGAGACACGCTATCACCTCAATTATCCAGCGCTAACGCTCATTTAGGCTGGGGTCAGACGAACGCAGTGTGAACGTGCGTTTAGCCGCACTTTATTACGGCCGTGGTAGCAGCAAATGACGTCCAATGACGGCCAACATACAAAGTACGGCCGCACAACGCAAACAGCAAACGAATGCATTTTTTTGATAACGTCGAACCGCTAGTACTCACAGACTCTCAGAGTGCGCTGCGTCGGCATAGCGGCATGTGTGCGAGATTAGGAGACGTCAGACGCTGCTCATGTCCGGCCAACATCACGTCCATTTGTTTTTTATAGCTCTGTCAAAAATCACGGCTGTAATTGTGCACCGTGTGACCACTGTCGCGTCTTCTGTCAAAAAGTGCGTCCATGCGTCCGGACGCACTTTTTGATGGAAGACGCGAAAAATGCATTAGCCTGACCCTAGCCTTATGTGAGCGCTAGCGCTAGTGTTAAGGATGTGATCGTACCCTGCATTTGTATAGACAAATTTATATTCTTTGCTATAATAACATCTTTAGTAAAAATGAAATATGGATTGTTTTCATTAAGGCTAAGGTCAGAATAACGCATTTTTCGCATCGTCCGTGAAAAAGTGCGTTCGAACTAATGGACGTATTTTTTCACGGAATACGCGATAGCGGTCATACGATGCGCATTCTCTTCCGTGATTTTGTACGGATCGTCAATAAAACCCTTTTTGCGTCTGGACGTTATGTTGGCCGGACGTGTGCAGCGTCTGACGTCTCCTAATCACGCACACACGCCGCTATGCGGACGCAGCGCACTCTATACGTCAGTACTAGCGGTATCACGTTCTCGAAAAAATGCCTTTGTTTGCCACTTGCGTTGCGCGGCCGAACTTTTGTGCGGCCATACTTCGTACATTGCCCGTCATTGGCCGTCATTTGCTGCTACTACGGCCGTGATAAAGTGTGGCTGCACGAGCGTTCGCGCTGAGTTCGTCTGACCCTAGCCTTAAGGTGGCTAGTAATTATTCAGACAGGCAAGCTTGCACATATTTATGGCATAATGATTAGAGCGAGAGCTCTCCTCTCTCAGTGAGATATGTAGGCCTCCCTAAGACTCCATGAAATACGTCAGCACCTTTACTTTGAGACGTGCAGGAGGTCAATGCCTGGAGAAGCAATGGCAGTGGGATGGGCAGAGGAGCAGGGTTGGTGCAATGATTTTTGGGCACACAAAGAAGCATTTTGGTGCCAACCTATTTCCTCTTTCTTTTTATGCTACAGTTCATTATGCTCCCATTTACAGTTGTGTTCAAAATTATTCAACCCCTACTGAAATTGAGTGTTTTGGCCAGTTTGACATTGATTTTGATCATTCAGTCATCTTGCTTACAATTAAATCAAAGAGGCACGTGTAGGTCAGACAAATATAACATAACATTTATAATGAAATAACCACAAATGTCTTTTCTGTGCTCACATCATTATCAGTTTTATTCAACCCCCAAGTGACATTCAATCTTAGTACTTAGTACAACATCCTTTTACAGTTATAACAGCTTTTAAACGTGAAGCATAGCTTGACACAAGTGTCTTGCAGCGATCCACGGTTATCTTTGCCCATTCGGCATGGGCAAAAACCTCCAGTTCAGTCACATTCTTAGGCTTGCGCACTGCAACTGCTTTCTTTACGTCCCACCAGAGGTTCTCAATCGGATTTAAGTCAGGTGACTGCGATGGCCACTCCAAAATGTTCCAGCCTTTAATCTGCAACCATGCTCTAGTGGACTTGGAGGTATGATTGGGATCATTGTCCTGTTGAAAGGTCCAACGTCTCCCAAGCCTCAGGTTTGTGACGGACTGCATCACATTGTCATCCAATATCTCCTGGTACTGAAGAGAATTCATGGTACCTTGCACACGCTGAAGCTTCCCTGTACCTGCAGAAGCAAAACAGCCCCAAAGCATGATTGACCCCCCGCCATGCTTCACAGTAGGCAAGGTGTTCTTTTCTTCATAGGCCTTGTTCTTCCTCCTCCAAACATCCATGGGCCCAAACAGTTCTAATTTTGTTTCATCAGTCCACAGAACACTATCCCAAAACCTCTGTGGTTAGTCCACATGACTTTTGGCATACTGCAGTTGATTCTTCTTATTCTTTGGAGACAGCAAGGGGGTGCGCCTGGGAGTTCTGGCATGGAGGCCTTCATTACGCAGTGTGCGCCGTATTGTCTGAGCTGAAACTTCAGTACCCACATCTGACAAATCTTTTCTCAGTTCCTCAGCAGTCACTTGGGACTTTTCTCCACTCTACGCTTCAGGTAGCGCACAGCATTCGAAGTCAGCATCTTCTTTCTGCCACGACCAGGTAGCGTTTCAACAGTGCCCTTTGCCTTGAATTTGCGAATGATGCTTCCTATGTTCTCTCTTGGTATGTTTAACATCTTTGCAATCTTCTTATAGCCATTGCCCTTCCTGTGAAGAGTAATCACCTCTTCTCTTGTCTTCCTGGACCATTCTCTTGACTTCACCATGTTTGTAACCACACCAGTAAATGTCTAGAAGGAGCTGAGTATCACAGTCATTTTAAAGCTGCCTAATTGGTGCTTATTATGCTTTATTGCTGCTCCGTGACATCCACAGGTGTTTTCAATACCTGATTGAAAACACTTGAATGAACCTCTGTTCTTCAGAGTGGTAGTCTTTAAGGGGTTGAATAATTGTGTCAATGAAGAATTCACAAAAGAAACATTTACTACTGTATTACAAAACCAATTGATGTCATTTTAGTTGCATATGGTTCTTTAAAAAGTCCTTGTAGGATTTCATTCTGAATACAATTACAAATGTACACTAAATTCCCTAAAACCCTTTACAGCATTGGGGGTTGAATAATTTTGAACACAACTGTATGTCACTCTTTTGTTGTATCTCCCAATTCATATTATGCAACATTTCATTATGCCCATTATATGTCACATTTATACCCTTATTGCATTTTATGCCCTCTTTTTAATTTTTTTCTGATGCATTCATTTTTATGGAATTTTTTTCATGTTTATCAGCAGATATTACTATTACATGGTCTGCGCGTAGAGATATAAACATGGTAAATATAATACAAAAAACCAGGAAGAAAAACCTGTACAATAGAGTACAATGTTAGGTCAATGGCGGTTCTCAACGTATACAGTATCAAGGTTTCAATTACATGTGGTAGCATTTTGCATTTGGACTCCAGTAGGCCTACATTTCCTCCCTACTATCCCATAAATGTTTTTGGCTTTTATTCGGCGATTTTTAGGTAGTTTTGTGGCGGATTTTTGGGTCCGTTCCCTGCACTCTGGGGACCCTGCGGTGAATGCTGAATCGGGATGCAGGGTCGGGAAATTTGATTCCCCGAAGAGCAGGGAATGAGAGAGTAGTGAAATGTCGGCGACATCTCGTGCTCTCTGAATAACCCCTTTCATTTTCCACTGCCCGTAACCATTCATGGAATGTGGGTGGGAAGAGACACTTCCAGTGAAGGGGAATTAGTGCTTTCCCTGCATTCAGGAGTCGAATGACTATGGATTTTTTTAGGCACCACGATGCTGTGTGGGGTATGACAATGTCCTTGGCCGAAAAGGCGGTGGATTTTCCAACATCTCAGTCAGGACCTCATAAATTTGGCACCGGTAGTTAACGATTTCAGGACAGGGCCAACAAACACATACAGGGCTATTCAGAGAGAGGTGAAAACCTTGAGATTTGCCAGGAGAATGAACAATCTAGGCCAAGTAGCCAATTTGGAAAGTGAGATAAATGGGAGAATTTTTCCGGTTTGACTATTTTGACCTAGAATTTTCAATTCTCCAGTCATTCTCAAGGTTTTCACCTCTTTCTGAATAGCCCTGATAGGGTATCTGCGTATGGTTTCACGCAGCTCCAACCCAGGATCCCACCGGATCCCAGGTAAAGCGCCGTCTGGCTAACAATTTATAGGCCGTTTCCAGGGAGTGTGAAGCCAAGAAACAAGTGTGTGTAAGACTGCAAATTTTAGACCATTCCTCATTAGTAAATGTGATCCTTAACTTAAATCGAAGCATCGTCTCCCTTTGGAGCTGTAACATTGAGTCAAGTAGGGGTGATGAAAAACAACAGGTCATCTGCGTGTGCTGGAGCCTTGTGGATCAGCTGTCCACACCCCCCCCCCCGATGTCCCGTATGGCCTGTAGAAAGGGCTTTAAGGAGAGGGCAAATAATAATGAGGTGAGAGGACACTTTTCAATTTTATGCCCCATTTAATGATTAATTATGCAAATTTATAGATGCCATACTCATTGCATATTCGCTATGTCACAATAATGATGACAGTTTTATTTCGTGCTCCGATTTACACAGACGTCAGATGAGATTTAGATTCGCCTGTATTGAGTCCACCATCTTGACCTGTCATTTCACCTTCAGAGAGTTGGAGCTCTGACATGAAGTGGACATCAGATTCCCCTCCTTACTGAAGCAGGTTGAAAGTTGTCTCCAATGCCTCTCAAACAATCCAAATGAATAAGCACTATGACGAGGATGCCGATACAGAGTTCCAAGTCTGTTTGCTGGGAAAGCTCGCCCGCATTGCCATTCTGCTTTCCCGGTTGGTATATGACGGATAGTAAAGTTATAGGTCTGCAGGGCAGAGCTCCCCAGAGCAACAAGCGTCCATTATCCCGGGAGACTCTGTTGAGCCAAATCAGTGGGTTATGGTCAGTAAGCAACGTGAAAGACCATCCGTAAAGTTAGGGCTGTAGCTTCTTGAGTGCCTACACTAACGCAAGACATTCTTTTTCCACAGCTGCATAACTGATCGTCCTAGGTAGCAGCTTCCAACTAACGTAGGCAACTGGGTGCTCATTGCCATCAGATCCCACCTGGCTGAGCACTGCTTCCAATCCAAAAGTTGTAGCATCAGTGTGTACACAAAAATGTTTTGAGTGGTCAAGAGCAGATAGAACAGGCGCAGAAATCAATGCATGTTTTAGGGGTTGGATAATGACTTCACACTATGGGGACCACAGAACCTGCCAGGGAAGTTTCTTCTTAGTCAGGTCTGTCAGGAGTTTGGCGATGACGCTATGATTAAGGACAGGTCTTTGGTAGTACTCTGCCGCAGTGCCTAGGAATACCAAAACCTGGGTTTTGGTTTGAGGCTTAGCCCGTTGTCACCCACTGCCCACCTGATGGCCAAGATACTGGACCTGGGACATCCCTATGTTACACTTTTCTGGCTTGAGTGTCAGTCCCACCATCTGAGTCTACCATGGTACCCAACCTCCTCCCATAAATGGCAATGTCGTCCAGGTTTGTACAGGCATAGCCTTGGAGGCTATTGATATGTCAATCTACCATCTGCTGTAATATCGGCAGAGTGTTTTTCATTCTGAACGGCATGACTTTAAACTGTAGAGACCGTACAATGATGAACACTGACTTCGGAACAGATCCTGTGTCCAGCACAATTTTCCAGTACCCTTTACATAAGTCAAGGGTATTGAGGAAGTGTCATGCCCCACGCCGCGGCCGGACCGCGGCCGCCATGTTGGGACACACTGTATACTCACCCGAGGTCCCTCGTGGCGCGCCGCTCCCTGGTTCCAGTCTTCAGCTCGGAGGAGGAGAGCCAGGATGTGTCCCACGCCGCCTTCGGGATCCAACTGAGCAGAAACCAAGCGCGCATGCGCGATCGTCCATCCTAAAGCATGAAGACCTAGGTACTCTGGCTGATCAAGTAAAGGTACTGCATTACACCTGCACTGGAGATCCTCGTATGCCACCAATTAACCTATCAAGTACTCAGGTATCCCAACTCCACCTACGAGCCCCAGGTGAACGGTGTTCTTATGATCCTCTGAACCCTATTTAAATCTGCCGCCTTTCCCAGTTCATTAACCAGGTTATACTGTGGTTCACCACCACGTTATCCAGTGGTCCCTCTTCGTATTTGCTCCAAGAGAATTCTGAGTTCCAGATCTGCTTCCACGGTACCAGCCCCGCTTCCAGACCTGCTTCCACGGTACCAGCTCCACTCCCAGACCTGCTTCCACGGTACCAGCTCCGCTCCCAGACCTGCTTCCACGGTACCAGCTCCGCTTCTAGACCTGCTTCCACGGTACCAGCTCCGCTTCCAGACCTGCTTCCACGGTACCAGCTCCGCTTCCAGACCTGCTTCCACGGTACCAGCTCCGCTTCCAGACCTGCTTCCACGGTACCAGCGCTGCTTCCCCACGGTGTCAGCTCCATCTACAGGCTTGCTTCCACGGTGCCAACTCCATCCACAGGCTTGCTTCCACGGCACCAGTTCCATCTCCAGGCTTGCTTCCACGGCACCAGTTCCATCTCCAGGCTTGCTTCTATACCCACGGTACCAGTTCCAGACCCTATCTTCAAGTCCAATTCCTCTACCCCTGGTCTATTTCAAAGATTACAACTCGTGTTGTTTGCCCCCTACAATCCTTCGTTCTGGACTTTACTCTTGTCAAAGAAATCTTGCTTTACCTTTTGTTCTGGACTTATATTTTGTTTCATCCAGTAAAAGCTCAACTGATCATACATCTCCTGGTTTCCTTCTTCGGCTTGCCATTGGGTTCCATACATACAACACTACACAGGGGTCATAGCCTCTGCCCTTACAGGAAGTTACCCCAGGCGATGTGGTCTGCAAGCTTGTCCACCTGGGGCATGGAGTAGGCGTCGGTGTTGGTCCTGTCATTGAGTCTGTGATAGCCCATGCAGAAGCAGGTCGTGCTGTCCCGTTTCAGTTACTGGGGAAGCACAGGGGCTGTTGGAAGACTCGATGGATCCACAGGGCGAGAGATGGCAAACTCTTCAGGCGAGGAGACACAGAGACAGAGGTGAAAGTTTATTGCACAACACGCTACCTGGAATGAAGTAGAGTCGACGAGGATCCGCTGCGATGATGATGATGATAAGCAATGAAGATATGAGCCTTGCTGTCCCATACACAACCTGTCGCACTGGATGGAGTATGACCGGTTACAGAATTGATACCAGAGATGTGAAGTAGCAATGTAGTACTGTACTGTAGTAGTACTGAATGGTACCCATTACTTTGAATATCTAAAAAGGGATATAAGCATAGACAAAAGTCACTTTTTAATAGTGCAGTTAAGTGGCTTAGACGGGAGACCTATAATTCAGTCCATCCCTGTAAAATTCCTCGTAGAATTTCAAAACTGAATTTGTAAACTCATATATTACAAAACATAACTATAGTCCCCTTTTCGAACCCTGTAATGAAAAAAATTAAATTAAATTCCTGAACCCTCCTTGTGATCTGCTAATTGCCAGTTTGATTGACTGAGTTAATCATGGAGTGAGAACCCGAAGCTCAGGGCTAAATTAGATCAGATCTCCAGAGGTCACCATGAGCATAATCCTCAGCTGGCAGGTCCACACAGAGGAAACCCTCAGATAGACACCAGCCAGGCATAAAGATCTCCGGGTCCCTTGAGAACAATCTATGTGAGTGCTCTATTCTTCACATTATGATATGGGTATATTTAATGCCCACTATTATTTATTTCAGCATTCAAAAATGACACATACAATAGAAGTAAAAAAATATTTCCTGTATGACAGGATAAGAGCATATTCTTATCTAAATGCAAGGAGCCCATGACCTTGTGCTGCCTGGATTCAAGGATGAAATGGTGTCCCCCCCCCCCTAAACTCACCCATGTGTCATAGAGCTCCACATCAATATAGCGTCTGACAGCGCTCCACAGTAATAAAACTCACAGTAGTGTGCAGTGTGTATGAGCGTATCACAGAGCTCCACAGCAATAAAACTCAGTGATATGCGGTGTGTATGAGTGTATCACAGAGCACCACAGCAATAAAACTGACAGTAATGCGCAGTGTGTATGAGCGTATCACAGAGGTCCACAATAATAAAACTCACACTCATACACAGCACACATTACTTTATCATAGAATCCACAGCAATAAAACTCCCAGTACTAAGTAGTGTGTATGAGGATTTCAGAGCTCCCCCACGACAATGGAACTAAAAATTATAGATTACTAAAATATTCAAATAATTATATTAAAATAAATTTAAATAATATATACATTTAAATATACATTGAAATAATTAAAATAAATGTATTTATCTAGATTGTAAATTCCCATGGGAATAGGTCCTTCAATTCCTTCTGTATCTGTTGGTGATATATTTGACTTTTTGGTGTATTGTAGAATTGTCTTGTCTTTTGTACCTTTTGTATCCTTTGTAGCGTCTGTGCAGTGCTGCGGAATGTGTTGGCTCCAAAATAAAATATTACATTTAAATATTAAAATATAATACACACACACACCTCAGAAACACAAATACCTCACACCCAGACCTCAGAAACACACACTGAATTCAGAAGCATACAGACCTCACAATGCTTAACCCCTTCACTGCTGAGGCATTTCACCGCTGTGTGCGGAGCTCATTTTTACCGCTTTCGCTCATGTTTAAACGCGATTTGAAGCCACATTTTAATAAATGACCCAGACATATTATATATCGTTCTTTCCAGCAGACTACGCAGATTCATAATATATAATTTTTATATGTATACGTCATGTCCTGCCTGTATATTATTACAAAAAATACAATAAAAATTGAATTTTTAATCATCTGCAGTGTGTAAAGTGTTTTTTTTCACATTTTATCACATGAGCGTTTGCGGTTATGTTTTCTATGGGTTGCGCTTGTACAAAAATTTGAAATGGGGACTTGTTACATTTTGTGGGGGGAATTACGTGATTTTTAGCAAACGCACCCCATAGAAAAAAATCATTAGTGCAGCATCATTGTTCACATTATAATTGAAATGTGAACAATATTGCTGCATTAATAAAAACAACACACAAAAAAAACAAATTTTTTTTTTTAATTAATTTATTATTTTTATTATTTATTTTTTTTACTTTGTACTTAGTCATGTTGGGTATCATTCGAAAGGCCATGCTCAGGCCTTTCAAATGACACCCTCCATGACCCCCTAGCTGGTTCTGGAGATATCGGGGTTCACAAGAACCCCCTATCTCCACCAGGGGATTTCCTTGGGAAATCCCCTGGCAGCTAGGGGTTCCCTGGCTATCTGACGTCATCACGCTATGTATGATGACATTAGGCAGCGAGGGGAGACCCGGGGGTGGAGCCGCCATCCAAGATAGCGGCCCCCACCGGAGCTAGGCTGCACTTCAGCGCCGCTTGAGGGGTTAAAGCCAGGCACCGCTTAAAAGGGGAGACTCTCCCCTTTTAAGTGGTGCCTGGCTTTTGGCGCTGCTCCTTTCCGATCGGGAGGCAGAGGGATCCGAACAGATCCCCCCTCCCTTCCAGGCTATCTCCCGGCATTGCCGGGGGTCGCCTGGAAATGACGTCATCGCGCCAAGTCATTTACGCCGGGAGGAGCTTGACTTCAGCGCCTGAGGACGCTGAAGTCAGAACGCCGCGGGACCCTGGACAGAGAGGTGAGTATCTCCGCCGGGGGTCCCGCACAGCTGATGACGTGTGGGGCACGTCCTCAGCATGTAACGTGCATCAATGAGGACGTGCCCCACACGTCTTCCGCAGTGAAAGGGTTAAGTTAGTTTATCGATGGGAAACACCATTCCAGTCCTGCCGTAAGCCAAGCTTGCAGCTCGGATGTAGCCGTTTCTCTGCGCGAGGTTACTGTAAATTAATGTCTCCTATACTTATTATGGGAGACAGTCATTGTATCCTCCGCGTGGAAGGGCAGGATATTCTAAAGTAGCCTGCACTTCCACACGGGAGACTGTATTTCAGTGAGAAAAGCTGGTGTTAAATGATTCTGCAAATGCAAAATATAACACACTCTAAACCCTCCCCCCCCAAATCCCATTCTTACCACTCATACCGCGGTGAAAAGTGTGGCACGATCCAACACTTCTTCTTGCTTGGAGCAGAATGAAACTGGTAACAAATAGGTCCTAGTCTCACTCTGTGGATCTGTGCGATCTCGCGAGAGCAAGCTCACAGCCGGGATGTGCAAAGCTCGATGGAGTCCTAAGGACTCATAAGAAGATACTCGCCGCAGCACTGAGCGCTGCTGCTGCTGGGTATCTGGCAGCTTGGCACTGCATTGCTGGGTGAGACGCTAAGAAAGTGCCTACCCCAGAATACAACGTTCTAATTGGGACTGGAAGGAAAAATCTGCAGTCGTGAATTTTCCTGCTTACCGTCTCCTTTTTATCGTCAACTACGAATGAGGGCCTGATGGCTTCGGTAAGGCTGGGGTCAAACGAACGGTAGTAAGAGCGGAAGGAACGTCTGTGAGAGTGGACGCTCCTTCTACTCGACACCCGTCTGGATGCCTCGCTGAGCGCAGTTAGTGTACTCAGCGCTGCAAGGCTCGATCCTCTTATGGAGGATCGCATTTGCAGCCCCGTCATCGCACGTTTTGAGGGGGAGGCTTTGTGCACGCAATTCGTGCATGCCCTACAGCCTGTGATTGGCCCCGTCGCAGCGTCACAGCGCTGCGACGGATGCTGGGAGGCACGTCAGTATGGGCACACCCAGCACGCTGGTCTGACCCTGGCCTATGTTTACAACAGCTCTGGTTACGTCAGCACCAAGCTTGGATTAGGGCCCAGCGAATTTTTGTGTCTCCCAGTAACTGATAAAGAGCATAAAGTAATAATAAAAGAAGAGAATGAACAAACGAACATGAAAGCCTCAGATGTTTCCCCAACCATTACCCAGTGCCACGGTTCCTTTTATTATCCTTCCACCCAGCAGTTGAACTTACAGAGTATTTCCTCTTTACCTCCACCGCAAATCCTATACTTCCCCTTCGCTAGAAGGAGGCGAAATTCAATATAGCAAAAGGCACGCAAGCAAGCCACTGCATTATGCATCGGGCCCCAGTATTGGAAGAAATGTAAATAGTGTTTTATTTAAAACATCTGTCCACAGTGGGATAGATGAACGCGCGTGTCTGCCGTCCAGCTGTTGCACTTTTAATGCTTCGAATAATAATAATAAAATAAAATGGCCTAAAGAAATCCTCAAAGCCCCAGGACAGGAATGCGACTTTCAGGATCCAAGCAGCGGGCGCTCAACACCAAAAAAATGTGATTTGGAGTTCATCATCAGCACTTTTCTACTTCTATAACTTTTATATACAAGTCATCAGTACGGAGAATTTATATTTGAGGGATTATGAGATGCAATAAAGATTTATAATGTGCGGCATTAGCTGTATGAAAAGAAGATTGTGTTTCCTCAATGGATTCAGGTAAAAATTGCATCTTTCCCCCTCTCGCGGTGCCGAAACACTTGACAACTAGGATATAAAAAAAGGTCTCCAGGGCTAGATGTTCCTCCATCCTCCCTCCCCGTGGCAAGGGCATATGCACAACATTGTTAGCAGGACCTATGTGCGCAGCCACATCACTGGTGATATTCATTCTGGCCAACTCGGTGCCGATGTGAAGGAAGCTTCTGATTTCCACCATTTTTCAACCTTCTCCATACTTTCTCTTTGTATAGTTTTTCGATACTGCCATCTCTAGTAAGGTTTATGTAGTTGTATATGATAGACCCAACCCATCTACGGTCCTACTCCAATTTTGACATTAAGCTAAGCGCCCAACCTGTACAATATAACGGCCTGAGCGCTTAGCTTAAAATTAGCATGTCCTGTTCAATTCGAGACACGAGCTCAGCATACGTCTCTGTACATTAATGTCTCCTATATTTTATATGGGAGACATTAATGTGGAGGCTGCAGATGAAGAACCAATTGTTCGAACCTTACTCATTCTTCGTCTGTGCCTAGTGTCAGCAACGAATAACATCTCTGAAAGGCGGGTTACGTTATTTCACTTCTGCAAAAATCACTTAACACATTAATAAACCCCATTAAAAAATCCCACACTCATTTCAGATCCCTCGGTGAAGAGAGCAGCATGATCCGCTTCTTCCTCACTCCGTAGGCAGCTGAATGCTGTGAACAAATAGTTCCCAGTGTTCTTCTATGAATCCCTCAGCCATCCCAACCTGATCCAGCAGGATCGAGTCTGACTCCATGGAGACCGGCTGGATGAAGTAGAGGTAACATCACTGCTCTATAAACGTGGAGACCCAGATTCAATCCCGGCCAGAGCACCTCTCCAGTAAGTGTCCTTGGGCAAGACACCTAACGGTACATACTTGCCTACCACACAATGGGCCATATTACATAGTTGGTGCTAACTAAACCAGAGCTGGTGTAAACTTACCAGAGCCATTATAGTCTATGGAGCTGTTAAGTTAACAACAGCTCTGGTTAAGTTAGCACCAACTTTGTAATATAGCCCAATATCGGCTGTGGAGTCCAGTGATAACACCTCTGCCTTTCGACTGTGGAGAAACAAGTCAAAAATCCCATTCAGGACGTCCCTCCAATACAACGATGGAGAAGTCTCGACTTTACGAGAAGCGGATTCAACCTAACCACCAGGTCGCTGATCTACAATCATGGAAAGACAACTCAACCCCACTCAGAAGACACCACCAGCGAGTGTCCTTGGGCAAAACACCTAACGATATGGAGGCACCTACCACACAAAATACTTGTACATCTCATAGATTGTAAGTTCCCTTGGGAACAGGGTCCCCCTGAATCAGGCTGTATCATCCGTGTGTGGTATTCTAATGTATCAACTCCTCGTAAAGCGCTGTGTAATTTGTGACGCTATATATATAAAACGGATAATAATGATAACCTATGGACTGTTGGAGCTGATAACAGTGTAGATGCATAGCACCTCAAAAAATGTTTGCGACTCGAGCTACGGTCACTTTTAATGTCTCCTGTGGAATAGGGTGCCTCGTTTTTTTCATGTTGGCACTGAGCTGGGGAGGGCTGAAATTGTTGATTTGCTCTTCTCAACAGCCTGCTGCCTGACATATATTCCATTGTAACAATGATATTGAATTTAAATGTCTACACTCATTCACCTTTTACAATATAGCAAAAAAATAGGTGTATACAAATACTTATCTTTCAAATAACAGGACAATCTTCCAGGAGACGGTTCGCTTTCTCCTTATAAAGCCAGAATGAAATACAAATCGGAAGATTCTATGTCCTATAGAACAGATATGATGAATAATAACTCGCAAAATCCGAAAGGATGAAGTGTCCTTGGAGTAGATGCACTAGATCTGGATGGATTTGGCTTCCATAGTTCGCCAATGGGAGTCGTGGTGGATGTCTTGTGCCAGGAAATCGCCACAATAGTTTCGAAATATAACAGTTTTAAAGAATAAATACTTTTTTATTAAAACAAATAAAACGCCCATAAGCCCGACGCGTTTCGTCTGCAAAAAACAGACTTCCTCAGGGGCAATATACAGGTCAGTACAAAACAAATCATAATCCAATGTTCTTCCATTATCCTTTGATCTGGGATACCGACTCCATTCTCTGATCTCACTCAGATACAGGATCCAAGGGTGACCGTTATGATGTCATTTCTACTGACACTATGGTTCGGTTCTTGCTGGGAAAGCTTTCTGGGGTCACCATTGACATTGCACAGGTTTTACAGGGTATATGAGCCCATGCCTCTCAATGGATTAATAATTATCCCCTGCCCACTCACCCTTTCAGCTTAGAGTATCCGTTTATGTGTCAATTGCAGAATATACAAACACATTTATAAACAAATCTACATTTAAACGGTGTAATTATAACAGCATTAAAGTGCATTAATGATTGGCGTCCCGAGCAAGCCTCAGACAGAAGATTGTATTTTGTTTGATATCTGGGAATATAGAATTTGCCAGTTCAGTCAATTTACTCAATTTGTGTGTTTTTGTCTTTTTTTTTTCTCCCCACCACAAAGCTTGATGGATCTCCTAGCTCCAAAGATGCTCAGAGAGATGCAGTGTCCCAGATGTCCCTGCAGTTGAGTAAAGTGCAATACTACCCGAATTCCCCTGATGCTTGCACCCCAAAATCTCCAAAATGCAGCCTGAGGAATGACAGGTAATCAAGAATGATCACTTTCTCGTCTTTGCCCTTTCAGAAATAATAGGATGTATGAAATCCGTTTGTTTCCATTTGAGACGGTTTTGATCTGGAATTAGCATACATTGCTTGAACCATGAATGGATTTTTATTTATTTATAAAAAGTGTTTTACCAGGAGGAATATATTATTATCTCTCTTTTTCTCAGTGATGTCATTCGGCGCAAAGTGCTAAGTCTCAGGAACAAGCTAGTTATATACAGGGTTATTCAGAAAAGAGATGATCTGGCTCCGAAATTGCACCAAACGGTGAATTTCCCCATACAGTGCAATTTTGTTTGCATTCGGCTATTCAGAAAGCAGGCAGTTTGGCAAATTTTGGCGAATTACCAGCAAAAATCAGTGCTGTTCGGCAGCAGTGAAAGTCCCCATAGAGAAGCAATGGTTAATCTATTCAGAGAACGCCGAACAGCGAGAAATGCTCTGATGTTCGGTGGTTTCATTTGGCAGGTTTAATCAGGTGAATACCATAGGTTTCAATGATAAAAACATTCCCTTTTTTTTATGACATCTATTAAACCGTTTATTCTTTTAATCTGCGGCAAAAAGTCGATTTATTTATTTATTATGATCTTTTAGCCATATTTTGGGATTTTTTAGGCACATTTTTTTTCCCCCGAGTATTTTTGCAAACATTTCAAATTTGAAACTTTCAATCGTTTGGGTTTTTTTTTACCCCGTTCGCCGGCTTGTTGGCTTTTTCCGGCAGCCAGTCGGTGCTGTATTCGGTGGATTGTTGACTTTATTTGGACGAGTTTGGGTTTTTTCAGCGGATGGTCGGCTTTTATCGAATGCGTGCAGTGGTTTTTCGGCGTTTTTTCTGTTCGATGCGGCGGATTTTCAGATGCGGTCAGGAGATTAGCCTTGTACTTCGGGGAAATGTTGAATTCACCGCAGGGTCTAGGAATTAGATTCCCTGAAGTGCATGGAACGAGAGAGCACCGAAGTTTCGGTGCTCTCTACATAACCCTGACAGTTAAAGAAAGAAGAAACTGCTGGTGACATTAGGGTAGGGGAAGAATCCAAGGAAGGAACCTGGTCAGATGGGTGGAAAAGCAGTGTTTTAAATGACATTCTTGAAGTAAGCATTTCTGGTACTTTATTGTAAGGTCTGCATTATGACCACTGCCGTGTTAAAATGCTTTAAAGAGAGAGTCTAGGCACCTAGACCGTTTAATGTGAATGGTTATGGTGACCTGAGTGTCCTCCCCTACCCCGAAATCTGTCACTCAAAATTGAGCTGATCAGGTGTCAAGGTTTTAGGTCAGGAGTGTATAGTTACTGCATACCTGACAAGTTAATGACGCAACACACTCACAGTGAGAACCATTGGATTTGCTGGATGCTTGAGCCAACATCCATCCTCTGGCATGCTGCGGTTACAGGAAGTAATGATGGCTGCCAGCAGTGGCGTAACTAGAAACCTGAGGGCCCCGGTGCAAGAATCCATGAAGGGCCCCCCAACCCCCCCAAAAAAAAGATCTATATTTTAACTTTTTTTTTCCTGCAATATAAAAAAGATAGTATTGCCCCCAGCTGACACGGATATATACTGTATATTGCCCCCAGCTCACATGGATATATATATTGCCCCAGCTCACATGGACATATATTGCCCCCAGGCCACACATGGATATTTTTGCCCCCAGCTCCTGTATAAATTTACTCCAGCTCCTGTATATATTTGCCCCCAGCTCATGGATATATTTGCCCCCAGCTCATGGATATATTGCCCCAGCTCATGGATATATTCTCATGGATATATTGCCCCAGCTCATGGATATATTGCCCCAGCTCATGGTTATATTTGCCCCCAGCTCATGGATATATTGCCCCAGCACATGGATACTGCCCCAGCTCATGGATATACTGTCCCAGCACATGGATACTGCCCCAGCTCATGGATATACTGCCCCCAGCTCATGGATATACCGCCCCCAGCTCATGGATATACTGCCCCAGCTCATGGATACTGCCCCAACTCATGGATATACTGCCCCCAGCTCATGGATATACTGCCCCCAGCTCATGGATATACTGCCCCCAGCTCATGGATATACTGCCCCAGCTCATGGATATACTGCCCCAGCTCATGAATATACTGCCCCCAGCTCATGGATACTGCCCCAGCTCATGGATATTGCCCCAGCTCATGAATACTGCCCCAGCTCATGGATACTGCCCCAGCTCATGGATATATTTGCCCCCAGCTCATGGATATATTGCCCCAGCTCATGGATATATTGCCCCAGCTCATGGATATATTTGCCCCCAGCTCATGGATATATTGCCCCAGCTCATGGATATATTCTCATGGATATATTGCCCCAGCTCATGGATATATTGCCCCAGCTCATGGATATATTTGCCCCCAGCTCATGGATATATTTGCCCCCAGCTCATGGATATATTGCCCCAGCACATGGATACTGCCCCAGCTCATGGATATACTGTCCCAGCACATGGATACTGCCCCAGCTCATGGATATACTGCCCCCAGCTCATGGATACTGCCCCAGCTCATGGATATACCGCCCCCAGCTCATGGATATACTGCCCCCAGCTCATGGATATACTGCCCCCAGCTCATGGATACTGCCCCAGCTCATGGATATACTGCCCCCAGCTCATGGATATACTGCCCCAGCTCATGTATATACTGCCCCAGCTCATGAATATACTGCCCCCAGCTCATGGATACTGCCCCAGCTCATGGATATTGCCCCCAGCTCATGGATATACTGCCCCCAGCTCATGGATATACTGCCCCCAGCTCATGGATACTGCCCCAGCTCATGGATATACTGCCCCAGCTCATGGATATACTGCCCCAGCTCATGGATATACTGCCCCCAGCTCATGGATATACTGCCCCAGCTCTTATGGGTATATAGGGCCCCCCAGCTCAACTCAGGCTCCTCTGCTGCCGCCGTTCCTCTCCGTGGTGAGCGGCCGCTGAAAGCATGCAGCCTGGCCGCTCACCGGAAACCACCTGACCAGCGCAGCCGAGTTCTCGCGAGATCTCGTGCGCTGGTCAGCTAGTTCCCATCCCACGCGAGCGGCCAAGCTGCAAGCCAGCGGGCCGCTCGCAGGGAGGGGAACAGCCGGCGGTGCTGCTCCCAGATTCCGGCGCTTTTTGCAGGAATCTGGCGGCGGCGCTGGGCCCCCCTCCAGTGGCAGAATGCCAGGGCCCGGGCGCAACTGCGACCCTGGTACTTCCGCCACTGGCTGCCAGCTTGGCGCAGCACAGGTGGAGCCGGATGCTGGTTAAGGAATAAGTATTAATAGACACTCATGGATTAAAACAGGGGGAGAGGACAAGGAGTGGTAGAGGGGTTGGAGGGGTTAATATTTAACCCCTGGTATTTTTCTCTCCACTCCCATTCAACTCTAGACTAGAGTGTCCCTTTAGGTTAAAATTCATAGGCTTTTAGCATATCTTGCTTTAACACGCGCTCATTTTTAGTATTATACTGCTTTACAGTGATGATGCTGTAGATTAGGGGTGTCAAACTCTGGTCCCCCAGATGTCGCTGAACTCCCAGGATTCTGAGGCCATCTAGTGTATTCAAACACTTCTCTTAGATTGTAAGCTCTTGGGCAGGGTCCTCTCTACTACTGTTCTGTGTGTTTAACTTGTCTGGACATTTGTTATTCTGTCTCACCCATTGTACAGCGCTACGGAACTTGTTAGCGCTTTATACATACCTGTAATTGTAACTTTTGGGAGTTTTAGTCCATCAAGAGTGTGGGGGGGGGGTCACAGTTTGATATCCTGGCTTTAGAGTTTTTGGAATTCATGGCTTGTTTCATATTTGTGTGCATAGTGTGCCCTTACATAGTTATATTGTAACCATGTATCTGTGCTTTTGTTACACATGTTGTAACAGTTTCTCTTCTAAAAGGATGCAGGATATGGAAGCTGAATGTGAGGAATTTTGGGACTGGTTGCTTGACATGGAGGCGACTGTAAAGAACAGCCTTGGGCTACTGGTGTCAGAGGATCAGCACCTTCAGATGTGCAAGGTGGGTCAGAATATTTATCAAGGAGATTTCTGTATTCAAAGAAACATCAACATCTTCAGTAAATAAGCAGTGACTTATTTCAATTTATGTCATATGGAGCAATTGATGGGCTTGAAAGGTTTCCATAATGGGAAGTGCACTGCCACGTGATGCATTACAGGGTGAGTACTGCTCATCTGCAACTCTAACATCTGGAAGACTCTGAAAACCATAATTTTCGGAGCAATCCCGATTCTAGTAATTCTGGATTAGGGGCGCTGCCACTCTGGAACCCGACTCCCAAGTGCTGCAGGAGACCAAGGACACGCTAGGAGCCTCTGGGCAGCCCCAGGTTTTGATGTGCTGCATGGAGTCACGTTGACGTCGAGTAGCATGTGTACATTCTGGCGACTACAGCAGGAAGGGGATCGTGACTCTCCCGTCGTGATCTCCATCTGAAATCCAGAATGCTTGAGAACCTGAGTATTCCAGATAAAGATGCTCCATATGAACTTAGATGCCAAGTGCGGGACCTCTGTCATGGTATATGCATGCATACCTAATGACTGCTTTTATGACATTATCCCACTTAGAGGGGACATACATCCTCCCAACATGCTCTGCAACAAAATGTTTAAAAGGATACTCTAGGGTTAAAACCAGAAGGGGGTGACATGGCACTGGCAGGATTAAATATTAACCCTTCCTGAAACCCTCTGCACCCTTATCTCCAGTTTTAACACTATAGAGTATTATTAAAACTGCTTTTTTCCAGCAGTAGCAGCAGATTCCCTTAGCGCAGCACTCGACTCGACATACTGCAGCTTCTTCTCAAGCTGCAGATGTCGTGTGACCCTTAGGAACCTGGACGTTCCAGCAAGTGCCCAGTCCAGCCCATCCAATGCTTCTCAGTGTGAACGTATTGAGAGCCATTGGTTGGGAATAGGTTCCAACAGTGTCCTGCTTTATGTAACTCATCCATTAAATGGAGATCAGCAGCTGCTGATTTCAGCTTGTTGGCAGCACTTATTCCCCATACTCTTTGGGCTGAATTAGACCTCCAAAACTGTCCCCTTCTTCTGTCCAGTCGGGGTGACGCCGCATAGGTCACTATGACTACTTAAATTACATTGAGTAGTCAGAGTGCCTATAGGATGTCCAAACTCTGGCCCCCCAGATGTTCCTGAACTACAACCCCCATGCTTCTCCACCCATCTAATACAGTCAGAGATTTCTGGGAGTTGTTGTTCAGGATCATCTGGGGACCGGAGTTTGGAGATCCCTGGCCTAGGATGTCCAAATAAGTAGGTCCTGCAATGAGGCACCTGCGACAGGAAGGGGGGGGAAATACCAGGGAGGGTAGTCAGTCCCCCAAACAGTATTTAAATTAGGACAAGTTAGTACCTGCTGACATGGAGACGTCCAGTCCAGCCATAGATGAGACAAGTACATTACCAGTCTGAATTGCATCATAAAATTGCTTTTATTATATGGCTATCTTGTCCTGTATATTCTTTAAAACCTATTCAGTGGATCCTACATATGGTAATGTAACTAGTAGATTGTTTTTGCAATTCTGACAGGAAAAATCTATGTATATGCTATTCATTCAACTGTAACATGTTGCATGCTGGGGTTAGAGCTGTGATTTACAATGGTTTTCATGTCGGGGCACACTGACATGGAACCGCAAATGTCGTTGCACCCAACAGTACTTAAGGATATATAATTTTTATTTTTAAATGCAAGTATGAGTCTGTTGAAACTAGTTCAGTCCAATTAACCTCCCGATTGTGCAACCTTTGAGGCGACTAGTTGAAAAATACTTAGATACAAAGTGATATACAGACTTTACAGAGTTATCAGGCTCCGCGGAGAAGCAGTGGTTGGAATTCCTATTTCATTTCTCATTCACATGGATAACTCAAACCTGCCCAATATACATCAATAGCACTTATTTTAATATAAGGCTTTCCTGGCAGAAACCGGGTCATAAAAAGCCAAGAAGGGCCTAGTTTTACTTATTACTCTAGTTATGTAACATGCGGTGCTGAAAGGGTAGAGTGACCCCCCCCTCAACATATTGTGATATAGACACTGGACACAGGGATCAGTGCTTCTGCTTTTCTTTATTGGGCAGCCATGGTACTTGCACGGTACATCATGAACAGGAACAGAAACAAATATAAAATAAACGCCCTACTCCTATATGTGGAGGCTGACTAAACTTTCGGAATTCCTGTCTGAAATATTGGGCAGCTAAGCCGCTTACCAATCAGTGAAAAAAAAATCAAATATACTTTCCTTCTGTGTTCAGGATTTTGCTTCCTTTCTTGCTGCACCCTGCACCAAGACTGCACTCTCAGAGGGAACCACTGCAGGGCAGTCCTAATCAGACATCGGCTGTTAACCCTCTAGGGCATGGTTTCCCAAACCTGTCTTCGGGATCTTCAACCAGGCCAGATTTTGCAGATCCCCTTGGGGAAATGCAGACTGAATCCTGCAATCATGGATAGGCATAAGGCTATCCTAAATAAAAGATAAATCCAGGTAAAGTATCCATGTAATTGGGCAGACTAGATGGGCCGAAAGGCTCTTATCTGCCGACATTTTTCTATGTTTCTATCACTGAGCAGCAAATCATATCACTGTGCTGTGCTTCAGATATCTATCGAACATGGCGTGGCAGCGGGACCTGTGGACAGGTTTGGGAAACACTGCTATAGGGGGAAAAGGGGAGTTGTTCATTCGCCTGCTGATAAATCTGTGGTCTGTTATATATATATATACTGTATATACTTATACACACACACACTTGCTCATCAGACAAGTTTTTTAAATTTAAGCTCTCAAAACACTAAAGACAATCTGACTTTCTCCGGCAACGCAACGGTTGAAGGAAATAGGGGAAAAAATAAGTAAATAATTAAATAAATCCAGAAAGGCAGGAGGGGGCACATGGATGGAAAGGGTGTGTATGCGTCTTTCATCCGAAATACCAGCCTTCCATAAATCAAGCTCATTTAGGCAATTTTTATGGATGTAAATCTATAAACTGTCATGTCAGAATTGCTAAGAACATATGGTATATTTCACCGAGCAGATTGCAACTCATAAAACGTAAAATTGATAACTAGGAAGAAAAAAAAAAAAGAGCCCAGTAGAAAAAAAATAACCAACAATTTTAACACCATCAGATTCTCTCTGACCCTTTTTAAAGCACTTCCACCTCACGCTTCATGTTTTGCCATCTAGTTTTTATTGTGCATTATAGCTTTATATTGTACGGTCGAGGCCGTATCCTCATGCTTCCTTGACACTTTCAGTGCTATTCAGAGAGCACTGAAATGTCACCGACATTTCGGTGCTCTCCCATTCACCGCACTTCGGCAAGTTTGATTCGCCGACCCTGCGGTGAATTTGGCATTCACTGCAGGGTCCCCGAAGTGCAGTGAATCAACCCGCCGAACGAATCAAAAGACTGGTACAAAACCTCTGAATCGATCCGAAAAACCACCCCTAAACCGCTGAATCAATCCGAAAAAACACTGAATCGATCCGAAACACCGCCGAAAACCCACCAAATTCATCAGACAATCCAACGCAAAACCGCCGAATCAACCTGAAAAAAAGCAGACAACCTGACCGACAGAACGCCAACCAGCCCGCTGGAAAAAGCCGCCGAACAAAGGTTAAAAACAAACAACAACACTGCAGCTTTCAAAAGGCGTTTTTAAAAACAACTGCTGCATGAAAATGCCTGGAAATAATATATAAGGTCTTTTGAATAATAATAATAAGAAAGTCTGTTACAGATAAAAACCCCGTCATTTTAAAAAAATCGGGAAAAACATCTTGCCGAATAAAATCCCCAAAAATTCCTAAATAATAAATAGACTTTTTGCTGCAAATGAAAAGGATAAACGGTCGAATAAATATTTAAGAAAAACAGGGTAATTTTTTACATTGAATGCCATGGGATTCACTTGTTTAAACCCGTCAAACTACATCACTGAAAATCAGGGCATTTTACTGACACATCAGTGCAGTTCGGCATCCTCTGAATAGATTACATCTCTATGGGACAATTTCACTGCCGCCGAATGTTGCCAATCTGAGGTGAACTGCACAGGAATTTGCCATCAATTCGCCTGTATTTGGTGAATTGACAGTTTGGTGAATAGACGAACTGCCATAAAATGGCACCATTCTGTGCATTTTGGTGGCAAGTTCGGCTCTTATTGAAGAACCCCTTTATTTCTTTAGTACTTGACACCTGTTGATAACCTATGACGGTCTGACTTGCACCTCATGGGAAGGATGAGGTCAAGAGTGATCTAAGCTGTCAAATAATGCCCACTTCATGCCTGACTCATGCTCGCTAAGCTGGATTGCAATCAGAGGTCTCCCCCTGGCAGTAGTAGTCCTAAGCATTTTGAGAACCACTGCAGTTGAACTGGCTGAATCACACCACTGCTACCACTTCTACCCCAATCTCTGTTTTAACCCCAACATTCCATTAACTGTAACCCTGTCCTCCCTTCTAACTGTAACACAGCACTGACCTGAAGATTTTCCTTTAATTCCAACAAACCCTTAAACTCAAAACCCAACCCCTTCACTTCCTTCGAAGCCTAATTCAAACACTTCACCAAACTTGTCCCCGACCCTAACCTCTTCGTATCTCTCTATAATCCCAGCAACAAGCCATAGTAATGCACTAAACCCAACTATACCTTGTAACCCAAACTCAACTGGTTCAACCTACTCAACTCTTGGCCCATCCCTAATAATCGGCTAACCTTCCAGTCCCATCATTCAACGGATTCTAACCTCAACCCTAGCTTCCTTTATAACCCCAAACCAAACATCACATTCAACTGTTACATTCTCACTAAACCCACCATAACTTCAATGCTATCACCAACTCTAACTGCTTCCGACCTTGTCATAGTGGCGTCATTCTGAAGTTAGCCGCTTGTCCTTTGACGATGCCATGGTGCTGGTCAGATGCCCATAGACCCTAAATGGTAATTCTGGTCAAATTATACAAAAGGGAGATTGTGATGGTATAAATCATATTTGTATTTGATACCCTCAGGGAATTGTATCTTATGAATCAATAACAGAGCCAGAAACACAGCTGAACTGGACCCACCACCTCACTGTTAGGCTAGTTTTCACAAACATTTGCAATTCCCTCTTCAGTACTCAATGATTTCCAGTTTCACTTTGATATCTAGCTCTGTATTCGAAGGAACTTGGCAAAGAGTCCTTCGTGTTTCCTATCTGAAAAACCATTTTGATTCATAATTAAATAAGAAACACAGTCAGGAAAACGACTTCACATTTACATATTATGGATCTAAAAGAATTAAGACAATGCATTAGAGTCACGCATACATATGAAGTCCATACCGCCAGTACACAATGGGAGAATTGCGGCAAACAGTGGGTAGGAGGTAAACTAATTAAACAGCTGGGGACATGTAAATAAAAAAAGCATGTAATACAAAGTATATACTAATTAACAAATGAATTACTGAATTTGTCATACTGCTGGTCTGTACACTGAATATATTAATTTACCCAGCAGCCTCTTCATATGCCGAATTTCTTTCTCTCTTTCAGTAATTACATTTGCAGTGCATGTAAATTAAATGTTCTTCATTTAGTATGGAGGTTGGGTTTAGATATACCTCTGAGGAGTTTATTGACTTCCATTGTTTATTTATTTATTTATAAAGGATTTTACCAGGAAGGATACATTGAGACTTCACTCGTTTTCAAGTATGTCCTGGGTTCAAGAACATTGAAGTTTTGTGTTTCGGCGTTGTGTTTTATTCAGTGTTCTTATGGTTATATTTTTAAATTCTTTTTTTATCTGCTGTGTCAAACAAAATATATTTTATTGTAATAGACATTTGCCCAGTACCTGTCTATAGTTGATAATAGGGGGAGTTTTGTCCTTCCACTGATGTACTGATTACTTACAGTTGTGTTCAAAATTATTCAACCCCCACTGAAATTGAGTGTTTTGGCCAGTTTGACATTGATTTTGATCATTCAGTCATCTTGCTTACAATTAAATCAAAGAGGCACGTGTAGGTCAGACAAATATAACATAACATTTATAATGAAATAACCACAAATGTCTTTTCTGTGCTCACATCATTATCATTTTATTCAACCCCCAAGTGACATTCAATCTTAGTACTTAGTACAACATCCTTTTACAGTTATAACAGCTTTTAAACGTGAAGCATAGCTTGACACAAGTGTCTTGCAGCGATCTACAGGTATCTTCGCCTATTCGTCATGGGCAAAAGCCTCCAGTTCAGTCACATTCTTAGGCTTGCACACTGCAACTGCTTTCTTTAAGTCCCACCAGAGGTTCTCAATCGGATTTAAGTCAGGTGACTGCGATGGCCACTCCAAAATATTCCAGCCTTTAATCTGCAACCATGCTCTAGTGGACTTGGAGGTATGCTTGGGATCATTGTCCTGTTGAAAGGTCCAACGTCTCCCAAGCCTCAGGTTTGTGACGGACTGCATCACATTGTCATCCAATATCTCCTGGTACTGAAGAGAATTCATGGTACCTTGCACACGCTGAAGCTTCCCTGTACCTGCAGAAGCAAAACAGCCCCAAAGCATGATTGACCCCCCGCCATGCTTCACAGTAGGCAAGGTGTTCCTCTTCTTCATAGGCCTTGTTCTTCCTCCTCCAAACATAGCGTTGATCCATGGGCCCAAACAGTTCTAATTTTGATTCATCAGTCCACAGAACACTATCCCAAAACAATGATGCTTCCTATGGTCTCTCTTGGTATGTTTAACATCCTTGCAATCTTCTTATAGCCATTGTCCTTCCTGTGAAGAGTAATCACCTCTTCTCTTGTCTTCCTGGACCATTCTCTTGACTTCACCATGTTTGTAACCACACCAGTAAATGTCTAGAAGGAGCTGAGTATCACAGTCATTTTAAAGCTGCCTAATTGGTGCTTATTATGCTTTATTGCTGCTCCGTGACATCCACAGGTGTTTCAATACCTGATTGAAAACACTTGAATGAACCTCTGTTCTTCAGAGTGGTAGTCTTTAAGGGGTTGAATAATTGTGTCAATGAAGAATTCACAAAAGAAACATTTACTACTGTATTACAAAACCAATTGATGTCATTTTAGTTGCATATGGTTCTTTAAAAAGTTCTTGTAGGATTTCATTCTGAATACAATTACAAATGTACACTAAATTCCCTAAAACCCTTTACAGCATTGGGGGTTGAATAATTTTGAACACAACTGTAGTAGGAACCAAACTGAGACTGATCCAGAAGATAAAAAAATGGCGCTAGACACTACCTTCAATAGTGTCAGAGGTGCACAAAACAGAGCCGGGTGTGTATGCAGGCTTCTACATAGGTGAGTGTTCTTAATCCCACCTTTGCTCTGTTATTCAACTGGAACATATTATCTCCTATGAAGTTCTCTTTGTTTATTTGGAGGAGCCTGGGAGTTGTTAATAAAGAACAGGGCTGTGTCACCCCATAGTACACCAATGTTTAATGCCCCATCTAATCCACCCTCATACTTCTATGTTTACATCTGTCACCTTAATTCATCTACAGTGGATATAAAAAAGTCTACAAACGCTGTTAAAATGTCAGGTTTCTGTGATGTAAAAAATGAGATCAAGATAAATCATTTCAGAACTTGTTCCACCTTTTAATGTGACCCATAAACTGTCCAACTCCATTGAAAAACAAACTGAAATCTTTTAGGTGGAGGGAGGAAAAATAAAAACCTAAAATAATATGGTTGCATAAGTGCGCACACCCTTAAGGCTGGGGTCAGGCGAAAGCAGTGCGAATGCGCATGCAGCTGCACTTTATTATGGCCGTAGTAGCAGCAAATGACATCCAATGACGGCTGATATATGAAGTACGGCCGCACGAAAGTTCGGCCACGCAACGCAAGCGGCAAACGAATGCATTTTTTCGAGAACGTCGAACCGCTAGTACTGACGTACAGAGTGTGCTGCGCCCGCATAGCGGCGTGTGTGCATGATTAGGAGACGTCAGACGCTGCTCATGTCTTGCCAACATCACGCCCAAATTGATTTGGTTACTCATATTTCTCGTTATATTGAAGATCTGTAAAAAAATCACACACGAAAATGCGCATCATATGACCGCTTTCGCGTCTTCCGTGAAAAAATACGTCAATGCGTTTTTTTTACGGACGATGCGAAAAATGCGTTCGTTTGACCCTAGCCTTAACTAATACTTTGTTGAAGCACCTTTTGATTTTATTCCAGCACTCAGTCTTTTTTGGGTATGAGTCTATCAGCATGGCACATCTTGACTTGGCAATATTTGCCCACTCTTCTTTGCAGATCAGCCCACAGATTTTCCATCGGATTCAGGTCTGGGCTCTGGCTGGGCCATTCCAAAACTTTAATCATCTTCTGGTGAAGCCATTCCTTTGTTGATTTGGATGTATGCTTTGGGTCGTTGTCATGCTGAAAGATGAAGTTCCTCTTCATGTTCGGCTTTCTAGCAGAAGCCTGAAGCTTTTGGTCCAATATTGACTGGTATTTGGAACTGGTCATAAGTCCCTCTACTAAGACCTTGACTAAGACCCCCGTTCCAGCTGAAGAAAAACAGCCCCTTGGCATGATGCTGCCACCACCATGCTTCACTGTGGGTATGGTGTTCTTTTGGTGATGTGCAGTGTTGTTTTTGCACCAAACATATCTTTTGGTATTATGGGCAAAAGGTTAACACATTTTCCCACATGCGTTTGGGAGACTTCAGATGTGTTTTTGAAAAATTTAGCCGGGCTTGGATGTTTTTCTTCGTAAGAAAAAGATTCCGTCTTCCCGCTCTACCCCATACCCCAGACATATGAAGAATACGGGAGATTGTTGTCACCGGTACCGCACAGCCAGTACTTGCCAGATATTCCCGCAGCTCCTTTAATGTTGCTGTAGGCCTCTTGCAGTTTTCTTCTCGTCTTTGCATCACATTTGGAGGGACGTCCAGTTCTTGGTAATGTCACTGATGCGCCATATTTTCTCCACCTGATGGTGACCGTCTTCACTGTGTTCCATGGTTTATGTAATGCCTTAGACATTCTTTTGTACCTTCTCCTGACTGATACCTTTTAACAATGAGATCCCTCTGATGGTTTGGAAGCTCTGTGCGGACCATGGCTTTTGCTGTTGAAAGAAAATGTCAGGAAAGACCTACTAGAACAGCTGAACTTTATCTGGGGTTAATCAGAGGCCCTTTAAATGATGGCAGGGGTATATCCACTCCTTTTTAACATGGTTTTGAATGTGGTTGATTAATTCTGAACAACGCTACATCCCCAGTTATAAGAGGGTGTAAACGCTTATGCAACCATATTATTTTAGCTTTTAATTTTTCCTCCCCCACCTAAAAGATTTCAGTTTGTTTTTCAATTGAGGTGTACAGTTTATAGGACACATTAAAGGTGGGTGAAGTTCTGAAATGATTCACCTTTCTCTTTTTTTTTACATCAGAGAGACCTGACATTTTAACAGGGGTGTGTAGACTTTTTCTATCAACTGTATGTACATATGGCCTCCTTGGTACAATTCCCTCTCACTTTCCACCCTCCATTTCAGCCTTCGTTCTCCCAAAGCCAATACAGTAGTCCTGTAATTCCACCATTTATAGAGCGGACATGGGGGAAAGGTAGGACCAGCGAACTGTCATTAGAAGTAAGAAACAGAATGGCTGCAATAAGAGGGTAATGTAACAGGACTGTATGTAATTAGGGCAGAATGAAGAGGTTGGTACAAACCAGGATGGCTTTATTTTGCTGGGATGTTTGATCCTGACCTGGAGAGGCTGCGGGAGAGGAGACCTGGAGAGGCTGTGGGAGAGGAGACCTGGAGAGGCTGTGGGAGAGGAGACCTGGAGAGGCTGTGGGAGAGGAGACCTGGAGAGGCTGTGGATGAGGAGACCTGGAGAGGCTGTGGGAGAGGCTGCGGGAGAGGCTGCGGGAGAGGAGACCTGGAGAGACTGTGGGAGAGGAGACCTGGAGAGGCTGCGGGAGAGGCTGTGGGAGAGGAGACCTGGAGAGGCTGTGGGAGAGGAGACCTGGAGAGGCTGTGGGAGAGGAGACCTGGAGAGGCTGTGGGAGAGGAGACCTGGAGAGGCTGTGGGAGAGGAGACCTGGAGAGGCTGCGAGAGAGGAGACCAGCCTCGGCATGGACTGGACTGCTGTGCTGTCATGGCTTTTGTGAACAAATAAGTAGAAAATTGCATGCTGGATTCCCACCAGGAATAACTTTATTCGAATCAAACAATGCAACATTTGGGCACCCACAGAGCCTTTTTCAAGCTTGAGACTTGATAAAGGCTCTATGGGAGCCGAAATGTTGCATTGTTTGACTCCAAAAAGCTGTCTTGGTGAGATGCTGGTGTGCAATATTCCACTTTGTTCACAAGTACCTGATGGGGAGCTGCTGCTCAAACCTGGATCATGGTGGCACCTGGAAAAAAAGCATAATTATATACAGTATGTCACATAAAAACTGAGTACTCTACCCTGTTTTTTTTCTGTATGGTGCCAACATGACTCTGGCTGTTTTCTTTAGCTCCTGGGCAGACTTGGCCACATTGAAAGTGTCTGGAGTGAGTTAGAAGTGCCAACCAAATGACAGTCACACATCCTCCTCTCCGTTGTTTTTTTATATCCATTCACACACATATAGGGTAGTTCAAAGAGATTCGAAAAGTCATCGCACGTTCGGTGACTTTTCATTCTCTTCAATTCGGTGCAAATCGGCTTTCCCATTTCGGCCACCCTGCGGTGTATTCAGCAAGCACCACAGGGCTGTCGAAGTGCAGGGAAAACCTGGCGAAAACCCGGCGAATGCACGCCGAAAACCCGCAAAAACATCTGGATTAACTTGTCGAAGACGCCAGAAAAACCCGAGCAGGAGCCGATCACACGCAGCGCAGCAGCCGGAAAAAGCTGACACCGTAAAAGAGGCAGTGAATAAATTAGGAAAACAGTTTGCTTGAATGTTTGAAAATGAAACGCTGTTTGCAAAGAAACTACTGAGCGAAAATGTCTGAAATTTACATACGAGGTCCAGGGAATGATAATAAAAAGGGCTGTTACAGAAAAAATAAGTAAAGTTAAAAAAAAAGAAATCGGACTTTTTAAAAAAAAAAAAAAAAAAAAAAAAATGCTTAAAATATCTTAAAAAAATCTATAAATAAAGAGACTCTTTACTGCAGAATTTTATAATGAACGGTTTATTAGATATTGAATTAAAGCAGGAATATTTTTAACATTGAAGCCTATGGTATTTTCCTGAATAAATCTGCCGCATTAAACCACCGAATGACAGGGCAATTCGGGAACCTTTCACTGTTGGTTTGTGTTCTCTGAATAGCCGAAGCAGTGCTTCTCTATGGGGATTTCACTGCCCTCGAACAGGCACCGTATGTGCAGGCAATTCGCCAGGATTTGGCGAATTGCCTGCTCTCTGGATAGCCGAATGGCCAGGAAAGGTAACCAAACGCTGATTTTCAACGTTCGGTTACCTTTCTCCAGCCATTCGGATCTCTTTGAATAATCCTGATAGTCAGCTCCCACAGAGGCTTGTGTCTGCATCACTGTAGGATTTTGTGTAGTTCTATTCTAATCCAATGGTAAAAGCCAGCATAGACCTTCTCATTGGGGGAGACCTCCTCTGAAACTTGGGGTTCCACCTCAACCAGGAAAATGCAATGGAAATAGAAATATAGGTACCGCGTCCGCACACAGTGTCTGCTTCCTCCCTTGTTTATTCAGCACAACATTAAAGAGGCAACGTTTTGGTTCAACACATTGACCGTTCTTAAGCCAGGGCTTGAGAAAGGTCCCTACGTTGGGCCAAACCATCGCCCATCTCGTGTCGTGCTGAATAAATGGAAAGGGTATACGACACTGGTGTGCTGAACCTTTACTTCTACTTTGTGTAGTCCCATGTGATAACAACTTGTCCTATTGCCACTGTTATTACGGAGTTTGTATATTAAGCATTTGTGTCACCTGAGTGTTTATATATATCATCGAGTTGTTTCACTCCTCTATCCTCTAAGCATTGAACAGACTCTTATTGCTATGCAAAATTTATAAACAAAGAATAAAAATAATAAGAAAGACAGGAGGGTGGAAAGGTTTAGAAGACTTGGAACAGAGAGGAGTCTCATGGGATTAGGTATAGAACTCAGATATGGAGGAAAAGATGAAGAACAGAGCAATATGGGTCCTATTCCAAGGTTGGTTTTAACTTAACCAGAGCTGTTGTAAACTTACCAGAGCCATTACACTCTATCGAGTTGTTAAATTTACAATAGCGTTGGTTAAGTTTACACCAACCTTGGAATAGAGCCCTCTGTCCTTTAATGGAGGTCACGCCTTCCCAGTGGCGTAGCGTGGGTTGTTGGCGCCCGGGGCAAGGCAAGAATTGTGCACCTCCCCAACCTGTGGACACGGTAACACACCCCGATTCCCTTCCACCAGTAGAGTATTGACCCCCTTACCCCACAAGCACAAGTACTGTATATTAACAAAATACTGATAAAAAAAAATGAAACACACATGCCCCCCCACGCTACGCCACTGCTAGTAGTCACCCTGTCCCAACATACCCTAGCATAGTTTCACTCTCACACTATACCAGTACCCCCAGTCATTCTCTTCCAGTACCCCCAGTCATTCTCTTCCAGTACCCCCAGTCATTCTCTTCCAGTACCCCCAGTCATTCTCTTCCAGTACCCCCAGTCATTCTCTCCCAGTACCCCAGTCACCCTCTCCCATACCCCCAGTACCCCCCTGTGTGTTGGTCACGCTGCTCTGGTGTCACACAGTGTTGCCTACCTGCGTGGAATTGCTGGTGGCCCAGGGGGAGCTGTCCAGGGGGCTTAGTGGGGACCGGATTTTAAATGTGCTGCAGGGCAGGCACCTCCCTCCCTCCTTCCTGTTCAGCGGCTGCAGGGCTGCCAGTGGCGGGGGACTGGTACAGGAATTCAAGAGGGGCTGACAAATGTGGTACAGGGAGTTCAGTCGAATAATGCTGCACTGCTTCACGTGACTCACGTCAGCATTAAGGAGGAGTCAGGACAGGAGCAGAATTTTCTGTCCTGGTCCTCCCTTCCAGATGCTGAGTGCTTAGTCACCGCCAGTGCCACAAAACAGGCGGCTACCCATGCAAGGGCCTCTCACGGACACCAGTGTCTGTGAGCGGACACATTGCTAATCCCTGCTGGAAAATATTAGTGGTTATAACTTCTTTTGAAATTTTGCGCCCCTAAGAAAATTGCACCCGGGGCAACCGCCCCCGAGCCCCCCCCCCATGCTACGCCACTGCACCTTCCCTTACCTGCTCATCATGAATACAGTAGTTCTGTCTATCTATATGTTTCTCTTCTGGTCTATATCTCACCACCAAAACCCATAAAGAGCAATACCTGTGTCTCCCGGAATTTGTTGTCGTGGATTTATCTGGGGGATGATAATGCTTTCATTCTTTTTTAACATACGAGCAGGCTGGAAGTGGGACGTTAGGGATTGACCAGGAAACCTTATCAGGTCCAAAGCATGTTGTAGGACTCAGAGCAGTTCTGTCCAGTCTGTGCTGGAATGTAGACACATGGCAGCACTGTCCGACAGGGGTAGACGGGATGCGGGGGGTGGGGGGAGAGAGAGATGTATAGCCACATGCTGCACTGATTAGCATGGCTCTCAGACAGATTGTGCTGGCCTCTCGCCCACAGGAAGTTTTAACTATTGTCACCTCTTTAGGTTTTGCGCACAAACCCCTGACACTTCTATGAGGTCAAAGGGTCATCCTATATGAATTAAAGAAAAACAAATCAGCACCTGCATGGCCAATTATCCAATTATTCACTCTTTGCAACTTCAGAGGTTATTCAAAGAGAGCCGAACTGGCCCCGAAATTGCACCGAACAGTGAATTTCCCCATACGGTGCAATTTCAGGGCCATTCGTCTATTCAAAAGCTGGAAATTCGCCAAATATTGGCGAATTGCCAGTGAAATAAGGTGATCTTCGGTGGCAGTGAGATCCCCATAAAGAAGTAATGGTTAATCTATTCAGAGAACACCGAACAGCCGTTCGGTGGTTTCATTCGGCAGGATTAATCAGGCGAATCCCATAGGTTTCAGTGTAAAAAAAATATTCCCCATTTTTATTGAATATTTATTAAACCATTTATTCTTTTAATCTGCAGCAAAAAGTCTTTATATATAAAATTTTTAGGCATTTTTCTGGATATTTTTGGCAAAAGAAATTCAGATTTTTTTTAAAATAGAGTTTTTTTCTGCAACAGCCCTTTAACATTATTATTCATACGACCGTATGTGTAATTTTCAGGCATTTTCGTGCAGTAGTTTTTTGCAAACAGCTTTTCAAAGTCGCAGTGGTTTTTTTATCCTGTTCGTCGGTTGTCGACTGTTTCCGACGACTGGTCGGCCCTCAGGCAGAGCTTCAGCTTTTTTCGGATTCCGGTCGGCGGATAGTCAGGTGCATTCAGCATTTTTTCGGCGGTTTTTAGATCATTCCGATTTTTTTTCGGCGGTTTTGTGCTGGTTTTTCGAATGTGTTCGGCTGATTTTCCCTGTACTTCGGGAACCCTGCAGTGAATGCAGAATTCACTTCAGGGTTGGGGAATTTGATTCCCCGAGGTGCCGGGAAATAGGGATGAGCTGTTCGGTTCGATCAGTTCAGAGTTCGACTCGAACATTGGCAGTTCGAAAGTTTGCGAACTTCGAACTTTTTGGCGTGTTCGGTTCGAGTTCGAAAAAAAAAAACCATTTTGAAAGAAGTATAAAAAATGCTTAAAAAATACTAAAAAAAATCTAGAAATAAAGAGACTCTTTACTGCAGAATATTATAAGCAACGGTTTATTAGATATTGAATTAAAAAAGTACCTAATGTCTAGGTGCAAAGATTCTCACCTCTAAATGACCTGTGCTCTCAAACGGCTTAAACAACATGTGTTTAATTAGTGTTTGGAAATAACATGTGCTTCTAATTAGCATTTAGAATTTGATACATTGCTTGCAGACTGGGTGTGGCCTGCACATGTATGAACAAACACAGTTTGTTTTGAATTCTAAGATGTGTTCATTTCTACTATATGATCCTCTCTGATATGCTGTTTAACCCCTTAAGGACCAGGGCTCTGTAAAGCCAATCATTAATGATGTAGATGTTATGTCATTTGTCATCAAGGGCTTAATAAAATCTTTATCACACTCCTTAGATTTAAACGTAATATTCCAGTATTTGTATGTCATGTACCTCTCCCGAAGGGCCTATGTGAGCATACAATTATTATTGTGTTAGAAATGTCTATGATAAAGCGTACAAGCTGAGTCCCTAGAGTCTCTGACTATCCATTGTCATATATACCTTGCTTTATACATATTAAGCCCCGTTAACACTGTGCGATTTGAAAGTCGTGTGATTTTCCGCGCGATTTTCATATTCGCTACATAGTGCGATAATGTCGCACGATGTCACGCAACGTCGCGGTTTTGTCCGATTTTTGCAAAGCACCACCAATGCAAATCGCAAAATCGCAGATAGCAAATCTCAAAAAAAGGGTCATGTACCAGCGACATGCTACATGTGACGTCGCGTGGCAAGATGTGAACAGCTCCATTGAAATGCATTGGAGAAGCTACACAGTGCGACGTTGCGTGGATTTTGCTGCGACGTCGTGGCAAAATCTGTGCGATAAATCGCTCAGTGTGAACAGGGCCTAATACATTCCCTCATCTAACAGGATAGTATCCAGTCCCTGTGCATTTTAACCCTTTAAGGGTGGCTAGGTGTCTTGTGTGGGTCTCTGATGGCAATGTTTCTATACATCCTACAAATCCGCTACTTCACGGGCAGGTTATGGGGACCTCCTAGGCACGATATTTGAAGGAATTTTTCGTTTTTATTTTTAACCCTTATTTTATGGAAAATTCACTGTTCCTTTAAAAACTTATTTTTTTTAAAACTTTTTGTCCTTGTTTCCTGTCCCCCGGGGCACTACCCGGACCCCCATACACCTTTTATGGCAAATATCTTGCATAAATGCCTTCTTGGAGGGCACTCTAAAAAATCGAACTTTTGAGTCCCCTTGACTTGCATTGAGCTCGGTTCGAGTTCGAGTTCGAACTCGAACTTTTGAAATTGTTCGAATGCGAACCGAACACGGGGATGTTCAGCTCATCCCTACCGGGAAAGAGATCACTGAAATTCCGCTGGAATTTCGGTGCTCTTTGAATAACCCTGTTAGTATCTTAAGGGGTTCACATGTCACAAAATTCTAAGTTGTATATTATTTCAATTTGTTTTAGCCACAAAAAGACATTGATACAAGAACTCACAAATCCATACTATGTCTCTGTTCATTACATGTTGGTTATATGCGTGTTTGTGTATATACACACACAGCCGCAGTATATGTGTTATATAAAGACATTGGTCTGGATATGTCAGCTGGTGTAATAATGTCTATTTATATACTGAACATACACCCCAAATATGTATATACAAATTATATTATTATTATTATCAGCATTTATATGGTGCCAACAGTTTCCACAATAACCAGTGGGGATTAAAACAGTTATAGTTAAGGCTGGGGTCAGACGAACACGCGTGCAGCCGCACTTTATCACGGCCATAGTATCAGCAAATGATGGCCAATGACGGGCAATATACGTTAGTACAGCCGCACTTTCGTGTGGCCGCGCAACGCAAGCGGCAAACAAACGCATTTTTTCGAGAACGTGATACTGCTAGTACTGACGTACAGAGTGCGCTGCGTCCGCTAGCGGCGTGTGCGCGTGATTAGGAGACGTCAGACGCTGCTAATGTCCGGCCAACATGACGTCCAGACGCAAAAAGGGTTTTATTGATGATCCGTACAAAATCACGGACGCAAATGTGCATCATATGACCGCTATCGCGTATTCCGTGAAAAAATACGTCCATTAGTTCAAACGCACTTTTTCACGGACAACGTGAAAAATGCGTTCCGTCTGACCCTAGCCTATAAGTAGCAAGTTCCGCAGCGCTGTACAATGGGTGTGACAGAATAACAAATAAATATACAAGTTAAACACACAGAACAGTAGGAGAGAGCTTACAAAACAAGGTTACAAACAGGAACTGGAAATAAAAGATGCGTGGACCTGTTCAGATGACCTTACAATGTAGAGGTATTGGGGAGTAGGAAGACAAGAAGGGCCCTATTACATTCTTCACGCAAAAACGCACGCGCAACGCGTGAATTTTTGTGCGAAGCGTTAAACATTAACATGCGTAAATCACTGCTGGTATTACAATCTTCGTGCATTTTTTCATCCGTCGAGCAATAACGCACGTAAAAAACGGACGCACAAAAACGTGCGCAGAAATCTGTGTGCTGACTGTTTTTTTACGCGATTCAGCCAATCAGAATTGAGAACCATAATTGTCTCACGTTAAGTTTTTGCGCCTGTCAAAGTCAATCTGCGCATTTATGCTGCATCAATAAAAAAAACACGCGCAACTTCTCAAATGTATTGTTTGGGTATGTGTAGAATGTGTAACTATACGTTGCTGCGTATTTTTTCTGGGCTGGTGTATTTGGTTTCGGCAGGTTGATAGAATTTGCCATTAACACCAGCTAAAATTATGCGCGCAAAGCCTGTGCGTTACAAACTGCGCGTAGATTGTAATACCATTCGCGTACCAGCGCACAAACGCATTTGCGCTCGCAATGTTAAGTATAGGACGCGCGAAGTACAGTAAGCTCGCGCAGGGTTCGCCCGCGGTAGACGTAGACGTATACGCGCGTTTGTTGCGCTGACATTGTAATACGACGTTCTTCGCAAAGGGTTTTGCCCCTCGCGTTAATGCGTTTTTGCGCGGGCACAAACGTATGTGCGAGGATTGTAATAGGGCCCAAAGAGTTTTATATGTTCCAGAGGGATTGGTCGAGAGATCGAGGAATAGAGGAATAGATCGCTCAATAAGACAGGTAAACAAACCTATTGAACTTTTGCAATGCTGCCTTCTAACAAGAAAAAAATAATTTGTCACTAAACAAAGTTGATTCAGGTGGAGAGTGACTTCACATCCGCAATTAATGGGCGACTACATGAATTTCAGAGGACAGGTTGGTCGCCTTCTTGTAGTGTGAGTGAGACGTTTCGGAGCGGCCTCTGAGTGTTTCCCAGTGTGGATGCTGTGAATGGAATACAAGTGCACAAAGGGGGCTCTGTGCAGAGGGGGAGACCCTCCCCGCCGTCACCAGAGCAACCAGAACGCACACAGAACTTCCTTCAAAAACCGGTCCCATCCATCACGGACTCCGGAAGAAACAGAAACAATCCCAGGGCAAAAAGCCTAGGACAAGAGAGATCCTTTTTCCAGAGCTCCGCATCATCTTCTCTTTACTTGCCATTGATAAAAACAGATTTGCTTTAGCACATTTTACTTTAGATCATAGATTAATAATAATCTGTAATTATACAGTATAGGGGTTATTCATGTCGCTGACATTTCGGTGCATTCTCGTTCCCTGCACTTTGGGGAATCAATTCAGTTCTCCACCCCGCGGTGAATTCAGCATTCACTGCAGGGTCCCTGGAGTGCAGGGAAAACCTGCCGCAATCCCACCGAAAACCAACCGGCCAACCCGCCGGAACAAACACTCCGAACTCGCCGGAAAAAGCCGACGAGTCGCCAATCACAGCCGCCGGAAAAAGCCGACAAGCTGACAAATGGGGTAAAAAAACAAACAAAAAAACAGTACGCTTGAAAGTTTCAAAATTTAAACGCTGTTTACAAAAAAAACTACTGAACAAAAATGTCTGAAATTTACATATAAGATCCTGTGAATGATAATAAAAAGGGCTGTTACAGAAAAAAGGAAAAACGATTTAAAGAAAAAAACAGAAAAAAACTTTTGCCGACAAAATTCCCAAAAAATGACTAAAAGATCCTAAAACATCTATTAATAAAGAGACTTTTTACCGCAGAATAAAATAATAAACAGTTTATGAGATATTGAATTAAAATGGGAATATTTTTAACATTGAAACCTATGGGATTCGCCTGAATAAACCTGACGAATGAAGACACCGAACAACAGGGCATTTCGGCAACTTTTCACTGCTGTTCGGTGTCTCTGAATAGATTATCCATTGCTTCTCTATGGGGGATTTCACTGTCTCCGAACAGGCACCGTATGTGCAGGCAATTCGCCAAAATTTGGCAACTGCCCGCTCTCTGAATTGCCCCGAAATGTCACCGTACGCTGAATTTCAGTGTCCGGTCACATTTCGGGGCCAGATCGGCTCTCTCTGAATAACCCCTTAAGCAGTTGCATGGCTGGCGTAGGGATGCAAAGATTAACTTAATTTCCAAGGCTGCTCAATGAGCCAAAATTTTAGCACAGCAAGAGATCTATACCGATACCAAGATGTATCTAGATGTAGCAAGATGTAGGTGTCATATCCCCGGCAAGCAATGAGCAGGAGATGGTAGGTAGCTTTATTGCATGCTATACTGCAGTGGTGCTCAGCTATGGCCCTCCAGATGTTTCAAAACTACATCTCCCATGATGCTTAGCCACTCATTAGGGTGATGGAGTCTTTTGGGAAATGGAGTTCCAAAACATCTGGAGAGCCAAGGTTGAATACCCCTGATATACTGGATGCTGTGTAGGAGGAGGAGTGCTGAATTTATAACTTTTTGTACACCTTTTATATTTTGCGGAGTGGGTTCTTAATTCCCTTGTCACACACACACACAGACTGACAGACAGACAGACACACACACAGACAGATATGGATTTATGGGGATAAAAAGACTGAAAGGCAGACTGACACAGATGGAAGGCGAGAGAGCAGCAGACAGACAGGCATGGACAGATGTTAAAAGACAAGCACATGGTGATGAGAGGAAGGGGAGAGATAGATCAAAAGGTGGAAAATATATACAGATTGTTATGGACAGACGTCAAAAGACAAACGGATCTACAGACAGAGAGATTGAGGGATAGAAAAATAGACATGGTTAAAGGAGGAGCCATAGATCATGTGGATGGAAGTGGAGAGCTACACTATACACGTTGATCGATCGCTCCAATTGGAACCTTTCTGTTTTCTAATCCCCTCTCATCTTTATCCGTCTGTCTTTTAAATTCTGTCCATATCAATCTGTCTGGATATTCCTGCATATTCCTACATCTATCCATAACATTCTGTCAAACTCTGTGTACAGAACACATGGATACACAAAACAAAAATATTACAGGGTTATTCAAAGAGAGCCGAATTGGCCCCCGAAATTGCACCGAACAGCAAAAAGGGCAAATGTCAGTGAAATGCCCTGATGTTCAGTGGTTTCAGTCGACCGGTTTAAACAGGCGAATCCCATAGATTCCAATGTTAAAAAAAGTCCCTGTTTCTCTTAAATATTTATTCAACCGTTTATTCTTTTCATTTGCAGCAAAAAGTCTCTTTACTTATTATGATTTTTTAGACATTTTTCAAGATTGTTTCAGCAAATGTTTCTATTTTTTTTTTTTAAGATGGCGTTTTTTTTTTCTGTAACAGACTTTTTTTATTATTATTCATAGGACCTTATATATTATTCCCAGGCATTTTCATGCAGTACTTTGCTTGACAAAAAATATATACAGTGGAGGCGCTACTATTTTGCTACTTTGTTTTAAAACGCCTTTTAAAAGTTGTGGTTGTTTTTTGTTTACCCCTGTTCGGCAGCTTGTTGGCTTTTTCCAGCGGGTGGTCGGCGCTCTGTCCAGCAGGTCGTCGGCTTTTTTCGGACTGAGCGGTTTTGCGGTGGATCGTCAGATGCATTCAGCAGGTTTTCGGATCGATTCAGCGGTTTTGCGGTGGATTGTCAGATGCATTCAGCAGGTTTTCGGATCGATTCAGCGGTATTGCGGTGGATCGTCAGATGCATTCAGCAGGTTTTCGGATCGATTCAGCGGATTTGCGGCAAATCGTCTAATGCATTCAGCAGGTTTTCGGATCGATTCAGCGGTTTTGTAGTGGATCGTCAGATGCATTCAGCAGGTTTTCAGATCGATTCAGTGGTTTTGCAGCAGATCGTCAGATGCATTCAGCAGGTTTTCGGATCGATTCAGCAGTTTTGCGGCAGATCGTCAGATGCATTCAGCAGGTTTTCGGATTGATTCAGCGGTTTTGTAGTGGATCGTCAGATGCATTCAGCAGGTTTTCAGATCGATTCAGCGGTTTTGCAGCAGATCGTCAGATGCATTCAGCAGGTTTTCGGATCAATTCAGCAGTTTTGCGGCAGATCGTCAGATGCATTCAGCAGGTTTTCGGATCGATTCAGCGGTTTTGCGGCAGATCGCCAGATGCATTCAGCAGGTTTTCGGATTGATTCAGCGGTTTTGCAGTGGATCTTCAGATGCATTCAGCAGGTTTTCAGATCGATTCAGCGGTTTTGCAGTGGATCGTCAGATGCATTCAGCAGGTTTTCGGATCGATTCAGCGGTTTTGCGGCTGATCGTCAGATGCATTCAGTAGGTTTCCGGATCGATTCAGTGGTTTTGTGGCGGATCGTCAGATGCATTCAGCAGGTTTTCGGATCGATTGAGCGGTTTTGCGGCTGATCGTCAGATGCATTCAGTAGGTTTCCGGATCGATTCAGTGGTTTTGTGGCGGATCGTCAGATGCATTCAGCAGGTTTTCGGATCGATTGAGCGGTTTTGCGGCTGATCGTCAGATGCATTCAGCAGGTTTTCGGATCGATTCAGCGGTTTTGTAGTGGATCGTCAGATGCATTCAGCAGGTTTTCAGATCGATTCAGTGGTTTTGCAGCAGATCGTCAGATGCATTCAGCAGGTTTTCGGATCGATTCAGCAGTTTTGCGGCAGATCGTCAGATGCATTCAGCAGGTTTTCGGATTGATTCAGCGGTTTTGCAGTGGATCTTCAGATGCATTCAGCAGGTTTTCAGATCGATTCAGCGGTTTTGCAGTGGATCGTCAGATGCATTCAGCAGGTTTTCGGATCGATTCAGCGGTTTTGCGGCTGATCGTCAGATGCATTCAGTAGGTTTCCGGATCGATTCAGTGGTTTTGTGGCGGATCGTCAGATGCATTCAGCAGGTTTTCTGATCGATTGAGCGGTTTTGCGGTGGATCGTTAGATGCATTCTGTGGTTTTTCGGATCGATTCAGTGGTTTTTTGCGGTGGATCGTTAGATGCATTCTGTGGTTTTTCGGATCGATTCAGTGGTTTTGCGTCTCTTTTTCAATTCGTTCGACAGGTTGGTTCAGGGACCCTGGGGTGAATGCTGAATTCACCACAGGGTCGGTGAATGGGAGAGCACCGAAATGTCAGTGTCATTTCGGTGCTCTTTTAGTAACCCGGTTAATAAAGTGGTTGTATACATCATCGACTAGCCTGGTCATACCAAAGTTCTGTGTATGTACTTCTGTCGTTGGACACGAGGCGGAGTAGTGAGCTGTGCTGTGCCCGAGGTGTTTATAGATCTTCCAAACAATATATATATTTATACACATTGAACAAATGTTGCTATTTGTCTGGACAGCTTAAATAATATGACAGCTCAAGCAAAGCACAGGCACACACGCCAAAATACAAACAGCTCTATGCATACATTGTTACAAAGTGATACAAATATTGATAAAAGCTTGCTATACAATCATACGTGAAATATTGCTGCTACATAAAGGAACCAGGGGGCAGATATAAGGGCAATAAAATACTGGACAACCAGCGGAGTCCTCTCTTGAGCAGTTCAACAGAAGGTGCTTAGGAGAAATCTTTTATGGTCAGTATATCTAATCACAGTTGGCACTTGTGTCACTGGGGTAACCTTATACAAGAATGGGTTGCCAAGCTAATGCTTTGCCATAATTTGTGCTCCCATTAAAGAGGTATTGTGAACTAGAAAAGGCAAAAGGAAAGAATCTACCCAGCAGGCCCACGTAAATCGACTTTATGGATGTATGACCAAAGGGGCAGCCAAGAGATCCCCAACTGCTTTGCGCCAAATTAAGACCCTGGTTCAGGACTGAGTCCAACATTTCAGTCCATTCCTGTCCCTGTATATACATATATACACACACACACACATACATATACAGTATATTATACACACACACCATGTGCCTACTGTTTCACATAAAATTTGCAAACAGACCCTTTTCAGTATATAGTAATAATTTTAATAGACTTAGGGCCCTATTACATTCTCAACGCAAAAAAGCACGGTAAATGCTTGATTTTTTTTGCGCGAAGTGTTAAACGTTAACGAGCATAAATCAACGCTGGTATTACAATCCTCGCGCATTTTTCATCCGTCAAAAAATAACGCACTGAAAACGGACACGCAAAAACGCGCGCGCAGTAACATTGCGCGCAGAAATCAGTGTGCGGACTGTTTTTTTCACGCGATTCAGCCAATCATAATTAAGAACCAAAATTGTCTCACGTTAAGTTTTTGCGCCTGTCAAAGTCAATCTGCGCATATATGCTGCATCAATAAAAAAACACAGACAACTTCTCAAATTTATTGGTTTGGGTATGTGTAGAGTGTGTAACTATACTTTTCTGCGTATTTATTTTTCGGCTGGTGTATTTGGTTTCGGCAGGTTGATAGAATTTTCTAAAATTATGCGCGCAAAGGCTGTGCGTTACAAACTGCGCATAGATTGTAGTACCATCTGCGTGCCAGCGCACAAACGCATATGCGCTCACAATGGACGTGCGCAGTACAGTAAGCTCGCAAAGGTTCACCCGCGTTATACGAGTGCACGCGTTTGTTGTGCTGACATTGTAATACGATGTTCAGCGCAAAGGGTTTTGCCCCTCGCGTTAATGCATTTTTGCGCATGCGTTAACGTTTGCGCGCAGAATGTAATAAGGCCCTTACTTTTTATTTTTCTGTTCAAGGTCCTGAATGGCTGTGATGTATGGATATATATATACTTATATACACACGCACCTCAGCGCTCTCATTCAATCCATAAAACAGAAACGAGGGGGGGGAACATTTCCACATTAATAAGTTAAATGGTGGGATTTGTTTGCGGGAGATTGAATACATTAAGCGATAGTGCGCTGCTTGAAATATCCCTTTGACTTGATAAAATTGCTTTGAGCTTTTATTTGTAAATAACGTCTCTCATTGAGATGGGAGTGTTACATTTATTCTCTCCTTGCTCCTCCCTTCCTCACAACCTCTGCACCTCTCTCCTGATCTTGCTCTCTCCCCTTTCTTATTCTGTCCCATCGCAGGGGGCTTCAAAGCCGACACAATACTTTTTTTCTTTTTGGCTTCAGTTTCCCAGAAATGTAATTATGCTCTAAAATGCGGTTAGCATTGCAGTAAATATCGCACCGAGCTTCCAAATTGCATTTGGGGTGTAAAGGGGATTGAATTTCATCGCAAGTTGACACTCAATTACAATTTCCATATATCTCGCATGTGAGGGGTCTGACGGAATTAACCCTTTGACTCAAGTGGATAAAAACACCTTGCACAGGGATTCTGTGAAGTATGTAAAGAACGAGTTTTCGGAAGACTTTTATAGAATGTTACTGATGTTTAGATCATGGATCAAATGGATCCCTGCCCACGTGTGCCCAATATGCCACTGAGAATGTTCACTATAGATCTCAGGGATTGAATATTAAAGAGGTGGAGGAGGAGGTAGAGATACTAAACGTCACTTCACTTTGTCTTACAACGACATTGAGTGTCAACTAAAATTAACTGGAGTCACTTGCACTACTTGGATACAAAGTTACAATAATACAACGCAGGGCAATTGCAGATTAATTAAAACTTGTGTTTGTCAATTCTTAAACTTTGTGTATAAACTATTGGTGTTCAAGCATATATTTCCGTGTTAAGTCACATTAAATACACAATTTATCATATAGTTTTCCCTAAAACCCAGCCTATACATATAGGGCTCTATCACCTCCTTCAAGCTAACACTAACGTCAGCTTAAAGGAGGTCATAGCGCTGCGCCCACATCTCCTTCGAAACGCTAACTGGTTAAAAAAACTCGTTAGCGCTCGTTAATCTGCGATTCTCAGCGCGAGTTTACTGTGCTTTGCGCTTCCCTATACCTAACATGGAGAACGCAAAGTGCAAGCACTAGCGTTAGTAACTAGCTTTAGGACCAAGTGATCCTAACGTAAAAGTTACCACCAGCTCAGAGGTGTAGGTAACAGTTTCCGCTGCTGCAGAATCCATTACCTGCAGCTCAAAACCTCCGCAAAAATCACATGCTCACCTCTCTTCCCGCAGTGAGAACGACGTCCCGATCTGCCGCTTCTGCCCGCTGGGAGCAGAGGGAGACTGGGGGAAGAAAGTCCCCATGTCTTCTTCCACGATCACTCCGCCAACCAGCGGGAACTCGCCTCTCGCGTCATGTGACCTGGCAGCACGATCCTCTATGGAGGCGATGCTGAGGATGGCGCTGTAGCGCTGCCCCCAGGATCTGCAAGCTTAGCAATCGCTAAGGGGCAGGCTACCGGACTTTGTGTCTTCCCCGCGATCTGCTGGGGAAACCAGGACACACAGGGAAAGCTCATTTTCCCCCTTTGCGTCCCGGTTTTAGCGAGGGCAGCTGATAGGTATTATTATCCAATTTGTGTGTGTGTGGTGGGCTAAGTGCAAGATGACGAACATTGATTGGGGGACATAACTCTCGGTGATTGACCCTAAGCAAAGCGCTCAAGCTGTACAACGTAACGTGTTCAGCTCTGTGCTTATTTTTTACCCATCCTAATCCATCCGACCTGCAAGCTGAGCTTGCGTCTCAGAATGTGCGCCAGGTTACTGTACATTAGCGTCTCCTATACTTTGGATAAGAAGTGTAATGTCTCCTGTAGTTATTGACAAGGAATAGGGCTCAATAATGGTAATAGGGCTCAGGGTTGGAATAGAGCCCGATTTAGATGTCCCTGGAGTCAAACTGAGTAAGTAATGATTTAGAAATACATCCTGACATTAAAACCAACTTATAAAGACATGTTATGGTTTGTTTTTAACCTTAATTGATAAATCAGATTGATATTGCAGTCTTCATTATTCACGGAGCCTAGCTGTATGCTTCTAGCAAGGAGATCTCCCTGCGATGCATCGTGTGAATACATAAAACGAATACTATGAAAGCATAATGATACAATAAATACAAGGTAATATACAATGTATCCTGGTGAAATAATTACACTATTAATGAATCATAATAAAAAAGCAACACAAACAGGGTAATTCAAGGAGATCTGAATTGGGGCCGAAAGGTAACCGAACAGTGAAATTCAGCGTACGCTTACCTTTCCTGGTCATTCGGCTATTCAGAGAGCAGGCAGTTCGCCAAATGTTGGAGAATTGCCTGCCCATACGGTGCCTGTTTGAGGGCAGTGAAATCCCAATAGAAAAGCAATGCTTCGTCTATTCAGAGAACACAAACCAGCAGGGAAAAGTTGCCGAAATGCCCTGCCATTCGGTGGTTTCATGCGACAGGTTTATTCAGGCGAATCCCATAGGCGTCAATGTTAAAAATATTCCCGTTTTAATCCAATATCTAATAAACCGTTTATTATACTATTCTGCAGTAAAAAGTCTTTTTATTTATAGATTTGTTAGGATATTTTAGGCATTTTTCGGTATTTTTTAGCAAAATAAATTTTTACGTTTTTTTTAAATCGTTTTTTCTTTTTTCTGTTACAGCCCTTTTTATTATCATTCATTGGATCTTATATGTGAATTTCGGACATTTTCGTTCTGTAGTTTCTTTGCAAACAGCGTTTCACTTTTCAAACATTCAAGCGTACTGTTTTTTTTTCTCACCTCATTCGTCTGCAGTGTCGGGTTTTCCCGGCGGCTGCTCTGCTCTGTGATCGGCTCCTGCTCGGGTTTTTCGGCCGTGTTCGGCGGGTTAATCCAGATGTTTTTGCAGGTTTCAGTGTGCATTCACTGGGTTTTGCAGTGAGTGTCCTGCAGGTTTGCGGTGGCTTTTCCCTGCACTACGACGGCCCTGTGGTGCTTGCTGAATACACCGCAGGGTCGCCGAAATGGGATCGCCAAATCGCACCGAATTGAAGAGAACAAAAAGTCACCGAACGTGCGGTGAATTCTTTGAATAACCCTGAGTGTGTCAGTCAATGGATTATCAAATGCACTCTCAGGTTATTCAGAGAGAGGTGAAAACCAGGAGAATTGCCAAGAGGATGAACAATCTAGACCAAATCGCCGATTTGGAAAGTGAGATAAATGGGAGAATTTTTCTGGTTTGGCTATTTTGACCCAGAATCTTCACTTCTCCAGTCATTCTTCTGGTTTTCACTTCTCTCTGAATAACCCTGTCTGTGTCTAAAAGCATGAAAAGTCACCCAATGACATAGTGAAAGAAATGTATACTTCTATTAAATTCATGCTTTAAGTTCAGCTGGAACAGAAATGGTAAGTAAAACCAAAACAAAAAACATATAAAAGGCGTAACTGTCCATCATATGTACAACTGAATGGACACAATATAAACAGGTGAAATCACTACGATTGGGACTCACAAATCCGGCAACTCCTGACTTCCTTCGCGTTCACTCAAGCTTGGAATGAACACCCGGCACTAAATAGAATAAGAATAAAAGGGCTGGCAACAATAGAGCGTGAATCCTTTAATAAACATCATAAAACCAAGTGAAAAACTGTTTCAACTGTACCGGCTGGGTGGAGTAGAGGTAATGTCACTGCTCTGCGTGGAGAGAACCTGTGGAGTCATGGGTTCAATCCCAGCAATAGCACCTCTCCAGTAAGTGTCCTTGGGCAAGACACCTAACGGTATGTACTTGCCACCCAGGACATACTTGAAAACAAGAGAAATCTCAATGTATCCTTCCTGGTAAAATCCTTTCTCCAAAAAAATATTGGTGAATTGCTGGCGAAATACGGTGCTCTTTGACAAAAGTAAAATCCCCATAGAGAAGTAATGGTTAATCTATTCAGGACACCGAAATGCCGTGATATTGGTGGTTTCATTCGGCAGGTTTAACCTGGTGAATCCCATAGATTTCAATGTAAAAAAAATCCATTTTTTTATTAAATATTTATTCAAGCGCTTATTCTTTTATTTGCAGCAAAAAGTCTCTTTATTTATTTTTTACGATATTTTTTTGGGCAATTTTTCCCCCGGATTATTATTTATTTTATTTTATTTATTTTATGACACCGGCCTAAATTCCTCATATAAACAGATCTATTTCCTCACATCAGTGAAAATCCAGTGATGTTTCAGTTTCCGGACTTCTCTCATGCATAATTGAATATGAGACGAACCTCCGTTACGCCAACAATGGCAAGTTGAGCAGTCTGTCAAGCTGGAAATCGAAAAATTCAAGGAAAACCCTAAGATCAAACTGGGTCCTCAAAATGCTCACAGAACAGACAGCCGAATGGATGTAGAGGCATTGGCTGGTCTGCAACGTGCAGATTTGTGCACTGATCCCAGACCCTGATCCAACATAAACTCAATCCTGCCAACTTTGGCTTGCATCATTGACATCCATGTCCCCAAAAAGAAGTGTGCCATCTCTGTACGTTCTGTTCTCTGTAACGAGAGAAATCTCAATGTATCCTTCCTGGTAAGGCTAGGGTCAGACGAGCGCAGTGCGAACGCGCGTGCAGGCGCACTTAATCACGGCCGTAGTAGCAGCAAGTGCCAGGCAATGACGGCCAATATACGAAGTACGGTCGCACAAAAGTCCGGCTGCGCAACGCAAGTGGCAAACGAACGCATTTTGTCGAGAACGTCAAACCTCTAGTACGGTTGTACAGAGTGCGCTGCGTCCGCTAGAGGCGTGTGTGCGTGATTAGGAGACGTCAGACACTGCTAATGTCCGGCTAACATAACGTCCAGATGCACAAAGGGTTTTATTGATGATCCGTACAAAATCACGGATGCAAATGCGCATCGTATGACCGCTATCGCGTACTCCGTGAAAAAATGCGTCCATTCGTTCGAACGCACTTTTTCACAGACAACGCGAAAATGCGTTCGTCTGACCCTAGCCTAAAATACTTTCTCAAAAAAAAAACAACAATCTAAAACTCTATATAAAAGTCAGTATAGTCACCAAATGAGTCCACCAGTATCCGCAAATAGCTATAATAGCGCTAGTATCCAGATACCAAACCTATTACAGTCATTTACAGACACCGGTGGACTCGTTTGTTGACTTTACGGACTGTTATGCACAGTTTGTGGGTGTTCTTAAGGGAGTTACCCAGTTTATATTGTGTTTGCTGTTTTATTTGGTTTTTTTGATTCCTATTAAAAGGTTTCAAGCAGTATTGTTGCCTCCCGTCTGTTCATATTCTGTTTGGTGATATTCACTCTTTTGGGCTCGAGTGAAAGCGAAGGAAGTCGTTGCTTGACTCATAAGTAGTGGTCGGTGTGAAGGTTCTCAATCAGACTCCTGTCATGTTGGGAGTTCTATTCCTCTGTCCACTCAGTTGCATATGTTGTTGCGCAGTTATGACTTTTAGATAGTTTTAGATTTTTCCTACCAATGCTGTTCCAGTTGGACATGGAGCATGAATGAAATGGACGTATAGACACACTTTTGGACGCAGAGTGTATTTAATACTGCATGGCACAATGGGATACTGGTTTTGGTATCTTAAGATTCCTTAACAGGAGTTATTGTTTCACCTCGTTATACATTGTATATTAATTATCTTGATTGTATTGTGTTACTATTTGATTATGTGTTATTGGGTTTTTATAAAAGCAAATTCCCCATATTTTTTCATTAACATTCTTATTGTGTGTTTCGGCTTTTTGAAGTTTGTACTTGTTGACCGCTTTAGGTCCACTGACTCGGTAGTTACATGAAAATAGCTCTGTAACAACCCATTGTGATTCCTCATGCAGAGCACAGCTCAAAGCTCTTAGAAAGGAAAACAGACCACAGCATTACTGGTCCTTATATCGGCCAGGCATAACGAAAGGCAATCAACATCCAGGGGCCAGAGTCTGAAATTCCTCCTTTAGACTGTAGGGTGACAAGCAACACTCAGGTCACTGTGTCCAATTCTCTGTTCCCAAAGGGAGGGGTCTTTTAAGGGCTAATTCAGCCCATGAATGTAGGGGACCCATCCCTGTCCAGAAGCTGAGATCAGTGAGTACTGATTTCAGCTTCCTCCGTAATTGAGGCTATTCATGACTGTTCTGCATTCAATAAACACCAAAATTTTATCCTAAAAATCCCATTTACCTACTAATAGAATTTTTTTTATTTTAAATATGCAAAAACACCCATATTATAGTCATAGGTAAATGGAATTCTGAGCACATGTGACAGAAATGTTGGTGTTTGTAAAAAAGTGTAGCTGAATGCCAATGCAGTATGTTGCTGTGCCCATGATTCATGGGAGTTGCGCATAACTGATTCTATGTTGTTCGTCTCCTGCATCCAGCAGCTCTCAATGCACTTTGATTGGCTGGATGCTCGCTCGAGAGTCAGCATCCCTCTGGTCATGTGACATCTGCTGTTTGAGAGGAGGCCGCAGCACTATAGGTCCGGTTCGGTGAAGCGCTGATTGAGGTCAGCGCTGGCATAAAGACAAGCTTTTAAAACAGAATAATGGGTTAAATGGGAGAGGATGTGCAGAGTAGGTAAGGAGCAGGGGTCAAGTCCTGGGGAAAAAAGTGAGGGAACTCACCCAAGAATTCCACAACCCCCCATTACCTGATGAAAAAAAATGTATATATACACACCCGCCCCCCGAGAATCATGTGTAACCAGACATAGAACCCTCAGAATTATATATATCCAGCACGGACCCCAAAATTGTATGTAACAAGCAGACCCCAGAATTATATATACAGCACAGACCCCCAGAATTATATATACCAACAGAGCCCATAATGTATATACCAGCAGAGCCCAGGAATCTATATACCAGCAAAGCCCAGGAATCTATATACCAGCAGAGCCCAGGAATCTATATACCAGCAGAGCCCAGGAATCTATATACCAGCAGAGCCCAGAAATCTATATACAGCACAGACCCCCAGAATTATATATACCAGCAGAGCCTAGAATGTATATACCAGCAGAGCCCGGGATTATACTTAGACAGATCTCCCCCGCGTGCTCCTCCAAGCTCCTGCACGCGGTCTCTGGCTTCTTCTGATGTGAAGGCTGTGGCGCGATCTCGAGAGATCTTGGCAGTAGGCCGCATCACAGCCTTCACAAGGCTGAAGATGGCAGCTGCTCGTAGGAGCAGACAGGAAGCACTCCGGGAACACGGGCCAGTCGAGGTGGCTGCTAGTGGAATGTGGTTAATGCATTCCGCTAGCAGCCCCAGCGATAAACTAAATCGGCCCACAGCGGGAACATGCGTTCCCGCAACGTTCCCGCTGCGGGAGAAGTGCGGGATCGCCATTTCTGCAGGACTCAAGTCCTGGTAAGGAGGGGATAATGTTTAACCCCCTCGACTCACCACTCCCTCTTATTTTAACTCTATAGTATCCCTTTATCCTGGTTCTATTGAAGCGCCATGGGTAATATGCCAAAAAAGTACAGGTGTAAAGTCATGTGAAAGTACATTATCATCTTCTACTGCTTTGACGTCAAGCCATGGGCGCATACTGTTCCCTTACAAGATATACACAGAAAAAATGGTTTTGCACCTATTCCCTATCGGCGCGGCTGCGTAGACCAGAAGTATCCAGCCCACTTCATGTATAAAGCATAACAAGAAAAAAGGTTGTCATTTGCGCTCACCCCCATAGTTCCATGCGAAACAAAACACAATCATAGGTTTTGGTTTACTTGAATGACCATTGAAGTATAAGCCCACCAGCCACGTCACGGCACCTCTGGGTCAGGTGGGTCCTACCTAATGAAACCATGAGCTGCTTTTCTAAGCAACAACATATCCTCATGCTGCTTCTCAGCTAAAAGTCAAACTGACGGGTTTATATTTATACCCTCACCAGGAACAATTCCACTTTGGGATAAAAAAAAAAAAAAAAACACGGAAAGGGGCAGCAGCAATAATGACCTGGCTGAAGATGCAACAAAATATACATGCATGAAGAAAAAAAAACCTGTTTTGAACCTTCCCTTACAAGAGCCTTTACAAACAGTTTAAGACCCCTTGGAAATGTATCTAGTATTCCAAATTCATTTTTAAATTGCATGTTTGTGAGCGGTTACATATTGTACCTGCATTGCAATAGGGGTTTGCTCATATCAGACAGCTGTACCTCCTAAGAGAGTTGCTGTTGGCTCCCCTCCCCGAAGTGAGTTTTAAACACATTTTTCTTCACACCATTGGAGGGAATAAAAAGACCATTTCTTCTATTTATAGTCCTACAGACATGAGAACAATTCTGCCCCTTTTCCCTGACTCCCCTCCCGCTCAGTTCAGGCCATTTGAGGGATTCTGGGGTTAAGTCCGCTGCCCACTGCGGTGATGTAACTCCGGCTTTGTGTCATTTATATTCATCCCAAAGAAAACAATTTTCCTGAATAGACAGGCGGACAATAATATTGTTCAGGGCTGATTTTACTTTGGACATGATCCAAACTGCTCCCAGGCAGCTCAGACCTCACTCCTCGTTTCAGCATCACTCCAGCCTGCCGATCAGGGTGACTCTGCCCTCACTCTTATTATAAAATCTGGCAAACAAAAGGGAAATATGTAGCAAAGTGCTCGATGTTTTTGAGGTGCGTGGGTGTAGAACTGAGCTGTAAAGCAAAACGTCCGACAATCAGTCTCTATGCTGTAGTAAGTGTTCGGATTTCGAATGGCCGAGAGGTTACAATTCAGTTTCCGGGATGCTACTGGAGCCTGGGCTAGAAATGAGGCTATCACTAAACCTTTTATATGATTTCCTGACTTATCAGGGCATTATATGAAAATAAAAAAGTCATTTAGAACAAGAGAACCGTATCTTATTTACAGTGAGCAATTTCTGACGGGCAATATATTAATGTGAGCTGCTGGGGCAATATATCCATGTGTGAGCTGCTGGGGCAATATATTAATGTGAGCTGCTGGGGCAATATATCCATGTGTGAGCTGCTGGGGTAATATATCCATGTGTGTGCTGCTGGGGCAATATATTAATGTGAACTGCTGGGGCAATATATCCATGTGTGAGCTGCTGGGGCAATATATCCATGTGTGAGCTGATGGGGCAATATATCCATGTGTGAGCTGCTGGGGCAATATATTAATGTGAGCTGCTGGGGCAATATATCCATGTGTGAGCTGCTGGGGCAATATATTAATGTGAACTGCTGGGGCAATATATCCATGTGTGAGCTGCTGGGGCAATATATTAATGTGAGCTGCTGGGGCAATATATCCATGTGTGAGCTGCTGGGGCAATATATTAATGTGAGCTGCTGGGGCAATATATCCATGTGTGAGCTGCTGGGGCAATATATTAATATGAGCTGCTGGGGCAATATATCCATGTGTGAGCTGCGGGGTAATATATCCATGTGTGAGCTGCTGGGGCAATATATCCATGTGTGAGCTGCTGGGGCAATATATCCATGTGTGAGCTGCTGGGGCAATATATTAACGTGAGCTGCTGGTGGAATATATCCATGTGAGCTGCTGGGGTAATATATCCATGTGTGAGCTGCTGGGGCAATATATTAATGTGAGCTGCTGGGGCAATATATCCATGTGTGAGCTGCTGGGGCAATATATTAATATGAGCTGCTGGGGCAATATATCCATGTGTGAGCTGTGGGATAATATATCCATGTGTGAGCTGCTGGGGCAATATATCCATGTGTAAGCTGCTGGGGCAATATATTAATGTGAGCTGGGAGGGGGGTACCCTGGGCCCATGGTATGGAACGGGTTCGCAGGGCTTTTCTCACATGTCTTACTACTAGATCTTATACTTTATTTGGGGGGGGGGATGCAATCAAAGGGTTGGCCCCGCCCGAGGCATCAAAAGCCCTCTGCATGCCACTGCTGAGGGCTGAGGTATGTATCTCTGGATACCCTTACCGAATTCCTTGCTTCACCTTGCATGATGGAGTTATATCTTTGCAACTCATGGGATCTGTATCTTGCCGGATTCCAAACGGTACCAAAGTACAACTCCGAGGGTAGATGTGACACTCGACTTCCCAATCACAGTGCCTAATTCATTTGGTAGAGAGCTGAGGTTTCCAAAATAAAGGTTAAGAACCTCAACAAATTCAGGATTGCAAAGATTGTGGTCTTTAAGAGGCAAAACATGAAGCGTCAGTCAAACACCTACAGGGTTTATCAAAGAGAGCTGAATTGGCTCTGAAATTGCACCGAACTGTGAATTTCCCCATACGGTGCAATTTCTGAGCCATTCGGCTAGTTAAAAAGCAGATAGTTTGCCAAATATTGGCGAATTGCCAGTGAAATACATTGCTGTTCGACGACAGTGAACTTCCATGGAGAAGCAATGGTTAATCTATTCAGAGAATGTCAAACAGTGAAATGCCCTCATTTTCGTTGTTTTCATTCACAGGGTTAAATCTTGCGAATCCCATAGGTTTCAATGCAAAAAATACTTCTGTTTTTAGTAAATATTTTTTAAACCGTTTATTCTTTTAATTTGCTGCTAATGTCTCTTTATTTTTCGGGGGGGGGGGAATCAGATTTATTTTTTTTAAATTGCGTTTTCTTTTTTCTCGTAACAGACCTTTTTATTATTATTTATAGGATCTTAAAATATTAATCCCAGGCATTTTTGGGCAGAGGTTTTTTGCAAAAAGCTTTTAGAAGTTGCAGTGTTTTGGTATTTTTACCCGGCCTTTTCCGGCGGCTGGTCGGCGCTCTGTTCAGCGGATCGTCTTTTTGGGATCCGTTCAGTGGTTTTGTGGTGGCTCATTGGATCCGATGTTTTTTGGCGTTTTTTCCATTTGGTTCGGCGGTCATGCGGTGGAATTTCGTTGCTCTTTGAATAACTCTGCAAATCTACTTTCTGACTTGTGCATATACACAAGTTCTCTTCAACAAGTATACACACACTCACAAATTCCCTTCCACACAAGGACCGGCAGTCAAGGTACGTAAAGCCTCATCTGTCAAAATAGAAAACAAACAAATGCTATTCGTCACCATTTCCATCTCTGGTATTCATTCATAATAGAGATGTGAAGCAGCATTGAGCCCTGCCTCCTCTTTCACAACCTGTCAAACTGAATGGAGTATGTACCTATTAAATAGGTGTGCCCTCCATCCATCCAAGTATGACATGATGAGATGCGTCCAATAAAATAGAACCATTGGTCCTGGTGCTTGTTCATTGGACGTAACTATGAATAAAAAGCAAGCGTGGAGGCCACCACCACATCTTCCTCAGACAGAACAGTGCTTCAGAGCAAACATCATATGCTTCACCTCATGCTCCGATGAATACTCCCAAAGGCAGCCCTTTATTCAAATCCAAATCCTTATTTAGTCCTCAGTATTAGGCTTGTGCACCGATTATTTTTTTCAGTTCGATTCGGTTCGTACGGATTTTGTAAATTTTCGTTTCGGCTGATTTTCGTTTTGTTTCCGTTCGTTTCGTTTTTCGTATCCACTTTTTTTTTTCGTGATTTCGGAAATTTTAGTGTTTTTCGGAACGTCTGTTCTCCTCGTTTCAAAGTGTCTATTTGTTTTTGACGTAAACTAATGGTTTTTCGGATACGATAATTATACGATACGATAATTCTGCCATTGAGATTTCTCATGTTTTACAAGAAGGATACATTGAGATTTCTCTGGTTTTCCAGGAAGGAAACATTGAGAAGGGAATGATACAAAATTTAATTACAGAATCAGCGATATAAATACGATGTCCGAAATTACTGAAATGGAGCCGAAATCACGAATGGAACGAAAATGAATTTAGATTTTACACATTTCTAGTCCATTCGAAAATTCCGAAAAGTTTTCATTTCGGCACGAAAATTTGTTCGGATCTGCCGTTTTCGGATCTGCAAATTTTCAGAATATTGGCCGAATCCGAATGCACGAATCGGGAAATTTTGTGAAAATTTCGAAACCAGAAACGCACATCCCTACTCAGTATCCTCTCGTGTCATAAAGGGTTCCTTGAAACCTCCCAAAAAATACAATATGTATATTGCAAATGGTCCCAAAATTATTATTTTTGTAACCGTAGATATTCTGTGTATGTACAAATATGGGGGGGGGGGGTAGTGTCACACTCACCTGTTCCTGAGCCTGTATTTCCATGGCTCTGTAGTATATACACATTTGGATCCGTTGAGGCGATCCCCTACTTTTGCGCGCTTACTCCCTTCTGGGATACTTCCTTGACCTTCTTAAACTCAGATTATATTCAGACAATAATAATGCAAATTAACGCAATAAAACAGATCATAATGAAAAATCAGGGCCTACTCACATTTCACAGAGCCCCTTATAGAAAGAGACAGCAACCTCGACGTGGTCAGTGATTTATACAGAAGCACTGGAGCTCCCATCACTCCCAGCTGATCCTTCTCATGGCGTCACAACAGATGGGTAGGCAGACAAATCAAATTAGCATTTGTTGGGCTACAACAAGATAGATATATACCTCCCCCCCTCTGCCGGTCCCTCCATTGGCTTCCTGTATGTTCCAGAATACAGTTTAAAATACTGACACTCACGTTCCAGTCGCTCAATAACTCAACCCCCTCCCTACATGTCTTCATTACTCCGCAAGCACGTCCCATCCAGACAACTCCGGTCAGCAGGCGATCTCAACCTGTAATCCGTCTACACGTGCACGGCCAACTCCAGTCCTGTGGAATGACTTATAGTGAGGAGAATGGGGGTTTGTGAGGGTCCTGAGAACGAGCAACAGCACTAGTGGCCTGCTCTACAGTGGGGCCCGCTCAGGTGTCACAGGGTTTTAGCTTGCTTGTGCCATTACAGGGATGAATGCTCCATATGAAAATCAGCCTGCTCTCATCCAAAAAGTGTGGCCAGTGCTGACTGCGAAGGACGTCATCCCTGCACGAGAGGTGCAGCAACCCCCGACGATCGTTTCGGACTTGTTAGGCCTCGTCAGGAGGGTATAGCTGACACCCCTCTAGGCACACCAAGCAAGGGGTCCACATCTGGATAACCCTGTGGAATGACTTGCCTCGCCCTATCAAATACTCCCCTGATCTTCAGGCCTTCAATAAATCCCTCAAAACCCATCTCTTCAGATTAGCACCACATCACTGATGCAACTCATCCCTCTGCTCATCAACTCACACATGTCTTGAAGCTGCTTCTACGGCCCCACTATTCCCGAACCACTGGCACCAATGATCTTACTATCTAATAAAATTCCTCTGGTCTTCCTCAACCCCAATCCCTCTAGACTGTAAGCTCCTATGAGCAGGGCCCTCTACACCTCTTGTTTCCATCATATGTCCGTTTATTTTGTTCCCTTTTGGTTATTGTAAAGCGCTGCGGAAACTGTTGGTGCTATATAAATGATAATAATAAATATAAAAATCTTTAACAGATGGTTGTGCACTTTATTGCTGACATCACCCGCATTAGGTTGAGACTTGCCACACCAGGCACAACCTGGGCACAGGCATTTGATGATGATGGAACTACTACTTCAAAGAGAAAGAGTTGTCCTAATCTTATGCAAGAACGTCAAAACGAGTTGCCTCCTGCACTAGTGCAGCAAATCGCTTGACCAACAGAGCAAAGGAAATGCACCAGAGTGTCTGCTCCAAGAGTTTTATGACCGGAGCTTTTGTTTTGGCTTAGACACTGTTGAACATTGCCTGATTTGTCGTTGTTTTGCCTTTGCTGTGCTACTGTCACAACTGGGTTGCAGGGTTGAGCCCAGGTGCGTTGACAAAAGTGGAGCAAGACAGATATATACGGGGTATAAACAGAAAAGTTTTTTTCAACAGCAGGGATAGACCAAAAGGGAGCACTGAATAAAGTGTAAATTATAACAGATGGCTGGGCGAGACAGGAATGGGACTGATGTACTAAGCACATGACACAGGATAGAACACATCCGGTGAACAGGACCGAGTATATAGAGAACGATTAAACAAGAGACAGAGGGACAGGACAGGACAGGAAGAGGGCTGACTATAAACAGAAAGACACAGAGCAACTGGAGAAACACAAAGGACACTCACTAGAAATAAGACAGAATAAATGAGGGGGCTGAGGAGGACCAGGTAACACGGTGGATAAAGTCCAGGCAAATATGGGTATCAGGCGAAGTCTCCTAAAGGAGGCAATCCAGATATCATCGTCAAAGTTCATAGCATAGGTCGAGGCAGGCGGCTAGCAGAAGAATGGTCAGAGTCCAAAGCAAAGGTCATACAATGGCAAGGTATGGAAGAGGTTTAGCAGGGTCTTCAGGACAGGTAACTGATGTGCGCTGCATGCAGGTAAAGGGCATCTGATAGACTTCAAAGCAGAAGTACTCCCTCTAGGTTGGAGTGCAACTATAAAGGAGGTTCAGGCCCAGTCCACACCTTCGGTTTGGATTCCAGGAATAACCTGGGAACCTGGACATGGATCAGGGTAAAATCAAGACTGGAGTGTCCATGAAGAGGAACCGGCACCTTATTGTCATAGTCAGTCACGGTACCAGGCTTGCGCAGAGTAAAGCCCTAGTACAAGTAAAAGCCCCCATATGCCGAGATATACGACACAACAACGATATATGCGAAAATATAAACAACACAGGAGAAACGGTGTCTCCTCTGCACGGCTATACCATAGCAGCCCTGCACTGATAGATCGGTCCGTAGAGTGGCCGAATCTGCTCTAATAGAAAAGTTACCTTAGTAGCCGTGCAGAGTCCTATGATGAACACAGATGCTTGAAGGGTGGTTATACTCAGCAATCAGCAGAGCAGGACTCAAATAGATCGAAGTCAAGAGACCTAGGGGCAGTAGGTGAGTTTTACAAACAGGAGGGCAGACCTCAACAGAGCAACATAAACGGTACAGACAAGGATAATCCAGATAGGAATCAGAGAAAGCCAGAAGTCAGAAACCAAAACATTTTCCTTATACAGAATGTGGGGATACACAACCAGAATCTCAGTCAGCCAGGTCAGAGGGTCAATACCATGAAATCAGTCAGAACATATAATCAGACAGAGGAGAAACACTTGACATGAACTAGAAACTGAACGGACTAAAGAAACAGACAGACCAAAGAAATAAGGGAAAACATAAACTAGATAAGAATGAATAGCAGGGAGCTCTCAGGAACATCTATACAGCAGGAAAACAGGAACTGAAAATGAACCAAACTTAGCAACTGAATTGAACCAATGCAAGAGCAATGGGTTATGGGCCCATTGCTTAATATAGGGTGGTGATCAGCCCAGATCACCAGCCGGAAAGCTAAATGAGCAACCAAACTTAACCCCTGAGCTGCATCCCAGGGAAAGCAACACACAGGGAAACACAAGGGAACCATAGACATAAGAAATACAGAGGGCAGGGGGACAGGGCTGGAACATAGAAACGTGACACTTATTCGGTCCTTTTACGACGCCGGCCACGAGGGCCGTGACATAGCTACAGATTCAGACTGTTCATATTAATGTCTGATTCACTGTATAGTCCAGGATTTTGCATCTTTGTGTATTGAGAGTACACGTTCTAACATTTTCTCCTGTCATTGCTGGCCTCTGCGTCCCTAGCCTCTGCATCTTCCTCACTTGCCTTTTTCAGCTTCCTTTCTTTCCTCTCCTTCACTCCACAGTCTTGTGCTTTCAGTAAACTACAGCTTAGATGCCGGCACCAGATTTACTCCCCCCCCCCCTTTTCCAATCCTAACACAGAAGCCTCTATCTGACCCAAGATATTCACTTCACTGCAGTTCCTCTCACTGTTGCAGCCACTGCACGAAGGTCATTTCAAAGTCGTTTGGAATTCCACCCTACACAGGAATGGCTCAGCATTTATGTAGCCCACACAAGTCCACTAGATGCAGGGAAGAACCCAGCAATGTTTAACTGTAATTTGTCCGACTGGAAGATACATAAATCTAGTTTCACAGGTTAAGTTATGCATGAAAAACACAATTTGTCTGGTCGTTTGGTGGAACCATCTACTTTGTTATGACCTTTCCCTTTTAACATTTTTTTTTAAGTTGCTTACTAACAAAATATTAATCTACAGAATGTATCTGTTGTGACCCAATCAGGATAATTTAATAGGGAATTATTACTCATGTTTGTGGTAAATAGTTACAAAGCGTGATATTCTAATATTCAAGAAAAGACACAGAATATTAAGGGTTATAATATTTAACCTTTTCGCTGCTGAGGCATTTCACGCCTGTGTGCTGAGCTAATTTTTACCGGTTTCGCTCATCATGTTTAACTGCGTTTTGAAGCCTTATTTTATTATATGACCCAGACATATTGTATATCATTCTTTCCAGCAGACTCGGCAGATTCATAATATGTCATTATTATATGTATACGTCATGTCCTGTCTGAATATTATAACAAAAAATGCAATACAATTTTAATTTCCAATAATTTACAACGTGTAAAGTGTTTTTTTTCCCGCATTTTAACATGCGAGCGTTAGCGGTTATATTTTGTATGGGGTGCGCTTGTTAAAAAAATTAGAAATGGGGTCTCGTTACATTTTGTTTGGGGGAAAATTACGTGATTTTTAACAAACGCACCCCATACAAAAATCGTTAGTGCAGCATCATTGTTCACATTACAATTGAAATGGGAACAATATTGCTGCATTAACAAAACAAAAAAGACAAAAAAAACATGTTTATTTTTTTATTTTTTTTTAAAAACATTTAGATTTTTTTGGACAACTTTTTACATGGTCATGTTTGGTATCTTTGGAAAGGCCATGCTCATTACCAAACATTAACTCCCTAGCTGCCACGGATCGGGAGATAGGAGGTTCATTGGAACCCCCTATCTCCACCATTGGTGGCAGCTAGGGGTTAACTCCAGAACTGACGTCATCGCGCTATGCATGATGACGCCAGTTGTCAGGGGGAGTTCCCGGAAGCTTGGCCGACATCCAAGATGTCAGCCAGCTCCGGGAGAGGATCACGATCCGGCGCTTTTCGGCACCGAATCGTGATCCGGCCCCCAAGGGGTTAAAGCCAGCCACTGTTTGGAAGGGCAGGCTGAATCCCGGCCGATTGCTGCCTCCTGTGCTAGGACGCACTCAGCGCGTCCATAGCACAGGAGCAGCACTTGGCAGGACGCGCTGAGCGTGTCCTTAGCAGCCAAGTGGTTAATATGTGGGTAAAAGCTGGTTGATCCAGGGAGAAATCTGACGCCAATCTTGGGTCAAGAAGGAATTTCCCCCCAGTATGTTGCATATTGGTGAGCGCTTCAGACTGGGTTTTTTGCCTTCTTTTGGATCAACAGCAGTAGGTGATGTGTGAAAGGCTGAACCTGATGGACGCATGTCTTTTTCCAGCCTATGTAACTATGTAAGAAAATCTCGAAAAATTCCCTATCAAATGTTTTGTCAGGAATCACAATGATATGCTTTCAGGGTGAGTGACGGCTTTGAACAGAAATGTTGTACTGTAGGACAACCCTCTACTCAATCCTGGAACTTGAGCGCATGGCGGCACAGGTCAGCGTGCCAGTGTCACCGCTGAGATCCAAACAAGTAGCCATACGTGACAGTATCTCAAAAGATGAGATAGCTCATTGATCTTGAAGACCATTGCATCTATGGAATGCCCTTCCTCGCAATATCAGACTGTCCCCAAATCTGGCTTCATTTAAACGCTCCCTAAAGACCCTCCTGTTTAGGGAAGCCTACCACCTAACTCCGTAACAAGACATTGGACCGACCCGAAAAGGTCGTCACCTCTCCCTGCATTAACGCATCACTGCAGCCCCCACCCCCCGTTTCTCACCCCCACCCATCTAGATTGTAAATTCCCATGGAAATAGGGCCCCCACGTCCTCCTATATCTGCTGGCAGCGCTACTGACCTGTCTCCTTTATGTATTGTAGAATTGTCCTGTCTTTACCCAATGCACCATTGTACAGCGCTGCGGAATGTGTTTGCGCTTAATAAAATAATAATTAATAATAATATCTACTCCAATGAATCATTGTTGAGAAAGTGGACCTGGCAGGAACAGGTTTGCTTAATTGCATTTCTTTTTGTACATTTTATTTATTTAATTATAAGTTTTATACTAGGACGGATACATTGAGATTACTGTAGATACGCGAGTATACCGCTAGATTTTGGTGCCAAAAATTTACCTTAAAATTGGAGGGGTCGCGTTATATTCGAGACCTCTGCATCGCGTGTTAAAAAAAAAAAAGCTTGCTCAGGAATCCCAAATCTCCCTGACGCCCAAAAACACTTCAGGAACTCCCGGATTAGGGAGAGGTGGGATCCATCATGGCCAGAGGGCGCACTCGGTTTAAGCCAATCGTTCAAGATTGCCTTAAAACTGAGCATGCACCCTCGCTCTGCGCACACATCGGGAGGTGTTATTTTATGACCTCCGGCTCAAGCAGGCAGGCTCTTCCACTAGTTAGTCCCACCCCGTTGTTGCCCCGTCCTGACGTCATTGCAGACACACTGTAACAATTCTCCTCACATTCTGAATGTGAGGAGAATCGCACATTGCCTCTGCAGTGACTTTAGGAGCTCGTTTGGGAGGGTTGGCTATTGGCAGACGACACAGTGCCTCCTGGACAGGGCTGTCATCAGAAATCTTGGGGCCCCTTCCTGAACCATTGGTCAGGGCCGCCTTCTGTCTGCTGCCCATTTCAATAAACTAATTTAAAATATAACATTTTGCCTCGTCTTCTGCAAACCTTATTTCACTGGAAATGGGCTAAATCCCTAGAGGTCAAGCAAGGGGATAAAAATTGTTCCAGACTCTGCAGACCATACTAAATGATCCCTCAGTGATGAGCCAGAGTGAGCTGACCGGCCTTTAGATGCCGCGGCCCACTGGGAAAATTGTTGGTATCTTGGCTGACCAGACCTGGGTGACATGGAGGGGCGCTTAAATATTTTGTGCTTAAGGTGCACATTGGGTTTGGCAAGGGCCCCTTGAAGCAATTGGGCCCCTGAACATGTCATGGGCTGTCACCCCCTGATGGCTGCCCTGCTCCTGGAGCTGGAGGTCAGAAAATTATACCTCCTGCCGTGCTGGCTACTGGTGAATGATTCACGTTAGTCACCTCACTCCGCCAGCCATCTTAACGCAAGTAAAGAAGACGGGTGGCTGGCGGCTTCATACTTAGTAACAACTACAATCATTGTAGAGCAGACCATCCTGGCCTGAGGAGTAGCCCGACTCGAAGGATTTTAATTGTTTACTGGTACAGTATACTTTTAAAATTTTGCTCCTCGCGTTATATTCGAGTCTTGAGTATTCTCTCATTTGCATAATAAGGCTCTATCCATCGCGTTATATTCGGGTCGCGCTATACTCGAATATCTAAGGTACTATGCTTCAGCTGCTTTGTGTATTTAAGCACTCAGCAGTGCACCACTGTATACATAGGACTCAAAAACATAAGGCTATCTCTACTCTACTGTAAATTCCAATGAGTACTTCTGCAATTTGCTCTACGGACACTGTTAATGAGGCAACTGCAGCAGAGTCGGTGCTCAGTCTGGTCAGGAAAGCTGGTTGATAAGTAATTAGCCACTGGAGTGCAGGCCTATAATAGGAAATCACATCGCTCACAACATACTGTACGTATATTGGTTTTAAAGTTGTTAAGCAGTAATAGTAATTTATAGTATTTCTTTTACCATTTTTTTTTTAATTAACTGATCAACATTGCAAAACACTGACTCACAGCAGAACAGAGTTTTACAAAGTGGCCGACATATATTTTTATTCTTCAGTTGTTTGTTTATTGCTGAGCCTTCATATAAATGCAGGAAGCCACTCAGGTAATCAATAATTTGGTCACAAATGTATTCTACATGCTACAAGGAACAACTGTTCATGCTCAACCATATTGCCGATGGAAACATGTTGGCCACTGCTAACTGGAGCTGGGCCACAAGCTGCACATAAGGCTAGGGTCAGACGAACGCATTTTTCACGTGCGTTTAGCCGCACGAAATCACGGCCGTGCTAGCAGCAAATGACGTCCAATGCCGGGGAACATACGACGAACGGCCGCACTAAAGTTCGTCCATGCAACGCAAGTGGCCAACGAACGCATTTTTTCGAGAACGTCAAACCGCTACTACTGACGTACAGAGTGCGCTGCTGCCGCATAGCGCCGTGATTGGGAGACGTCAGACGCTGCTAATGTCCGGCCAACATAACGTCCAGACGCAAAAGTGTTTTATTGATGATCCGTACAAAATCACGGACGAAAATGCGCATCGTATGACCGCTATCGCGTATTCCGTGAAAAAATACATCCATTCGTTCGAACGCACTTTTTCACGGACAACGTGAAATTGCGTTCGTCTGACCCTAGCCTAAGAGTTTATTCAATAACAGCCGAACTTGCCACCGAATTGCACCAAATGATGAATTTCACCGTACGGTACATTTTCGTGGCTATTCAGAAAGCACAGAGCAATTCGCCTCAGATCGCTGCAATTCAGCGAGCGTCGGCAGCAGTGAAATTCCCCGTAAAGAACTAATGGTTAATCTATTCAGAGAGCGCTGACCTGCACTGAAATGTTGGCGAAATGCCCAGATTTTAAGTGCTTCAGTTCGACAGGTTTAGACAGGCGAATCCCATAGGTTTCAATGGAAAAAGACAAAACCGTTTTCATCTTTTTTTATTCAACCGTTTATTCTTTCATTTGCAGCAAAAAGCCTTTTTATTTCGTTCTTAGAAAAAATAATTTAGGCATTTTTCTGGATTTTGTCTGCAAAATGTTTGATTCTGGTTTGCGTCTGCTTTCTGTTCAGTGGATCATCGGCTGCGTTCGGCAGATCCCTTCAGGGACCATGCAGTGAATTCTGAATTCATCGCAGGGTCGGTGAATTGAGCTAACCGAAGGGCACCGAACGAAAGGGCACTAACAGGTCTATTCAAAGAAAGGTGAAACTCAGGAGAATGACTGGAGAAGTAAAAATTCTAGGTCAAAATAGCCAATCCAGAAAAATTCTCCCATTTATCTCAATTTCCAAATCGACTATTTGGTCTAGAATGTTCTTTCCTCCTGCCAATTCTCCTGATTTTCACCTTTCTTTGAATAGACCTGTATAATTTAGGTGCACTCTGAATAACCCATATACAGGCGTCCGGTTACCTTTCCGGGCCATTCGGCTATTCAGAGAGCAGGCAGTTAGCCAAATCCTGGCGAATTGCCTGCATGTACGGTGCCTGTTCAGTGCCTGTTCGAGGGCAGTGAATCCCCATAGAGAAGCAATGCTTCGGCTATTCAGAGAACACAAATCCGCAGGGAAAAGTTGCCGAAATGCCCTGCCGTTCGGTGGTTTCATTCGACAGGTTTATTCAGGCGAATCCCATAGGCTTCAATGTTAAAAATATTCCCGTTCTAATTCAATATCTAATAAACCGTTTATTATTATATTCTGCAGTAAAAAGTCTCTTTTATTCATAGATTTTTTAGGATCTTTTAGGCATTTTTTTGCAAACATTAATTTTTTTCCCGTTTTTTTTTTTTTTTTTTTCTGTAACAGCCCTTTTTATTATCATTCATTGGATTTTATATGTAAATTCCAGACATTTTCATTCAGTAGTTTTTTTTGCAGACGTTGCGTTTCAATTTTCAAACTTTCAAGCATACTGTTTTGGTTTTTTTAACCTTGTGATCGGCGTCTAGTCGGGTTTCTCCAGCTGTTTCTGCGGGTTTCGGTAAGTGTTCGGCGGGTTTGCGGTGAGTGTTCCGTGTGCTTGCGGCGAGTTTTCCCTGTACTACGAGGGGCCCTGCGGTACTGGCTGAATATACCGCAGGGTCGGCGAACTGAAATCTCCGAATCGCCCTGAAGTGCGGGGAACTAAAAGTCACCGAACGTGCGGTGACTTTTCGAATCTCTTTGAATAACCCTGATAGACTTTCTGGAATCAATACTGTACTACAATAAACCAGTTTGTAAAAAGGGTAGCATTCAATGCATCACTACATATGCAAATCATTTTCATATATATATATATATATATATATATATATACCGTATATACTCGGGTATAAGCCGACCCGTGCATAAGCCGACCCCCCTACTTTTTCCCAAAAAAACTGTGAAAACGAATTTACTCGCGTATAAGCCTAAGTGGGATACTGCCCCAGCTCACACATGGATATTGCCCCAGCTCAGACAAGGATATTGCCCCAGCTCACACATGGATATTGCCCCAGCTCTCACATGGATATTGCCCCAGCTCACACATGGATATTGCCCCAGCTCTCACATGGATATTGCCCCAGCTCACACATGGATATTGCCCCAGCTCACACATGGATATTGCCCCAGCTCACACATGGATATGCCCCAGCTCAAACAATGGATTTGCCCCAGCTCAAACAATGGATTTGCCCCAGCTCATGGATTTGCCCCAGCTCATGGATTTGCCCCAGCTCATGGATATGCCCCAGCTCATGGATATGCCCCAGCTCACGGATATGCCCCAGCTCACGGATATGCCCCAGCTCATGGATTTGCCCCCAGCTCATGGATTTGCCCCAGCTCATGGATTTGCCCCAGCTCTCATCTGGATATTGCCCCAGCGGCAGCCAGCTCTCACATGGATACTTGCCCCAGCTCCGGATCCAGCAGGGGTTGAGGGGGCCCAGATGCCGGGCAGCGGGAGTGCCTGCCCGGTCCTGAACAGCGTGAGTCCGTCCGTGTTGAAGGGGATGCGGCTGCGTGCGTGCGCAGGTCACGCGGTCCGGCCAGTCAGGTGGTACAGAGACTCAGTACCACCTGATTAGCTGGACCACGTGACCGGCTGCGCCTGCACGCAGCCGCCTCCCCTTCAACACGGACGGACTCTCGTATAAGCTGAATCACGTTTTTTTGACTCAAAATATGAGTCAAAAAACTCGGCTTATACCCGAGTATATACGGTATATATATTATTTTTTATTTTTTGCAGAAAATGGTGGATGAAGGTGGTCATTGATTTATATGTATATATATTTATATTTATATATAACACCAAAAAAGAGCACTCCATATCAATGACCACCTTCATCCACCATTTTCTGCAAAAAAATAAAAATAAAAACTAATATACCGGTGTGTGTGTGTGTGTATATATATATATACACACACACGGACTCAGTGGCGACTCTAGGAACAATATTTAGGGGGGCACAGAAGATACCGCAGTCAAAACTGGGGGGGCACTAATAATTTTCACCACTAAATCATACCACTGAATAAAACTAAGGGCCCTATCACCTGGTGTGAACTAAAACGCCATCACTAAAGGAAAAATTACCGCGAGTCACTAAAACTTAGTACCTGACGACCTACTAACAGATCACCTTGTCTGCAGTAGTCCATGAACAAGGTCGTTTGGCGCACGCTAGGGAAACTCTAAGACCTGAGCTGAGACCCAGCGCTAATGTGGTTGTGAACAGGATAGAACTGTTTTTTTTTTTCCAGTGCAGAGTGCCGGGCCATACCTATCCCCCACCCTCACAAGCTTGAATATGAACACATCCAGTGAATAACCTCACACCCCTGCATTATTAAAAGCCTCCAAGGTGGTCGTATCATCCATGTTTTGATGCACACATATATTAAGGCTGATGGACATTGCATGATAAATGCCACCCAGCAGCATGTAGAATCATTACACTGCATTTAATAGATCCAAAAGGAAGGCCAGGTGAGCGACAAAAATTTCCCTGCTGCAGCTTATAAATAATACATGTTTCAGGGCAAGACTTATTCATGTGTCCCTTTAAACATGGTCCACACGGTCACCCTAATAATCATACGCTTCCATACTATGAATAACCCCCAGCATAAAATGTTTAAAATTAGGCAAAATATTAGAATTAGGATATATGTGGATAAAGGATACATTTATAATAGAGCCTACTGCAACAGCAACGACAATGCGGACCAGATCCACTACAATGGTGTATGGGGCCAAGAGCCTGTGCTGCATTCCTTTCAATTGTCTGTTAATTTTGGGTGAAGATCTGTTTTTTCTGGGGTTTTTTGGAGTTGGCACCAGGGTTGAGCAGTAGGCAAAATGTTGCAATTAGCTTCCCTCAAAAAATTTGCGCTGGCACCAAGTGATCTGTTAGCTGCAAAAGCACTAGAGATCTCTAGCGCTCCCCGTGTTAAATAAAGGACGCGGAAAGTATAGCAAGCTTGCGGTACAAATCGCTAATAGCAACGCACTAAGTGATTTTTCCCATTTGTAGCGGGAGGCAAACGATCTGTTGGTCAGGCGCTAGACTCAATTAACCTGGCGCTAACGCAAAACCATGCGAACGCAAGGGTTAACCCACACCAGGTAATAGTGCCCTAAATAAGTATATATAAATAAGATTCCAAAACCCCAGAGTAATGTGATGCAATGAGTAATGTGATGCAATGATGCCTTTTTATTGTACTAACCTGATACTTTATTTGCTGCAATTCGGCAGTTTTCGCTGAATGTCTGATAGCTGCTTCAGTGACTCCACTTTTAGCAAATTACAGTGACCATTCACTAAATAGGGAATTCACTATATTTTCGGCAAAATGAATTCCCCGAAATGTGCCGAAAAGCAAAGGATCTAAAGATGATTAGACCCTTTATATTCTAACTTCCATAATAACCCCTAAAATGCCATAAACTCAGGGAAATACAATAAAAATAATAAACAATGTGGCATTTAGCCACCCCTTAACCCCTAATATGCCATTAATCAAGGTAAAACATGAAATGAATACACTGTCTCAGCATGTAGTTACCGATTAACCCCTACAATGCCATTAAACAAGGAAAAAATGTATATCGTGAGGGATGAAGCCTACCCATTAACCCTTAATATACAACTAAACCAAGGCAAAAACTAACGTAATACACAAAGTAATGTATAGTCTGAACATTCACCACTTCACTGCTGAGCCATTTCAACCCTATGAAAATGCTTAAGTTTAAGTGCCCGTTATTGTTTAATGTTTTATGACTTTTATTTCAAACTGAATATGGTCATGTTGGGTATCATTGGAAAGGCCAGAATCTGCCCTTTCCAATGACACCTAGATTGTCCATATACGATGCACAGGGACAGAGATACAGTGGTCCGAATAAGTGTAGTAAGCTGGATGCTGATTTTTGGTGGGGGGGCACATGGGGGGGCAAGGAATAACCTAGGGGGGCAATTGCCCCCCCTTGCCCCCCTGTAGAGTCGCCTATGCACGGACTCATTATGATTAATCATTGCTGTCGGCATTATGACTAAAATGAAAATTAGAAAAAAAAAAACCTTTACAGTGTGTAAATGATCCGGATACGCCATTCTCAAGGCAGAAATCGTGGTGTTCCTAGTGTTCTTGTTCTACTTTACCCCAGCTATACAACCAGTATCATCTGCAGGAGAGTCTCTGGCTGATTCTGGTAGTGAAAGGGTTATTCATACAGATTTGTCTTCTCTTTTAGATGCAGTTGGATGAATCTTTGTTTTACAGTGCTGGGCCGGAGCACTGAGCTTCATTGTCTTGCCTAATTAATGAGGATAATATGCTCGGCTGCTAATGAGTTTATTAGCAAACAATATGCCCGGAACCGATTTAAGCAGCTCAGGATTTTAAAGGACGGCTGAGCTTTTCTTAGCATCCTGACACATTACATGATATATACACAGAAGCTGGAGGTACAGGGAGTCAAGGTTGATCAATGGCGGATTATTAATAAAGACTTATGGGAAATAAAAGGTCAAAGAATGCAGAGAACTTTATGATAAGTAAAAATATGTAGGAACAAATTCAAAGAGAGGTACAGGTTCATGATGAATATATAATAACGATGGCTTGGAAGCTTTGGAGAAAATCCTTGGTCTGGGAGGAGAGATGGAAAGGGACAGAAAGGGCGAGATGAATTCCGTTCGAGAATGCAAGAAATATTGGCAGGTTATTCAGAGAGAGCCGATCTGACCCCGTAATGTCGCCGAACAGGGAATTTCCCTGCACGGTGACATTTCGGGGCCATTCGGCTATTCTGAGAGCAGGCAGTTCGCCAAATTTTGGCGAACTGCCAGCAAGTACGGTGCCTGTTCGACGGCAGTGAAATCCCCCATAGAAAAGCAATGGTTAATCTATTTAGGCTAGGGTCAGACGAACGCATTTTTCGCATCGACCGTAAAAAAGTGCGTCCGATTCATGGACGTACTTTTTCACTGAATACACGATAGCGGTCATACGATGCGCAATTACGTCCGTGATTTTTTATGGATCTAAACCAGGAAACTTTGGGTGTCTGGACGTTATGTTGGCCGGACATGAGCAGAGTCTGACGTCTCCTAATCACGCGCACACACCGCTATGCGAACGCAGCGCACTCTGTACGTCAGTACTAGCGGTTCGACGTTCTTGCAAAAATGCGTTTGTTTGCCGCTTGCGTTGCACGGCCGAACTTTCGTGCGGCCGTACTACGTATGTGGGCCTGCGTTGGACGTCTTTTGCTGCTACCACGTCCGTAATAAAGTGCGGCTAAACGCACATTCGCACTGCATTCGTCTGACCCCAGCCTTAGAGAACACCAAACAGCAGGGAAATGTTGCCGAAATACCATGCTGTTCGGTGGTTTAATTCGGCAGGTTTATTCAGGCGAATCCCATAGGCTTCATTGTTAAAAATATTCCTGTTTTTATCCAATGTTTATGTTATGGGTAAAGTAAGCATAACCAGAACTTGTTGGATAAAGCTACAAAAATAAATAAATACATTTTTGGCTTTTACCCAGGTAATCTGCAGACTATCCAACCCCCCCTTGGGTAATGGTGAGTTTAGGGTTAGAGTTGGCCATGGATTTGGCTAATCCTAGGCTTGACGTCAACTGTAAGCCTATATAAAAGATCAACAAACACATTACCCAGCGGCGCTTGGGTAGATCGTGGTTTACCCAGGTAAAGCCGGTTGTTTGATTTAAATTTTGGCTTTACCTAAAACTACTGGGTAATGTCAGTTTTAGCCAGGTAATCCTAGGTTTATCACCAATTCAGACTTTATTTGTAACACACACACACACACACACTCTCATTCCTAACATTGCCCATTCCAGGCCTGCATGGCTCACAGTATATATTATACCTGTAACCAAGAAGTGTTAGGAATTGTAAGTTCTGGGGTAAAAATACACACTTTTTGTTAATTTAAAAACCCCTCAGACTCCACTCTTTTCATCTCTGCTCTTTTAATTTTAAAATGTTATGTACTACAACGATTTCTGGCGAACAGAATAAGGCTAGGGTCAGACGAGCGTGATTTCTACGGACTGTACGTCCGTGCAGTACGGACATCGTCAGTATGGAAGACACAGTAGTGGCCACACAGTCCGTTTTTTCACTGAAGTTATTTTTGACAGATGTAGGAGGGAAAAATAAATTAAAAAGCAAAACCATTTTGTCCGTGAAAAATGCTGGACGTATAAATGCAGTCCGTCTGACCACGTTCCATCACTCACACACAAAGCTATGCAGACGTTGCGGACGCAGCGCACTTTGTGCGTCCGTTCTAGCGGTTGTACGTTCTTGCCTGCCTTGCGTCCATGGGCTGCGGCCGTTGTGCGTCCGCAGTTCAGTGCGGATGTACTTCATGTAACGGGCTCCGATGGGCTTCCTGTCATGCTATCACGGACGTACTTTTAGGCGCAATCACGGACGTGAACACTACGCTCGTCTGACAGCAGCCTCAACTGGAGCGTGCCATGCTGTGGTTGTATTGAACTTGTATGTGTAGCGCAGCGCTCTACTGATGTATCAGGGCGATTCAGTAAACTAGGAATCATACATTTTAAAAAATATTGCAATTTTATGCACAAAATAGATTAATGCAAGCCTGAAACACGTCAAGATGTTCCACAGGGGCTGTGTGTTCAATGCTGACATTAGAACTTTATTGTTCGTTTTTTAATTCTTTCGCAGGGGTAAAGACTCTTGGGCAGGCAAAGGGTTAAGGAGCAAAACCGCAGACAGACGCGCCCGTGTTAGCCCAGACCGATATTTTGCCATCAATCAAACAACTATTAATTCACCCGGGCCCTGGGGAGAATGTGTTACATCCTATTCGCAGCTACTGGCCGGATATGGCTGCAGTTAAAATACGCTCACTCGGCATTTGCTGGGGAATAGAAGGGGGGAAAAAAGCATTCTCAGAAATCCACAGAATAAAAGGCGAACGGGGTGGAGGAATACATTATTTTTGGTTGGAGGGAGGGGGTCGCTACAGTCATCACATTGTTAATTATTATAAATCGTGCATTATTCTGACCAGGATTAGGGAAAATGTGCGGAATGCGTGATCTGATCAATTTTTAAGCGTATGCATGCGTTCTGAACGGACGATTCAGATATATGTTTATAAACAGAGGACAGAAAAAAAAAACAATCAACATTGCTGATCAATGCATTAAAAACCATGGAATTCTTATTAAATATTTTTTTTTTTTTTAAAAAAAATAAAAAAGGTCTGCGGTTGTAGAGATTAGGGGACACAGAATTGTGTTAAAACAAAGCTAATGGGGAGCGAAGGACAAAAGGGGGCCTGGCGAAGACCCCTTATAATGCTATCAGCTTCCATATCAAATTCCAAGTTTTTTCTCCATGCGTTGGTATTATCGGGAGCAGATTCCTTTGCAGAATATGTGTGTGCATGTGTGTGTGTGTGTGTAGAAGAGCTTTGGTGTGGAGATACGGAGACATAAAAGCTTCTTTTGTTGGATTTTGAATAGAATTAGACATGGGCTTTAATAGAGCCCACCATGGAGGAGAGAGCTGCAAAATGCCAGCTTCGGCCTCTATTATACGCCGGAGCAACACGGCAGCCTATCCTGCCATGAATATGTTTAACCCAGCGCTGTGAATAAAGAAAGAGGGAGAGAGGGGGCTGCGAAGGAGCGGATATGCTCAGCCGCATAGACTGCAAGCTTCACGGTCAATAGTTCTCAAAGTTCCATTGTATTAAAAATCCAGACGTTAAAGATGTGACGCAGCATCTTACTTTGCATTGGACAAAATAAATATTTATATAAAAGTAGAATCAGATCAAACACCTTTTAAAGAATGATTATTATATACATAATATATTACAACGTAGATCACAAATATGTGGAATTAACGAGCAGGAGGAAAATAATGAATATATAAAACTACTGCATTCTATTGTTAATAATCAAATCATAATGAGTTATTCGTGGAACGGAGAATTGCGGGATCTGCGGTAATTGCGGAGAATCTGGTACAAAAATATCCAAATTGGGTGGGATATAATGTGCAAGTGCCCATGAAATTCTAGTTTGTTTTTTTTTCGTTTTTTTTAGAATTTTTGCTAATTTGTGCCTTGGGATTTAAATTATTTTTTAAAAAAAATCAAAAAAAAACACACAAATGCAGGATTAATGAATAATGGTGAATGCAAAAGGAAATTGAATATTTTAAGCCAAAATAGTGGGAAAAAATCCAGTAGCGCAATTTTACAAGTTCTGCTACTTTTACTGGTTACAATTCCAAATTCCTTCACAAATCCCCTATTAGCTAATGATGTCACCGACTCCTGTGGCAGAGAAGACGTTAAAATCTTAGTTTCCTTTTTTAAAAGGATTACAAAAAAGCTCAGGGTGAGGGGGTCTCTATCATACGGCTATGCTGTGAAAAATAACTCCCAATCAATGTCTTAATTCCCCCCCTCCCCAACGTCTCCCATTATTGTCTCACTGCTAGTTCCCCTCTCTGGCCATCTCCCCTCCTCCTTGGCTCTTCTAGCCTGTGCATTAGTGGGTTTTCTCTTCCCCCTCTCTCCATTTCTCCTAGTATTCTAAGGAAGAAAAGTATTTACTCGAAAAGGAGATACCATGAAAATATGATGAAAGATCACCCATTGATAAAATGTTGCTATGAGGGAGGGGGGGGGGTTAATTTTAATTTCTACCCAAATGCTGGTTGAAACCAAAAACATAAAAAGACCCAGGGAGAGATGTTAATACAAAGGAATTGGAGTCACGTGAATTGTGTTTCACAATGTATTAAATAATCAGGGTTATTCAGAGAGCGGTGAAAAGCAGGAGAATGACTGGAGAATGGAAAATTCTAGGTCAAAATAGCCAAACCAGAAAAATTCTCCCTTTCATCTCACTTTCCAAATTGGCTATTTTGACCTCGAATTTTCCATTCTCCAGTCATTCTCCTGCTTTTCACCGCTCTCTGAATAACCCTGATAGTGCTTTTGAGAAGGCACAGTGCTGCCCTGCCGTAATGGAGTTTTTCATAGGACGGTGTTGCTCTATTTTGGTCTTTCACCTTTGTGAGAAACCAACATACAGGTCTATTCAATAAAGGTGAAACTCAGGAGAACTGGTAGGAGAAGTGAACATAATCATACCAGAAATATTTTCCATTTATCTCACTTTCCAAATTGGCTATTTGGTCTAAATTGTTCACTTCTCCTGCCATTCTCCTTAGATTCACCTTTAGTTAATAGACCTGTATGTTGGTTTCTCAAAAAGGTGAAAGGCCAAAATAGAGCAACACACAACATGTTTGACTGCATAATACACACACACACACACACACACACACACACACACACACACACACACACACCTGGAAGAGGCTGCAGTCGCCTTAACATGCATTCATATAAAGGGAGCTCAAGACAGAGCTCAACTATAGAACTACAGAAGGACAGACCCTGTGCGGCGATGTCCTGGGGACAGTGAGTGTGATGAGTGCAACCTGGAGATTTGGCACACTCTGACTGTCATTGTTACTGCAGTGCAAACTAAACACCAACTCTAAGCCACAATTGGTATAGTGCCCCACTCAAAGTGTGTTTGGATCCACCCCTGACAATATGACCTTCAAAACCAACATTTTCAACCACTGATCACCGGATCTAGTCCTAAAACTGCACATTTATGTAGAATTCAAAATTTTAGGTTCAGAAAACTCTAGCAGAAGCATTCAATGATGTCCCCATTTGAGATATTTTGCCCTAAAATTTGCAATTCTCCACAAACTCAGTTTAGTGAATAGACCCTTGTCAATATTCTGACTGGGGGCGGTGGGTTAACAAAGTCTTTCATCCCTCCCCCCTGAAAACCACCCTCTTGCCCTTCTCTGACTTATCCTTTCCAAAGTGACGTCTCTATAGCAACAAACTTCTTTTCACCCTCTTTGCAGGTTATTGCGCACATGTTTTTTTTCCCCTTCCTATGCTTGGGGGTGAGAGAGAATTTGGGATTCTGCCCTGCCCCCTCCCTCTCATTCTTGATTTTACCATTGTATACAGAGATATTTGAGCCATCGCAATCGCAAAAGAGGTCCTGCAGCAGGACATCTAGCAATGCCCACCCGTGACCAAAATGCATAGAGATGTGTAATTTTACATATCGAGGTTAAGGTTTCTGCCAAGATGTTTTCTATCGATTATCCGTGCCGTCCTTCCCCAGGGCTGTTTACATAAATTTTCCATGTTTATATGCAGATTCTCTTTTCTGCAAAGCCAAATGTAAATGTAGAAGTTTCATGAAAAACAAAATAGAAATCACTAACTGTACAAAGCAACAGCGAACAACAACACAAAATCCAAGGATAATAGCTCCAAAATAACAGAAGGACTAGAGTTTTTGGATATTTACTCTTTAATAATTGTTCTTTATTAAGAAAACATCACTTGTTGTTCCATGTATCTTGCCCGTGCTAGACTATCCTTGAGTTATACAAAATAAGGCTCAAAGAATTGGCGTTTAGAGGGTGGGCAAGATTTGCGTTGAGTCCATTTCTGTTCTTTCGCAGAGGTGTAATGTGGAGATGTTGCTGAGAGAAGACAGGGTCAGAGCTTTCTTGGGACAACTGGCGTCAATGAAGCATGAAGGAGCTCCTGCTTGTATTGTGGAGAAGGAAGGGCTGATCAGAGAGAAGTGGGAGATGCTGAAGGTAAGTACGTCCATCACTAGGATGGTTTTCAGTTTTACTCCACCATCCAATGTTCTCCAAGGCATCCGTACGTCTCTATCATGTGCTATTCTGTGGTATTACTTATAGAGAATCCTTACTTCAGAAAAATGTCAAATATGCTAGAGCAGTGGTTCATTACCCTGTCCTCAGGTCCCCCTAACATGCCAGGTTTGCCAGATATCTGAACCACTGGTGATAGGATTTGCTGGTCAGTGATAACAGTATTCAGTCCGATTGTCCATAAAACCTGGCCTTTTAGGTGTACTTTAGGACAGGCTTGGGAACCACTGTGCTAGAGGGCTCAGTTGATACTTGTTATGTAAAACTTGATAAAGACAAATCAAAAGAAGGAAAAAGAAATCCATTCGACCTACGTACAGTTACAAGCATTTATAAAGTGCAAACAAGTTCCATAGTGCTGTACAATGGGAGAGACAGACTAACAAATATACATACATATTACACCCACAGGAGAGAGGACCCTGCTCGAGTGCCTACAATCTAAGAGGAGAGGGGTTACACACTAGTTGAGGGTTAATAGAGAATATGAAATAGTGGGGCGCATGTGGGCTGGGTGGGAAGATGGAGCAAAGAATGAACAATGGGGGGATTAGGGAGTGAGCCAATAGGCTTCTCTAAAGTAATGTGTTTTCAGAGACTTCTTGAAGGAATGGAGACACAGGGAGAGTCTAATGTTGTGGGGGAGGGAGTTCCATAGAAAGAGGGCTGCTTGGGAGAAGTCCTGAAGGCGGGAGTTGGGGGTTCGGGTACGAGGAACTGATAACGTCAGATCACTGGCAGAGTGAAGTGGTCGGGATGAGATATATCTGCTAATAAGGGAGGAGATGTAGGTAGGGGCGCAGTAATGTAGAGCTTTGTATGTGAGCACCAATATTTTGAATTGGATTCTAAAGGAAACAGGGAGCCAGTGTAGAGATTGACAAAGGGGTGAGGTGCGGGATGTGAGGTGTATGAGTCGGGCACAGGCATTCATAACAGACTGCAGAGGAAGACTCGGATCTTTTAAGGCCAGAGAGAAGGAGGTAACAGTAGTCAAGAAGGGAGATAATAAGAGCTTGGATGAGAATTTTAGTAGAGTCCTGATTAAGAAAGGGACTTAGGGATAATAAAATGCCTTTGGCAAAGACCTAACGTAGAACCTACACAAAACAAGTTCCAGCTGGTGCCCTGTAATAAAATGTGAAATCCCACTATAGAATAAAATGTTATTTAAGAAGTCACACTCTATTTTTTGGTACTAATTGTACTTACGTTCAAAAAGCATAATGGAACAATACAATCTTGTTTTATTGGACTGTATTGGTTTAAAGGTGACTTAATAAGTAACCCTACACAACTAGATGATTATTTTCATACTACAAATTCTGAATACAATGTTGACATGAGACGTAGGATCGTGCGAACGAGCCCAGCATATTGGTGACTCTTTTGAACAGGTTTATTGTACCTTAGGTTTACCAAGGTTCATACATTTCTTCTGTTATAGCTTGGCATTTCTTCAAGATCATGTTGCTCTAACTTACTCTTAAATTGTTCTAATAATCTGCTCCACAGAAGTCTCTGTCTGAAGCGCTTTCAACATGTTCACCCCAGCCCGTGCTTTCTCCTGGGAGTGGCAACCTAGTCCAGCAACTTGACCAGAGAGTAAAGGAGCTCAAATCTTGGCTTAGAGACACAGAACTCACCTTGTATAACTCTAGCTTAAGAGTTGATGAGGAAGGAGGTGGAGAAACAAAGGAAAGACTCCAAAGAGAGCTGCAAAGATTCCAGGTAATTAAATTCTGAGTTACCAATATATTTATCAGTGACTACAAGAGATACAACTCTGCCGTTTCTTTTTAGTGCATTAAAAAGCTTCCCTCTCCCAAACCCCCATTACAACTATCCTACTTTCAGGTGTTGTCCTTGACCACTATTTTTTCCAGGGTAAAACCTTCTCTGTATGTAAAACTCCCGTTGTTTCCTTACACCCAGTCTGTGCCATCTTGAAATCCAGATGTGGCTTTTCAAATTAAATCCAGCATGAAAAGCCCAGGTCGAATATTTTTCCTCGGCTGTCTCGAGTCGTTCGGCTTTGCCAGTTCCCAGATTCTCCCCTCAGCCCTCAGCGCAGGAACAATGTCAGATCTCAATATCTCCCAATAAAGCAGATGACACTCCTCGTATTGGGTTAAGCAGACTCTCTCTCTGGCCATTTCACATGGCCTGCTTTTATTTGGTTCACAATCAGATAACAACAGTTAACATTCCCACCCACCAGACATTACGGCACCACCATTCAGCCTGCTCTCCATCAGGTCGTCTCAGAGTGCAAGCTCTTGAGCAGGGTCTTCTCTGATACTTAGTACAGGTGGGATGGGGTCGCGCCTATTCCCCGATGGGGCGGCTGCAACCACCAGATGTACCCAGCCCAGCAACATGTATAAAACATAAGAAAAAATATGTTATCTGCGCTTATTCCCATTACACCGTGTGAAACAAAACACAATTAGAGGCTTTGGTTTCTTTTAATGCCCATTAAGCGTGTCAGCTCACCGCCAACATCAAGGCACCTCTAGTGAGGATGAGTCCTATCCAAAAATGAAGCCACAGGCTGATGTGTAGCAAACCATCACTGCTCCTGGTGCTTTTCATTCATGAGGTAGACTGGTGGGCCTTTATTTATGCCCTCCCAGAAACAAATCCACCTTGGGATCAAAAAACAAAGACACGTAGCGGAACAATGATGACCCGGCTGGAGGTACAATAAAACATAAATTTGGCGAAATGCCTGCTCTCTGAATAGCCGAATGGCCCGTAAAAAAAATCAGCCCTGAACTTCTTTCAGACCGGCCCACTTTAATTAGGCAAACACGCACAAAAATATTATGTGAACCAACCGGATCGCTCAACCAATCGCACTACAGATACCGGAGTTTCTGCATAGCAACTGGGTAAAGAAACACAGCGGCATTGAGGTTGAGTGCGCACCATGTCTTCAGTTGAGGCGGATGCGCAGCGGGTCTCTCTGGCACATTGACCCAATATGAGACTGTGGCAGACTGTGTCTGTTTTACAGATGGTGAGGAAGTTCTCGCCTCACCTATTAAAGACAGTGCAAGCCGCGCGGTGAACCAGCATTCACACCGGCCCACTGAGCCAACGGCCCACCAGGAATCTCCTTGTAATCCCGATGGCCAGTACATGCCTTGATACGTGCACTTGGTCTCTGATATAAATAACCATGTGGACCAGTGCCAAGGACTAGATTTCTTAGGTCCTGTATTTAGCTTGCACTACAGTGCACTCATTGGCTGCCAGCATCTTTCTTTTCCCCAATTAGACCATATATATTTTTATAAAACCCAGACACTGTTGGGATTGGTACCCCTCTTAAAATTCATCTATTTTCCTTTCACGTTAGTTTGTGGTGTTTGACATATGATTGCTGTATGATCCAACATAACATTCTGTTACTGAGGGCAAAAAGGCAATGTAATTGAATAAATGTCAGTCATTTGTGGGGGACACTATGGGAAGTTTGTTTCCCGTCGTAATGTGGCTGGTGCAATATAGAGAGACTCCAAATTAGCAGATCTTTTGCAGAAGACCCAACCTCTCTTGGAAGGATGGCATTATCCACCATAGGTTTAGGCTCTCTTCTCTTCAACATCATTTCTCAGTCACTAAGAAGTGCCCATAAAACAAATTCATGCAGGCAAAGTTGGCTGGAGAATAATGAGCAAAGAAGTTCTGGCAGTCCAAAGTCACATAAATAGGCAATCGATGAGATTAAAACATAAGCCAGTGTAAAAGATATGAAGGCTAAAGAATAGGGTCAAAGTATCAGAGACGCAAAAAAGTAGTAGTTAAGATGGTAGAAAACTGAAAAGTCTGAAGCACTGGAGTTTGTCATTCTGGATGAGATGATTGAGTTCAACAATGGGACATGCCAGAAGAATGGGTTGCACATTATTGTGTGCAGAGTGGATATAGTGATATAGACCAATGCCAGGTGTCACAGAGCTCTGTAGCTAGGATGGTATCTCTATGCAGAAAGTCTCCATATTTTCACCAGAATCCTGAAGAAGTACTGATTTTGGTCGAATCCCACCCAGTCAATAGCCGGAGTCCATTGTAAGGTGAAAACAAACACTTAAAATGGCTTTTTTTGGGTTTACAGATGAATATATACATATGGGGCATATTCCAGGGGGCAAGGAACAGGAGAACTTATGGGACAACACACACAGGGAATGGACAGCCCAACAAAGTTAAAACACAGCTCAGTATTAACGTACTTTATAGCCTCCCTCTTCCATACACATGCCCTAGTATCAAAACACCAAAAGAGCAATACAGTACAAATCAGAGAAAAAGCACAGCATATACAACACAATACTCTACAATAAACACATCAGGGAACAATACAACATATCTCCCAACGTACAAAACAGACAGAAGAGGACACAGAACAGGGACACCCTATACCTATGAGGGGCACAGGGTGACTTTGACACAGGAGAAAGCTGAGGAACAATATAACATGTCAGACACATGTTAGTCCTTCAAAGAAAGCATCTCTAGGTCCATGTACCCCTCGTCTTAAGTGACTACCTTCACACCAGTGTCTAAGGACACAAAAATTTGCTCTAAGTATCCCTTTTTTCATTATTCACATTTTTCAATGAAAGATATACATAGAAGTTACAATACAACAAGAACAAATACAGAGAGTAAAGACCATGTACAAAACCATTATTCACAATTAAATAAATATCGATGAAGACACATTGCTTGTTCCCCTGCACCAGAGTCCAATATAATATTAACAATAGTTTGTAAACAACTCACTACATAATATACACCTTTGGTTTGGGTTGAGTGGCATTGTGTCAAAGAAAAGGGGGGGTAGGTTCTTTCTTCAGGCCCACATACTTTCCATTGAATTAGGTACTCTAGACGAGAACTATGCATCTTTGAAAGTCTTGTTGTCAGCCATTGTTGCGACTAAGTTTGGTAGGAATTTGGTTAGGAAAAGTATCTTCATTAGCCAGGTTCAATAAGGATACATGAAAAAACAGGGTGTCTCTTATACATTTCAGGGAGCTGTAGTTTTACCACAGATGAGGATTCAGAATTTGTAATCCAGAAGGGTCCAATATTCTTGGCTGTAGGAAGTCCCTTGGTGGGGATAAAATGATCCATCTTTGTGAATCTATCACCCCTAAAATAGTATTGTGTTTCTGCGAATACAGTACTCCTAATATGAAGTCGAAGGCTACATCAGTCCATGGTCTAATAGGTATCAGTAATGGTTGTAGAAACCCTTGGGGTTTTGTATGTAGATCTTTAGATTATATACAGGTTTGACAGTGTTATACATAGTTGAATAGGTCTTCGTCCATTCGCGGCCACCAGAAGGTTTCTTTAACCAGTTTAGTGGTCTTCTGAATTCCTTCATGACCATTAATGGGATCTTCATGGTGAAATTGTAATACTTGTTCTACCATAAGGGGCGGTACATATATTTTATCCTGGTACATCCATTTCGGACCTCCATCCGTGGATATTTGTCGCTGTATCTCTTCCCATAGTGAAGGGGCTGTGGCTAAAAAGCATTTCTTAGTGGTGATGAACCAATAGTTTCAAACACTTTCGTCTGCACTTTCCTGTTGTTTGGATACGGCATCAGCCTTGCCATTGTGACTCCCTGGCCTCTAACAGGGTTATCCAAAGAGATTCGAAAAGTCACCGCACGTTCGGTGACTTTTCGTTCTCTTCAATTCGGTTCCTTTTGCCGATTGCATTTCGGTGACCCTGCGGTGTATTCAGCAAACAGCACAGGGTCCCCGAATTGCAGGGAAAAGCTGCCGAAAACCTGACGAAAACTAACCGAATGCACGCTGAAAACAAGCAAAAACATCTGGATTAACCTTCGAAAAAGCCGAACAGGAGCCGAACAGGAGCCGAAAAGGAGCCGAATCACACAGAGCCGAAGCAGCTGTGACGTAGAGGAGGCAGTGAATAAATTAGAAAAACCATTTGTATGAATCTGGGAAAATGAAACGCTGTTTGCAAAGAAACTACTGAGCGAAAATGTCTGAAATTTTCACAGGAGGTCCAGGAATGATAATAAAGAGGGCTGTTACAAAAAAAATAAGTAAACTGAAAAAAAATAAAAAAAAATCGGACTTTTAAAAAAAAAAAAATTCTGAAAAATGCTTAAAGTATCCTAAAAAATCAATGAATAAAGAGACTTTTTGCTGCAGAATTTTATAATGAACGGTTATTAGATGTTGAATTAAAACGGGAAATTTTTAACATTGAAGTCTATGGGATTCTCCTGAATAAACCTGCCGAATTAACCACCGAATGGCAGGACATTAGGGGAACCTTTCACTGCTGGTTTGTGTTCTCTGAATAGCCGAAGCATTGCTTCTCTATGGGGATTTCACTGCCCTCGAAAAGGCACCGAACAGGCACCGTATGTGCAGGCATTTCGCCAGGATTTGGCGAATTGCCTGCTCTCTGGATAGCCGAATGGCCAGGAAAGGTAACCGAACGCTGATTTTCAGCGTTCGGTTACCTTTCTCAAGCAATTCGGATCTCTTTGGATAACCCTGTAAGTAAACAGCAGATTGAAATGACTGAAAAAAAATGCTGAAAAGTCAACGACCAAATACTCCAAATTAGGATGATCCATATAGATCAGTAAAGGATGAGGGGAATCTTCCAGAAGATGTCTCCACTCATCTAGAGCGAGTTTGATCTCTAGGAGTTCCCGATCAGCTACATCATAATTCCTCTGACTGAGTTTGAGAGAAGGTTTTGGAGAAAAAGGTGATGGGATGGAGTATGCTTGTCTCCTTGTTTCTGTGATAGAACCACGCCCATGGCGTTCTCGAAGGCATCTACCTCTATTATGTACGGTTTCTTTGGGTGTGGCAGGCGTAGTATAGGGAAAGAGGAGAACTGCTTTTTAAGTGAATCAAAAGTCTTCTGAGCCGTCGCATCCCACTCAAAACTACAGGGCTTAGTTAAGTGAGTTAGTTAGAGGTAGTATTACTTGAGAAAAACTATAAACTTGTGGTGAAGATGAAGATTACCAAATCCAATGAAGCTTTGTAGACCCTTTCAGTTTGTGGGTGCTGGCCATGTGAGTATGACTTCTATTTTAGATGGATCCATTTGTATGGTGTCAGGGGTTAGCACGAAACCAAGAAATTCTATTTCTTATACCAGAAAGAGACAGTTTTCTAATTTAGCATAAAGTTAATGCTGGTGTAAATGCTTCAAAACCATTTTAACATGCTCCCTATGTTGCTCAAACGGGGCAAAGTATATCCGTAGATCTTCCAGATACACAACAGGGAATACATCAAGTATGTCACGAAATACATAATTTAGAAACCTTTGAAAGGTGGCAGGGATGATAAGTAGCCCGTATGGCATTATAGTATATACAAAGTATCCATAATGTGATATAAACACCGTCTTCCATTGGTCATCCTTGCATATACAGACTAAACTATATGCCTTCAAGTCTATTTTGGTGAACACCGTAGAGCTTCGTAGTCTATTCATACGTTCGGGAATAAGCGCAAAGGGTACTTAATATTTATAGTTACAGCATTTAGGGCTCGATAGACAACGCAGGGTCAGAGGTTGCCATCTTTTTTACCCACAAAAAATACAGCAGCACCTGCTGGGGAAGTAGAAGGGAGGATGAGACCTTTAGACAAATTTTCTTCGATATATTTAGCTGGGACTCTGGTAGGGGGTAAATACACCCTGAGGGTATACATGCCCCACGTAGTAAATCTATGGGGCAGTTATAATCTCTATGGGGAGGTAACTTGTCCGCCATCTTTTTTTTTCCAACTCGTCACCAAATTCCATACAATGGGACAGTAACTGTGCACCGTTAGAGAACATAGAAGATACAATTTCATGTGAAGTTTGCTCAGGAAAATCATTTAATGTGCAAAAATCACAACAAAATGATATTTGCCAGACACACAAAATGATCTGAGGATTATGTTCTTTAAGCCTGGAGAACCCAAGAACTAAAGGAAAGACAGGGGAGGTAATTAAATTAAAAAAAGCTCTTGTTTATGTTTAGACTCAAACATCACTCCAATGGCTTGGGTGTTTATTACAACAGGCCCCGATTTTTGTGGAGTACCTTTAATTAATTGTACATTGGTAGGGATCTCCTTATCTTACATAGGGTCTTGACTAACTTAAAGTCCATAAAGCAACTATATGCTCCCGAATCAACCTTAGCAGTGATTCTCCTCTCTGTAATAGCAGAGACACATACAAACGAGTCTTTGAAAATAAATTGGGGGAAAAGAGAAGTATATAAGGAATTGATAGTGTGTCGCTTACCTCCTCTGGCATTGGACTTTCCTTCTCACTTGATGCCTGGACTTGCCACACTGCATACACAGGCCTTGAGCGCATCTTCGAGACCTCTCAGCTTCTGTAAGTGGCCCCTTAGCTGCTCCTAGCCGCATAAGTTCCTGATTTGGAGGTGGAGAAGCTATAACAGAAGGGGTTGGAAACACCAGTCATCTAGGAGGACGATAGGCCGCAGCTCTTTCCAGACAATGTTTTCTAATGCATTGAGTCCATTTGTATACATACAAGGTTATTTAGAGTGAACCAATCTGGCCCCGAAATGTAACCGGACACTGAATTTCAGCGAATGGGGACATTTCGGGGCCATTCGGCTATTCAGAGAACAGGCAATTCACCAAACGTTGGCGAATTGCCTGCACGTACAGTGCCTTTTTCGAAGGCAGTGAATTCCCCCATAGAGAAGCAATGGTTCGTCTATTCAGAGACACCAAACAGCAGTGAAAAGTTGCCTAAATGCTCTGCCATTCGGTGGTTTAATATGACAGGTTTATTCAGGCGAATCCCACAGGCTTCAATGTTAAAAATATTCCAATTTTAATCCAATATCTAATAAAGCGTTTATTATTTTATTCTGCAGTAAAAAGTCTCTTTATTTATAGATTTTTTTGGATCTTTTAGGCATTTTTTGAAATTTTACTTTTTACTTTTTTGTAACAGCCCTTTTTATTATCATTCATTGGATCTTATATGTAAATTTCAGACATTTTCGTTCAGTAGTTTTTTCGCAAACAGCATTTCAAATTTCAAACTTTCGAGTGTACTTTTTTTTTTCCCGTTGGCTTTTTTCGGCGACTGCTCTGCGCTGTGATCGGCGGCTAGTCGGGTTTTCCCGGCGTGTTCGGTGGGGTTATTCCAGCTGTTTCTGTGGGTTTCGTTGAGTGTTCAGTGTGTTTGCAGCGAGTTTTCCCTGCACTTAGGGGGGGCCCTGTGTTGCTTACTGAAAACACCGCAGGGTCGACGAACTAGGATAACCGAATCACCCCGGTTATATGACCGGAAGTTATGAAGTTCCTATAGGATGTGCGTTCGCCATTAAATTTCTCTGGTAATGGTATTATCAGATTCTGCAGCTGTAATAGGGTGGATCCCAGGTAGGGGTCCCTCAGCCCCAGCGGAAGTATTAACAGGATTTATTGCTTGTTCTAGGTGGATAGGGCTGGCCTGGGCGACTGTAAGTTCCTGTTCATTCTGCATAACAGTGAACCCTGATGCATCTCTTCCCCCACACCCCCTAACTAGAATGTGACCGGTCATCGAAACCATCCATCCCGCCACAAGACCAAAGCCCAAATAACTTTTCTAGAGCGGTTTGCAGCCACTATGTTGGATGGTAGGGCCTTCTGGTGCAGAATCTCTGGAGACAATATGTAGGCGTCTAGCGTGCTGGAAGGAGCACTGGAACGCACCTTAGGTGCCAGAGGTAGATTTTTTAACCTCTACCCATGACCAGGAATGCTATTTGAAGGTGAAAGGGGATAGTGGCTGCGGCAGCTCTAGCCTTATGCGGCCAGCTTGTTTGGCATCCTGACCACCGCCACCCCTTTAACGTTTTCATTAAAAGAATAATCCATGACTTAAACCGGATCTGGAGGCTTTGCCAAGAGAAATTAAGGTGATTTTCTTCATTACAACAAAAGGCTTGCAGCTTTTATTAACAATTAATGTGTTGTCCTTCAGAGTGTCAAGTGAAATTGAAAACAAGACACCCTGCAGTGCGCATGGTGTGAGGACAAACTGAGTATCCAGTCATATTGGAGTGCATACAAGATGATATCCAAATGAACACTGGTTCTTTATGAACTCCTATAATAACCGGGCCAATGTGGTTTATCTGCTTCCACATGTGTGCATGGATGGGGGTGCCGTAGTAAGTTTGGATGTCTGCTGTGCTTCTATTCGTTTGCAGAAACTGGTTTGCACAATCAAATACGAGTGTGATGATGGATTCAGTCTGCCAAGTTGATTTGACCTGCAACACTTGAGTTTAATATGGAAATGCAATGGGTGGTTAAACTGAGAGATTAAAAATAAATAAAGGAAAATAGACCATATGGATTCTGACGAAGAAGCATTATTAAAGAGAATAAGTCTTTGCTACAGCCTTGCAGCTCATGCAAACATTGCACACATTTTGTGACATACAGCAACAGTGATATATACTAAATAACATTCATTTTTTGCTCTACTATATTGTAATTCATACTGGTTGCTTGATTTCGACAAAGTCCCTTCTGGAATGAAGTAAAGGTTTAGTACAGTCATCGAGGTAAATAAAGCTGACAAGCACAATGGGAGATCAATACTCCTGCTAGCCTATAATTAGTAATAAAACCAGTGTGGGGAGGTCAGCCGAGGGCACAGAACCCCCTGACCTGTTAGCATGTCCTGCCAGTGGTGCAGCCAGTGTGACGACTGTGTCATCCCGATACCTGTTCAAAAGAAGGAAAGGAATCACGCCATGGAAAGCAAACTGGGAAAGGAAGCAGAGGAGCCCGGTTATCACAATAATACCAATGACATCCAATTACTGAATATTCAGATAATTTAATGTAGTGGTGGTTTTCGATACATCGGAAATATAAAAAGGTCAAGAAATTGTTCTTGATAAGTTATTGTGTGTAGCTTTATTTTGAACATACTGCCCAGCTCCATGCCGTTAATGCCAATATGCATCAAAAAGTATGTATGTCGTATGTTACGTGTTCTATGATTTAATCTCTCACAGAAGATTCTCCAATCCAGTGACAGACTAAATTTTTACATCTCGTTCTGGAAAATAATGGAGGATAATGACTTCTCTGTATTTGGAGGCATGGGTCAAGTCCTAAAAGCAGAAGTGTGGGAACTCCAAGGTTTCTGTCCCCAATTAGGAATTGTCAACACGCACTTAACACAAACACACACACACTCACAACTGAAAATCTGATATATATATTTATATGGATTTTAGCAAAACTATATGATAAATCATAAACCTATTGTACCTTAACAGGAACGGATATGTTTGAACACTTGAATAAATGCTTGTGTGTAAGACCAATGGGAACGAAGTTCCATCTGCAAAAAAAGCGGAGGAACTGAGTTCCCCCTGGACTTGACCCCTGTTTGGAGGTCCCTATCACTCGTTGCGAATTGAAGAATTTTCTAATTGGTTTTTAATAGCAGAAGGGATTATATGAGTACAACAAAAAAGCTTTAGTAGGAGGTTGAGTAACACCGCCCAAATACCAATACCAAATACCAAATACACTCTTGCAATAGACTCCCTGGTACATCAGAAATTGTATTTCTCTATTACTAGGGGTCAAGTCTTAAAAACAAAAGTCCACAAGTTTCACCCCTGCCTATTACTTCATTTACCTAGACTGAATTTAAGCAAGCATGGGATAGGCATAAGGCTATCCTAAACAAAAGATAAATCCAGGTAAAGTATCCATGGAATTGGGCAGACTAGATGGGCCGAAAGGTTCTTATCTGCCGACATTTTTCTATGTTTCTATGTTTCTGTCAAAAGGGCAGCATGCTGTATTTCACACACATCTTAATGTGGTGCCAATATACTTGTATCTCAACATTTGCCTTGACCTTATTAGTTTGGAATGTGTCAAAATGCACACTAGAATATGGGACAGCAACCTTGGCCATCCAAATGCTTTGGAACTACTTCTCCCATGATGCTCACCCACTCAATAGGTTAGGAGTGCTTCATGAGAAATCTAGTTGAAAAAATTGGGAGGGTAAGAAGAGTTTCATATATACAAACCGATTCAGTGTGTTTACATATAAACACTGGAGAGGTGGATGTCCACTGAAACAGATGAGAAGAAATCATGATACAATTACAATCATTTATGAAGCGCGTGCATTCTCTGCAGTGCTGTACAATGGGTAGGACAAAACGAAACATACAACTAACTAGTTTGACACACGGAACGATAGTAAAAGAGGACCCTGCTCACTTAAGCTTACAATCTAAGAGTATTGGAGTGACACACAGAGATGAAGGTAAATAGAGTATGAGATGTAATGGGATGCATGGGCGCTGTGTGGGAGATCAGGAAAGGTACTGTACCATGAGGAATTATGGTGTGAGCTTACAGGCTGATAATGAGTTTCTAGAAATATCTTGAAAGACTGGAGGCATGGGGCGAGTCAAATGTTGCAAGGGAGGGAGTTCGATAGGTGGGGCAGCTTGAGAAAAATACGGAAGGCGAGTGTGAGGAGTGCAGTTACAAGGCGATGAACACAGGTCAATGGCAGAGTGGCGTGACCAGTATGGAACATACCTGCAAATATGGGAGGAAATGTAGGCACGGGCATGGAGAGCTTTGTGGGTGAGGACCAGTATTTTGAATTGAATTATAAAGGAAACAGGGAAGAGATTGACAAAGGGGTAAGGTGTGAGGTACAGACTATGAAGTAGAGAAGTTGGCAGTGGTGTTCATTGAAGACTGTAGAGAGATAATGTGGGATTGTTTAAGGCCAATGATAAGAGGGTTACAGTAGTCGAGTTGAGAGACAGTAAGAGCTTGAATGAACATATTTTTAGAGTCCTGTGTTAGAAAGGGGACAATGCGTGCAATGTTTTTAGTTGAAGTGACGAGACTTGTTTAGAAACTGTGTATAATATGACGAGGGAATAGGAGATCCGTGTCACCAAGACAGCGAACCTATGATGTAGAAGTAATGGTAGCACCATTCACCTGATGTGAGACAGGTGTAACAAGGTTAGCTCTAGATTGAAGGCAGACAAGAAGTTCAGTTTTGAGAGATTGAGTTCTAAGGAAAGAATGGCCATCTAGTTAGAGGCAGCAGACAGGCAGGCATTGACACAATCTAGCACATGGGGAGAGAGATCAGGACAGAAGCAGATCTAGGTGTCATCAGCATAGAGGTGATGTTGGAAAGCATTGGAAGAAATTAAATCACCAAGACAGGTGGTATCTGTTGAGAAGAGAAGTGGACCCAGAATAGAGCTTTCAGGTATCCCAAGTGAGAGAGGAACTCAGGAAGAGAGATGCCGACAATGGAGGCACTAAAAGATCGATGGGAGACACAGGAGGAAAACAGCACCACTGAGACCAAGGAGTAAAAAAGGTTAGAACGGTGTGTCATAAGCAGCAGAAAAATCAAGAACAATAAGTAGGGAGCAGGGACCTTTTGGATTTAGCAGCAACTAAATCATTAGTCACTTTGGTCAGAGCAGTCTCTGTAGGGTGCTGGGAGCCAAGGTCAGACTGACGAAGGTCAAGTAAAAAGTTAAAATTGAGGAATTCAGTAAGCCGAGTTTAGACCACATGTTCTAAAAGCTTTGAAGCAAAGGCAGGTAAATAAATTAGATGGTAGGGTCAAGATGTAAATGTGGGTTTTGGAATTCCATTAGTTCCATTTATATTTTGCCATTGACCTTCTAAATATCCCTTCAATGCTCACAATTTTGTAATAAGTATTAAGTTTAGAAGTAAAAGACAAAATAAAAATAACTGAAAATACTGCGTAAGCATATGGAATTGTCAACCTGAGCACTTTGTTACTATTTACCTCTGGCACCTGTAACGGAGTGGCTGTACCCTAACTGAGTACCTTCATCAGCGGGCTCTCTCCCCTTAAAGCAGTTCTCACAGTCGCCGGAGCAATCTTCCCTAACAGCCCACCCAACCGTTAACCGCAGTTGAAAGAAGGATGGCGACTGTTGAACATTCAAAAGCAGACTGACTGTTTATTCAACCAGACATACAGCTTTGTGCATTAAGGGACAACCCCCTTCATGAATAAATCACAGATAACATTAACAGATCCAGTAACAGGACAATGGGAAGGTACATTCAAAACAATGGACAGTCTACACAAGTAACCTTATCTTAAACTGCCTGCTAGTTCCTGAAAAAGGGTGGGGGGAGGGGGAAGCAGGTAAAACAAAGGAATATATTCTTATAGAGAGACTGTACACTATGCAGAGAGTGGGTAGTAATACAGAGGTCTACGCTATACAGAGAGAGGATAGATAATAGAGGGACTGTATACAGTATACGCGACAGGAGACTCTACAATAAATACATAAGGGAATAATACACAGACATCAGAAAACTTTAGTTAGCTGGGGGATGTTTAAAACAGTTTACAGTTGTACAGTGAAAAAACAAATATATTTCTAAGATCCACCCATTCCCCAATAGTCTCATTCACAGGCCATAGTCGCTGGGCAGGAGGCTAGCCCACAGCCCCCTCCAGATGCCCCAGTGACGGCAGGTCCCGTCACAGCACCTAATACAGTTCTTCTGTCCAAAGAGAAACTAACACATTGCCTAGCACAGTGATGGCAACCCTTTGTATCCCCAATGTTTCAGAACTACATGCCTCATGATAGTTACTCACACAAAAGGCTGGTTTAGCATCATGGGTAATGTAGTTCATAAGCATCTGGGGTGCCAAGAATTGCCATAACTGGCCTAGCAGTAGCACCACTAGAGACCCCAATTCCTGTTGGCGATAGTAATTTCTCTTTGCTGGAGTCAACCTCTACCTATTAGATAAATGCGACAATGCATCACAGATAATCTGATTACACAGAAACCTGGATCTGATTTATATGAGGCTCTGGCTTTTCGATATAAAATGTCAAATAACTCCTACCAGCCAGAATGCTGAGGATTGCAAATCTCATTTATTTATTTGGCTGAGCATTGTAGTAGTTGAAGATTACTATAGGTGGCGTGATTGATAGTAATAGCCTCTACACCTGCATATACCTATACCCTCCACTCTCTGTAACCTAGCCATCACATGGTGGCTTAGCTGGCCGGGTTGATTTGGGGCCTTTTCCCCTGTGTGCTGCGATTAGGACTTTGCCATGTGCTTCATTATTGGCGAGCGCTTTAATAGTGCCATTTAAAAGGCCATATTTCTGCCTTCCTCCTTGGGTCTGGGGATGATACATGGCGATAATTGGCATAGAGCGATGGCTCTCAGTGGCCTTTTAATCACCCTATTTGTCAGACTCTGTGTCTGTGCACAACCAGTCATATTGATGGCTTTTCCTGGGCTTTAGCCACTGACATTTAACCCATTCAATGATATTATTTAAAAGTACATTTTACAAGTCAGAGACTACATTTTGAAAAACCTGCATTGGATCTGTCACGAGCAACAGTGTTGTTAGTATTATACTTTATTGATAAAGAAAATCCTATGGAGGATCGTGCTTTGCAGCCCCGTCGAACACGCGTTGTAGCGTTTCGACGGGGAGGCTTTCAGCACGTCCGCTGTAGCAAGCGCAATTCATACGCGCGCTACAGCGTGTGGCCGGCCCTGTCAAAGCGTCACAACGCTGCGACGGATACCGAGAGGCATGTCAGTACGGGCACACGTAGTGCGAACGTCTGACCCCGGCCTAAGCAGTTTACACATTACCTGCTGCTTGTTGATCCAATAGAAGGAAAAAACCCAGTCTGAAGCGCTCGCATATATGCAACATACTGGGGGAAAATTCCTTCTTGACCCCAGAATGGCGTCAGATTTGTCCTTGGATCAAGCACCTTTTACCCACATATTAAATATTATAACCCTTTCGCTGCTGAGCCATTTCACACCTCTGTGCTGAGCTCATTTTTACCGGTTTCGCTCATGTTTAAACGCGTTTTGAAGTCACGTTTTATTATATGACCCAGACATATTATATATCGGTCTTTCTGGCAGATTCAGCAGATTCATAATATATCATTATTATATGTATACGTCATGTCCTGCCTGTATATTATAACAAAAAATGCAATAAAATTAGAATTTTCAATAATTTACAACGTGTAAAGTGTTTTTTTTTCACATTTTAACATGCGAGCATTTGCGGTTATATTTTCTATGAGTTGCATTTATTGAAATGGGGACTTGTTACATTTTTTTGGGGAAAATTACACGATTTTTAACAAACGTACCCCATAAAAAAATCGGTAGTGCAGCATCATTGTTCACATTATAATTGAAATGGGGACAATATTGCTGCATTAACAAAACAAAAAAAAACCTGTTCTTTTTATTTTTTTTTATTAACTTGTAACACCATCATGTTTGGTATCGTTGGAAAGGCCATGCTCTGGCCAATCCAACGATACCAAACATTAACCTCTAGCTACCACGGACCACTATCTCCACCATTGGTGGCAGCTAGGGGTTAACTCCAGAACTGACATCATCACGCTATGCATGATGACGCCAGTCATCAGGGGGACATCCCGGAAGCTTGGCCGACATCCAAGATGTCGGCCAGCTCCGGGAGAGGATCGTGATTGCTGAATCATGATCCGGGCCCCGAGGGTTTAAATCCAGCCACTGTTTGGAAGGGCAGGCTGTGCCCTTCCAAACGGGGCCTGCCTTTAACCGCTGCCCCTCCCTTTCAGGCACCTTCCCCACAATCGCGGCGGGGGGTGCCCCTCAATCCTGGCTGTTTGCAGCCTCCTGTGCTAGGACGCGCTCGGTGCATCCATAGCACAGGAGAACCACTTGGCTGGACGGGCTGAGCGCGTCCTTAGCAGCCAAGTGGTTAATATTATGTTTTTGCAGGAAGGCATCCAGTCGTTGTTTAAAAGTCTGTACAGACTCTGACCCAACCACCTCAACAGGCAGAGAATTCCACATTCTTTTTTTAAAAAAAAAATAATAATTTGCACAAATAAATAGCACTGCACTTAAAGTGCCATTATACGGAAGTGAAACGTATGTGAGTCCTACATCAGCGCTAACTTTTGGCTGTTTTGTACTCAAAGATCAGCTTGTGTGACATGGTCTCACACTGTCCTTGAAGTTCACAAATACCCTTTGACTCCTTTGAAAGCAGTTAGTCTTAAACATTTGTGTTCTTACCTCTTCCAGGCTCTCTGCTCTGAACTCCAGCTGCGACGGCGTGGGGTGGCGTCAGTGCTGCATCTGTGCCACCATCTCCTCAGCCTCCAGGATCAAACTCCACAGCAGGACCCTCCAAGCCTGCAACTCCTCAGCGTCAACCTGGAGAGAAGATGGGAAGCCATAGTCATGCAGAGCACCCAGTGGCAACGACGCTTACAGAGAGAGCTAGGAGAGGGACAGGTGAGTGGCAGAGGATGGAAACACACCACAATTGTCACTGTCATGATTTAGTATCTTATTAATGGAATGCTTAATTTAATTGCTTGGTGCAGCTGTTATGACCCAAATTCCGGCCAAATACAAGCCTACACAAGGACACAGGTTAAAATCAAAGTTACTTAAAATGAAAAAATGCAGTCACAACATATGGTAACATTGCATGATGAGTGCTCTGGAAGGCAACTGTATGTAGGTGTTTATTACTTTGTATTTGCTCCATTATTTTATATATTATTTAATTGGTAACCATCTGTTCATCCACACTAGAGAAACAACATTTCCTCTCCAAGGTTGGCTCCACATATATATAACCGCAATGCGATTAAACCAAGCCAGTCGTTGCAAATTCACCTGAAACAGCATTAACCTTTAAAATGCCAATTTGCTTGGTTACCGAGGTGAATCAGTGTCAGACTGTGGATGTTTTATAACCATTTTGCTGCCGGGTAGAATCCAACACATGTTTAATATTACTGTGACAGTGGATTTTTGTGTGACATTGCTTTTATGACCTATTATAAGTGGGGATATCACCAATCTTCAGTAAATCACGGCTTTTTTTTGAGACAATTCCTAAATCTTCATTGCTTTTAGGAGTGGTAGTATTTTTTCAGATATCTGCTTTGGAATGAAAATAGTTGTATATTTAACCCCTTCACTGCTGAGCCATTTCACCTCTGTGACCTTTTGACTGTTTTGTGCTCATCATGTTTAAACACGATTTGAAGTCATGCTTTATTGTAGGACCCAGACAAATTATATATCCTTTTTTACGGCAGACTCAGCAGATTCATAATATATCATTATTATATGTATATGTCATGTCCTGCCAGAATGCTATAAAAAAAAATGGGAATGTTCATTAAAATTGCAAACCTCTACAGCATGTAAAATTATTTTTTTATCATCCAGCCCTTTACGGTTATATATTCTACGGGGTGCGCTTGTTAAAAGAATTTGAAAGAAAAACTCGTTACTGTATTTTTCTGAGAAAATACGTGATTTTAGCTAAATGTGAAAAAAACTACATTTTTCATTAGTGCCACATCATTGGTCACATTATAATTGAAAAGTGAACAATAGTGCTGCAATAATAAATTAGAAAAAAAAGACCTTTTTATTCATTAATTATTTTTTTTAAGGTCATGCTCTGGCCTTTCCAATGATACCAAACATGATTTCATACCCTCTAGCTGCCACCGATCGGGAGATATGGGGGTCCAAAAGACCAGCTATCTCCTCCCTGAACAGCTAGGGGTTAATTCCCTAACTGATGTCATCACGCCCTTGCGTGATGATGTTAGTGGGCGGCCGAGGCCCAGAGACTTGGCTTACACCCAAGATGTCAGCCACCTCCGGGAGAAGTCTGCGATACGGCACCTAAGTGGTTATAGAGAGGACTGTGACCTTTCCATCGATGCCTCTCTTGTTACTGTATCTCCTCCTGATCGGGAGGGAGAGGGGTCCAAATGACACTCCCCTCAATCACTCTTCCATGGGAATGGGAGGGTGAAACTGATGTCATCGAGCATCGATGTAATCAGTGTTTAACAGCCAGTGGGGAAAAATAGTAATAGTTAATAATAGATTATAGTTCATACTGGTTAACCCCCGCTTGTCTTTGGTTCATAATGGTAAAAAGGAACACTGGATATTTAATAAAATACCAGAGAAGACAGGGTTAAAGCATGACAATCGAGAGAGTCTGTTTGAGGAACACTAAAAGTGCAATATTGAAACATATCTGAAAGGTTTCTCATCTAGAATTGCACAGTCTGTTTTGCTATTTTAATGCATTATTGTACTGTAACACATGCACTCTTTGTCTTGCAAAGTGGAAATGAAACTCCTCTAACTTTCTAATATCATAATTTCAACAGAGAGATAGTGAAGATCAGGGACTAACCGTGGATCATTGTTGTTACAGGAAATTTACTTCTTAGTGGACCCTGATTGGGCAGATTTAAGCAGCGCCAGATCAGAGGAGGCTTTGGAGTGGGATGAAACGGATATAACGGTGGAAGCAGACTGTGATAGCCAGGATTCCAAACCTGTAGTGCCAGAAACTGTCACAGCAGAGCAGAATGGACATTCACTTCCTGCAGACCCTACAAATCTAAGTCGCTTCCAATCCTCCGTATATCAAGTCTATAGCTTACATAATATTGAACTTATTGGAACCAATACAGATCCTTCAATGAGAAAGCTCCCAAACCAAGGGACACTAGCTCCACTTCCTCTCTCGCTCTTACATGGTAGCAATTTTTCATCCTTGCCAGATTTAGCAAACGGGTCTCAAACAAGCCATTACCGATCCTCAAAAATTCTGCTGAGTTCTAGCGGTCACAATTCCGAGAGTGAAAGTGGAATTGCAAGTGGAGGAGAAGGAGTGACTGCTGCAAATTCAGAGGGTTGCCTTTCGCTGGATGGGGATGGAGCTCAAAGTGGCCAAGAGCAGGCTGAGGATTTTGGGCAAATTGATATAAATGCCAGATTGGCTCAGTATTCCAGATTAAAAACCCATTCTCCTCTAACATTATATGATTGCTCTATGCTGCAAACAGACAAACTTAAACAACTGGCTCTAGGAAAATCACAAATGTCCATTCCAAGTTTTTATTTCTCAAGAACACCAGGGCAAGTTGGTACTAACAGAACTATGCTTCCCACTAGCTCTGAAGACTATAGTCCAGAAGACAATGTCGACTTGATTGAGGTTCTAAGCCCGCAAAGTTCACCTCACAACTCTTCTTCTTTGGAATCCATCTCAGCTGCTTGTGAAGGCCTGGAAACTGAACCACTGAGGAGAAGTGTGTCCCTGGAGAGTTGGCCAGCATCTTACAAGAGCAATGAGGACTTATTCAGTCAACAGGGGTCTGCAGATATCACCCCAGGCAGTGAGCATGGGGAAGAGTTGAGCAAGAGAACTTTGGATTTACTGAAGAGATTAGAAGATATTGAATGCCCATCTGAGCAAAAGATGAAACGCAGTTTGTCTGATGATATTACACTAAGAAGTGGTCCACATGAGATAATTTTGCCAGAGATCCGCTCTCCAGCAGAGAAAACAGTATTGGAAAATGAGGACCTTGGTTCTGAACTAACGGAGTTAAGTAGCAGTGAGGAGCTATCCCTACAGTCAGAAGATATTGTGGTTCTAAAGGGTAGATTGTTGGACTCCAATGCTAGTTTTCGCAAACATCTCAGTCGTTCTCTGGCTGGAGAGGACGGAGAAGCAAACCTCAGTATGATTGTCAATGTATCATGCACTTCAGCCTGCACTGATGAAGAAGATGATAGTGATCTCCTTTCCAGCTCCACACTTACCTTAACAGAAGAGGAAGAAGAAGAAGAAGAGCTTGAAGAACTCAATGTCAGCATGGGAAGTGAAGATGAAGCAGAAGATGGTACAGGGCTTCCTCTAGGGTCTGATTTTATCAGACGTGAATTGCAAGCCTGGATTAGACCTTCCATTCTGTTGCCAAGAGAGAGGAGAAAACTTTGCAGAGTAGTACAAGACATAGCAGGAGCACCAAAACCTGACAAGATCTGGAAGAGCTCACTGGAAAGTGGCGAAGAACGTAATGGAAATGAAAGTGTTGCAAAGAAGGGAAATATAACGAAGAGTTTGTTCAAATCAGGTGAAGAGGATCATCTTTATAACTCAAGTCATCAAATGGATGACTTGGAAAATGGAAACCTCAACAGCAGGGTATGCAAAATTAAGGATACTAGAAGCACAGAAAATCACAACAAAGAGAAGAAGAAAAATGGCCCTTATCCATGGATGTCAATTACCAAGACAGAGAAGCTTCATCCTCCCAGCATGCCTGCTTTAGCTTATCATAAACCCCGTGAGCTTGGACCCACTTGCAATCAGAAAAGCAACCTTCGAGTAACTTGCGATGCCATTGCAGATGTAGACATGACTGATAGTTGTTGTAAAGAATCCGAAAAAACTCAAACAGAATCTTATTCGAGGGTATCTGAGGGAGCACCTGTATTATCTTGTTCATGTCACAACTCCACAAATGAAAGGTCAAACAATCCAGACTGCACTGTGCATGAGTTTGTGAAGGAAATCCTGGACATGACATCAACTGCCCTTCATGGGTCAACTCCAAATGATGGGCCAAGCTACGCAACTGGGGCACAAATCAGAGAGAAAGTTCTTGAACATTCCCGTAGGCAACTAGAAAGAGGAGATTTCTACTCTTACCTTTCTCTTTCTTCTCATGACAGCGACTGTGGTGAAGTCAATGAATCTGCCAGGGCTAGAACTCCTCAAATGTCAGCACAAGATTATGCAGATGATGAAATTGAAAGCATGTTCAAAGCCTGCACAAATGACAAGGAAGAAGAGCAAGAAGAGCAGAAGCAAGAAGAGCAAACGAGGTCTTCCAAAGAGTCTCCTACACCTCAGCTTTCAACAGGTATGTCATTCAAAGCCACAACCTCTATCTTCAAAAGACCACAGAGCAGAGCCCAAAACTCAGGGCAACAGTCCACAGAAGGGGCTTCTGTCCATAAATTCCAGGGACGATCAGAAGTCAATAAAAATCGTTGCAACCCCAAAGTTACCAGCAAAGTGTCCCCTCTTACTCAAGAGAAGTGCTCAGATCCTCGGGAGAAACATTCAACTAAACCAACAGCTTCCAGCCTCCCACTTCTGCACAAGAGAGTCCAAGACCAGAGGTCAATCACAGCAAACGGCTCCTCACAAGTTAGAAGTCATCAAAAGGTTGGTGTTGATTGCTTAATTCTAATGTCACAGTACATGTGTCATACACATGGTCATCCATAGCTTTTGTGTAACACTAGGCACGACATCATTCAGGATTCTACAAACCACCTGGAGGGTTGTTTTGTTCCATTGCTGCTCAGTTGGTTTGTAGCTTAGGAAAATGAGCAGAGAAACCCCCTCTGCATGCACAATAGATGTGCGCACCAAGAATGCAGTCCTCACCTCCAAAAATTTCTCACTGACTTGACCACAGCACCAAGGTACATTAACACCCATGCAAGTTGCATCTTTCTTGTGGAGAACGATTCTTGGTGCACAGCCTTCTAAGGATGCTCAACGATCCATCAAAGGTTGGCCTAGTAATACCGCATACACAAAAGCTTCTCCTTCATCCACCTTTTGTTTTCAACTTTTATTTAGACCTTACCATGGGAACACCTTAAAGAAAAAAATGAAAACACGAGAAAGAATAATAACCACAGAAAAAAACACCACTCAATTTTATAGCTCACACTTAACTCCTTTCCAGATACCCTGTGTGGTAGGATGACCAAGTCTGTCTTCAGGCAACACAATATTTCCGAAATAAAGTATGCTTTATTAGCATATAGGCCTTACAGCAGGCATAACAAATAAACTCCTACTCGTCTTAGGAGACTAACTTACAGGAATGTCCATTCCTATCCCACTGATCCCAGCAGTTTTAGAACATAGCAGTGTTTATTATTATTATTCTTTATTTATATAGCACCAGCGCTGCACAATGGGCACAATATAGACAGGGTTACCATACATTGAACAACAATCGACAAACCGATACAATAGAAAATGAGGGCCCTATTCCCGTGGGAACTCACATTCTAGAAGGGTTGGGGGAGGAAACAGGAGAAGAGGACTGCAAGGTGAGAGTGATGGACTGCAAGGTGGGAATGATGGACTGCAAGGGAATCATGTACTCTGCCACACCTGCAATGGGTCGTCAAACACATAAACACACTGCTAATGCTCGTAATACACATCCCCTGTATATTAACAGTACCCGATAACACATGCAATGTTAAAGATAGAAAACTAATTCTTGTGATTTATTCAACTCTTTGCAGACACTGTCCCATGAACCCAAGACCTAAAGAGAGCTGTGAGTGACCCATTGTTTGCCTGGTTGCTTCCTTTGCAGCGGGTGAAGTTGGCATTGTGTGTACTGGCCTCCTCAGTTTCTGCTCAAGTGGCATTTGGGGTCTATGTGCATTCAAGGTTTTTTTTTGTCAAAAAAATTACCCCATGTATGTTTTGTTTATCTCTTTAATTCTATGAGAGTAAAAAAGAAACAAAAAACAAAAAAGAAGATGTAATGAGCAAGCAAGTACTGTTGCACTATGCCTGGTGAAGTCAATGCCTTCTGTATTACATAAAGGAAAAAAAAAAAAAAAGGCCAACCTTAAGTTTTGTTGGTAATGGGTAAGTGATATTCTTTTTTTGTTGTTGTTTTTCTTTTTACAGAGCTCAAGACGTCAGCGTCTTTGCATATGGATGCAGCTCATGGGGAGCAATGCTTGCATTAGTAAAAATGTTAATGCAAATTGTTCAGCGCTCCAGAGTTAGCTACAGACTAGTGAGGATAAGAACAAACAGGGGTGATGTACAAAAAAAATAGAAACATGGAAGAAATGGAGATATCAGGATGAAGATCATATGTATTAAAGATAGTAGACAACTAGCCAAGATGTCATGGTCAAGTATTCGAGGAAATGTTGAAAGATAAGTGAAGAAAAGAAAAGGGTGATGTTGAGCCGAAGGTTTTTTTTGAGAAAAGACCTAGGAAGTGAGAAAGATTCACCTGGAGAGAGGAAGGTTAAAGAGGATATTTAGTCTAATGGGTCAATCCAAATCCTCAAATATCACCATCAGGATATCCTTCTAACCTACTCGGGACTTCAATCCTACTGAAAACCTGGAGTCCTATTCCAAGGTTGCCGTTGAGCACAGCACTTGACCCATACAGCAAAACGGCTCAAGCCCTATACTTATTTTTTAATGGCATATTACATCCGAGACGCAAGCTAAGGGATGTTACGCTACATTACTGTACAGTAATGTCTCCTATACTTTGTGTGGGAGATACTAATGTGGCCCCAGCAGATGAAGGAATAAGTTATTCCAAGGAGCCCATTCTCCATCTGCGTCTGACGGTATTCTGAAAACAATAAATAACATCTTTCAGACAATGGTGTTCAGCACAATCACATAACACATTGATCTAACCCCACCTAAAAAGCCAATACTCACCTTAGATCCCTCAGTGGCGAGGACAGCTCAATCCAACGCTTCCTCACTCAGCAGGCAGAGGTACACTGGGAACAAATAGTTCCCAGTGTTCATCCGTGTCTCCTTTCACCTCCCGGCTGAAGTGCAGTCACCTAACACCAGTGTCTGAAAGAAGTTATTCTTTTCAAAATAACGTCATATGCAGATGAAGAATGGGCTCATCGGAGTAGCTTATTCTCCACATTAGCGTGTCCCATACAAAGTATAGGAGATATTAATGTACAGTATCGAAGCGCAACATCCGAGGCGCAAGCTGAGCTTGGGTCTCGGGTCTAATGTGCCGTTAAAAAAAAAAAACACGCTGCTCGAGCTGTTCTGCTGTACGGCTCGAGCACTTTGTGTAACGGTAGCCTTGCAATAGGGCCCGAAGTGTTGCAATGAGAAAAGAATTCAGAGCATGGTAGATAATGGTAAGGATCTCTACTTTTAGGGCACTTGTACTATTCTGCTGACTTAATATGTGCACTATATCCTACAAAAACATACATTTTACAGTCCAGTATCTGTAAAAAAAAAAAACAAATTGGAAATTGCAAATGCACATCATGAGTCTTTATGGTTAAAATAAATAAGTGCTCTCTGATTGCCATTAGCGCAGCCTTTATGAGTCCTTGTATACAAGATCATTCCTTTCTTTTGTGGGTTTTCGATGGGTGAGAGAGGGTTTGAGCAATCTGGCAGGGAGGTGGAGATAGAAGAGGTAAATGTGTACCGGTTAACTATATAACACTGTGGATATCCAAAATAAATCCTTGGAAAGAATAGACCCAAAACTATTAAATGGTTGAATATGTATGTACACAAATCTGGTGCTTTTTTCATTTTCAAAGACTGTAAAAGACTAATTCAGGTGACGCGTCAACTTGGATCAGCTACCCGACTCCTAATGAATCAGTCATTATCCACAAAATAACCTGCCATATGTTTTTCAATATTCAAGGTTCACTATGATAAAGATTATCACACAATTGTGGCTTAATAGTATCCTCACTCCAACTTCAGGGTGAGAGAATAAAATAAATAAGTAAAAAAAAAAATGATTCAGGCAATAAATGCTGTTAGCATGATTTACTAAGTATTATATGTATTTGTGTGTGATCTTATTTGCATGAATGTGAGATAAGTAGGACTAAACCCAAAGTCTCACCTTGCTTTTATACAACTCTACAGGCCACATCACGTCTTTATTTAAAAATCGCTTTGATAGTCCACACGGGAGTCCACTTTTAGCTCGTGTAGGTGCACTACATTTCTATCAACCCATTATGCGATATACCCATTAGTAATAACATGCCTCAAGCTGTAGAGAAGCTCCAGTTGCCATGTATCTGCTGTTATAGCAACATCCTGATATAATGTAGCTCCTATGGCTCGACACAGCAAGCACTTCTTTCCTATTACCCAATGCTGGTATAAAATTACTAGGGGACACATCTAAATGTCCATTTTGTTATATTAAACACATGAATGTTTTATTCCACGGAGCAAAAGTAAACAAGTAAGGGCATGAAGGAAGCCAAAGAGTAGGGGACAGCAACCGCGGCCCCCTAGGGGTCCTATCACTTGGTGTGAGCTAAAACGCCATCGGTAACGAAAAAATCTAGCACAAGTCGATAAAAGGTATTCCCGGACGACCCACCAACAGATCACCTTGTCCAAGGTAGTCTCTGTACAAGGTTGTTTAGCTCATGCTAGGGAAACACTAAGACCCGGGCTGAGACCCAGCGCTAATGCGGTTGTGTACAGCAGGCCTCAAAATTTCCACTCTCCTGCTCGCATTTGGCGAGTGGAAATTACATGAGGGCGAGTGGGAATGCAGAGGCAGGGCAGGATAAGGGGTTAGGTGGAGCAACTAGTGGCGAGTAACTCTAAAGGCCTGGCTAGTAGCTTGGGACTTGAAATTTTGTGCCCTGGTGTACAGGATAGAACAGGTTTTGTAAAGTGCAGAGTGACGGTCCATACCTATCCCCTGCCCCCACAAGGTTGTATAAGTATGAACACATCCAGCAAATAGCCCTCACACCCCTGCATTATTAAAATCCTCCAAGGTGGCTGTATCATCCATGTTTATATGCACACAAATATTAATTAAGACTGATGGTCATTGCATGATAAATGCCACCCAGCAGCATGTAGAATCCTTACACTGAATTTAATAGATCCAAAAGGAAGGCCAGGTGAGCCACAATAATTTCCCTGCTGCAGCATATAAATAATACATGTTTCAGGGCAAGACTTATCCATGTGTCCCTTTAAACATGATCCACACGGTCACCCCAATACTCAACCGCTTATATCCTATCAATAACCCCCAGCATAAAATGTTTGAAAAAGTAGGCAATATATTAGAATTAGGATATATGTGGATAAAGGATACATTTATAATAGAGCCTACTGCAACAGCAGCGACATTGCTGACCAGATCCATTATTATGGTGTATGGGGCCAAGAGAACACCTTTGCTGCATTCCTTTCAATTGCCTGTTAATTGCCTGGTAATTTTGGGCAAGGACCTTTGAATTTTTTCCCCTTTTTTGTAATTTAACACCAGACTTGAGCAGAAGGTAAAATTTAGCGATTAGCGTCCGTCTAAAAATTAGCGCAGACACAAAGTGTTCTGTTGGTTTCAATAGCGCAATTGCTTATGTTAAGTATAGGACACGCTAAGTACAGTAAGCTTGCGCTACGAATCACAAATTATCACGCGCTAAGTGATTTTTGCTGTTTCTAGCAGGAGACAAATGATCCGTTGGTCAGGCGCTATGCTCATTTTACCTGGCGCTAACACAAAAACATGTCGATGCTAGGGTTAGCGCTCACCAAGTGATAGTGCCCTAGATGTTTTGGAACTACAAGTACCTCTACATCATGGGAGATGCAGTTTCAAAAACATCTGGAGGGCCGAGGTTTCTGACCCATGCCAGTAGAGTTTGGTCCTGCAAAGCTTTGTGTTTTCACTTTACCTGTTCTGTTCCGGTATAGGATATAATCCTGTGTCTGTATAGGACTCTTTTATACAGCTCGTCTGTTCCTTTAAAGAGCGCATCCCAAACATCCATAAATGGATAAAAATCAATAAATATGATGAAACCAACAATTTCCGCATCCTTTTTTTCCCCCTAAACGTATTAGCATAAGATTGATTTGATATGTCAAATTTATATTTAGCTGAATAATATGTGATAAAAAAGCATTTACACGCACACAGAACGATTCGGAAAAACCGACAGAATGAAAATGATGCTCAGTCCACTTAATAAAATAACAATTGACCCTTAAACGTATCCTTTATAAGGCATAGTCCACACATAACGCCTGGAATGTCAGCATAGAAACAGAAATAATACATTTTATTTTGGTAACATGCAGTATGCTTGTTAAAAATAGGTAAGTAAAAATTGTCAAAATCCCGGCTTATGATGATACATAAAGGTGAACAAGAATAAAGATTACGGGCCCTATTACATTCTTAATGCAAAAACGCACGCTAAACGCGTGTTTTTTTGCGCAAAGCGTTAAACGCTAACGCACGAAAATCACAGATGGAATTACATTCCTCGCGCATTTTTTCATCCGTCGGGAAATTGCGCTCGTAAAACCGACGCACAAAAATGCAGAAATCAGTGAGCGCAATGTAATTTTTAATGCGAGTCCGTCATTTTATGCGGACTGCTGTTCTGACGGAAGACAAGGTAGTGGCTGTCATTTTTGACAGATCTAGTAACAAAAAAAACGTGCGCATCGACGTTCTCCGTTGTGAATCCGCAGTTTGGTACGGTCAGGTTGTTACAATTTGCCGTTACCACCAGCTTTTCAAAGACGTTAAAATTATGCTCGCAAACTTTGTCCGTTATATTTTGCGCTAAGATTGTAATACCATGCGTGCACCAGCGCACAAACGCATTTGTGCACACAATGTTAAATATAGGATGCGCTCGCTAAATTGCGCTCGCAAAGGGTTGGAGCAGGATCACTCACGTTAGACGTTAACGCGCATTATGTGCACGAACATCGTAATACGACGTTCAGAGCAAAGGGTTTTGCCTCCCGCGTCAATGCGTTTTTGCGCACACACAATTGTGCGCAAAGAATGTAATAGGGCCCTACATGTCCGCATTATAGGCATAACACAAATATATTAGAAATGCTATTACGCCAAGGATGTATAACGTGCAACATAATGCCATTACAATACATGCTTCTCTCATACTTCATTGCTCTCCCGCCCCCTGGCAGATTAAATACGGCCATGAATTTTGACATACTAAGGTTCCTGTAGAGCAGGGGTCAGCAACCTTGACCCCCAGATGTTTTGGAACTACGCATCCCATTATGTCTAGGCAAATTAAAGAATGTCAGACCATTATAGGAAATGTAGTTTCACAACACTTGGGGGGGGGGCGTCCGCAACGTTGCTGACCCCTGCTGTAGGGTGTCCGTGGAAGTAGTAGGTTTTATTTATACACCCTGCTCTACAAAGAATGGAAAACTGGATTGACAGGCATTTCTAAGCAGTGTAGATAAATAGGGCTACAATTTACTCGTTTTCTTATCTAGTAGGGGTTACGTAGTAGTAGGTGAAGGTTTAGAGACATGTAATCAACTGGAACAAGTAGACACACCAAGAACACATGTATGTATGCACACACTTTTCCTTTGGTTAATCACACAGATACAGAAAACACAAACACCCAACCATTCATCAATGGGCATCCCGCCACAGTGTAGGGTACACTCACCGGCCTCTGGAAATAAATAGATACACAGCATCTATGTCTAAGGTAGAACGCTGTGCTTCGTTTCGATTTCTCTGCACGGTATCTGACAACAGGAGGAGGAGGAGGTAGTAGGTTTAATCACAGTCCCTGAATATGGGTGCCTTGCCATTTGTCTTATTCCTTGTAGAGGAAATAAACAATAGAATGTTCAGTAAAACTCCAATGGAAGGACGAGTAGGAAGCAGCGAGTGACCCGACATTGCGATATGGCAAGGCATGGGAGATAGATGCTGAAATGTGTTAATATTCTATGTATATACCTGGATGTATTATATCAGTGGCAAAGCTTCAATGTCTGTAGTGTGATCATGTGGGAATATGAGCCTTAAAAATCAATTAATATGCATGGAAACTTCAGTAATAAACAATACGAAAACCACTAGAAAAGGCTGTTTGCGCTCTTTATTTTTTGCCTGGGCCAGTCAGTATCTCTATTCTGTTGTCTGTGTATAAGCAGGGGATTGCACAACCAGTCAATTGAATGAATTGGATAAACAATAACATCTGAATTTGGTTACTAATGAATGTTTTCCTAGTAATGTAACTTTGTATATTTTAATACATTTAATCTTCGCATCCATATGAAATGCTTTGTAAATTAAGCGTATCCATGAATGAGATTTATACACTGCGTAAGGTCTGTATTTGGATAACAAACTAACCTTGCTATTGCTTCATAATTAAACAAGTGCGTGTGAATGACTGACATCTATGAAGACTGAAGAATTGGATACAATGTCATTTATCTGAGGTTTCAAAAGCAGAACTTTCATCTTTGTTCATTTAGGTCCAATCATTGCGACACACCTAAACATAAAATACTGTACAGCGCTGTGGAATATGCTGGCGCTTTATAAATAAAGAAGAATGATAATAATACACACTACAAATGTGTGTGAATGTAGGAGAAGTTTGCATAAAAACTGGGTACAAAGTCACATTATGTATGCATATAAATTTGCATCTCTCGATCAGGGTTATTCAAAGAGATCCGAATTGGGGCCGAAAGGGAACTGAACGCTGAAATTCAGTGTACGGTTACCTTTCCTGGCCATTCGGCTATCCAGAGAGCAGGCAATTCGCCAAATCCTGGCGAATTGCCTGCACATATGGTGACCGTTCGAGGGCAGTGAATCCCCATAGAGAAGCAATGCTTCGGCTATTCAGAGAACACAAACCAGCAGTTAAAAGTTGCCGAATTGCCCTGCTGTTAGGTGGTTTCATTCGACAGGTTTATTCAGGCAAATCCCATAGGCTTCAATGTTAAAAATATTCCAGTTTTAATTCAATATCTAATAAACCGTTAAAGAGACTTTTTACTGCAGAATATTATAATTATTTTTAGATTTTTTTTAGGACCTTTTAGGCATTTTTGGGGATTTTTTTGCAAACTTTTTTTTCCGTTTATTTTTTTAATCGATTTTTCTTTTTTCTGTAACAGACCTTTTTATTATCATTCATTGGACCTCATATGTAAATTTCAGACGTTTTCGTTAAGTAGTTTGTTTGTAAACAGTGTTTCACTTTTCAAACATTCAAGCGTACTGGGTTTTTTTTTCCTTCACCTTCTTCGTCTGCGGTGTCGGGTTTTTCCGGCGCCTCATTGTAGATTGTGTTGGTTTTTTTTTAATCCAAAAGGCAGATTTGAGATAGTCTCATACTAATGATGATAGTCTGCATGAATGAAGGGTTTGCTCTGAACGGCTCCTGCTTGGGTTTCTCCGGCGTCTTCTGCGGGTTAATCCAGCTGTTTTTGCGGGTTTCGCTGTGCGCTCGCCCTCATTTTGCGGTGAGTTTTCGGCGGGTTTGCGGCGACTTTTCCCTGCATTACGGCGGCCCTGTGGTGCTTGCTGAATACACCGCAGGGTCGCCGAAATGGGATCGCCAAATCGCACCGAATTGAAGAGAACGAAAAGTCACCGAACGTGCGGTGACTTTTCGATTCTCTTTGAATAACCCTGCAAATATTACCCACAGTTACACAGCTTGATTTTAAGTGTTTGCCCATCAGCAGTTTTTTAAATTTGCGTATTAAACCAGGATTTCCATCTTTCTTATTTACTGAACCCACACATATTATATACAGTTTTTTCTAAAATACTGATAGGCCTTACACTTGATGTAACATACACATTTTTATTTATTAAAAAATGCTATTCACACTCTTTGACATTAATAATGTGTATTACAATTTCTACAGCAGCAGCATTAACCCACCGGTCACCAATCCCAGGATTGCATGCAGGTTTTAAGCTGCATCATGGAATTATTCCATCTTTTACTACAGGTTATTCATGATGAACAATTCCACCGTGTGACAGTAAGGGAGTTAATATAACTCTGCATTGCGTCTCATCACACCATAACATCCTTCTCATTGCTTATCAATGAATGGGGTCTTTCTAGCTGGTTTTAAAGAAGCATTTTAGCAGTTGAAATGATGTACTGCATACAAACAGCAAACCCTATTTCTTCAGTATTCTGTCGGTAATGGTGTTATTGTGAAGGGTTGGGACGCTGGTTGTCAATATCTACACCGTACCTTAGACAGCAGTACCATGTATTGCCTCCCACCCAGAAGAATAGGTGTGTTTATGAAGGACATATATGAAGATTTTCCATTTCAAAGGGAAAACCATTTTGAGAAAAAAAATGATATAATCAGACATGACATTAAAAAAATATTTTACCAATTTCACAGAATTTATCATTGTAGATTGTGTTGTTTTGGTTTTTTTTTAATCCAAAAGGCAGATTTGGGATAGTCTCATACTAATGATGATGGTCTGCGCGAATGAAGGGTTTGCGTGGAATAGAGGTTTTCCTAAAAGACATCCCTCCGTATAAGAAATGATCTTGCGTATTGACAACAGACTGATAAACCTCCCTCTTAACATTTGCATTAGTTATGTTCATACAAGCACTTCCACATGTGAATACACAGGCTTTGTGAAGGTTTCCCCTTCAGCTGAAAGAAGGCCATTGCTCATCTGACTCCGGTTATACTGTAGCATTAATAGCTACTTAGGGATCTATTGATCCACAAGGCTTTCTTAGGAGGATGGAGGAAAGAAATCAATTAAAGCATTACAAAGAACTGTCATAATGTCACATCGCTACATGGATTAACCCTCGGAACATGGCGTGTACAGCTAGTATGATTTTTTTAAAAAAAATATTTGCATGTAGACTTTTCTCAATATTTTAGGGTCTGAAATTATGCAATAAAAGCAGAAATATGTTTGCCATGTACTGTCGCAGATAGATAATCACTTGCTACACTTATGGACCTTTTATTTACAACACGCTCAATAATATTTTGGAATATAGCTTCCTAAAAATGCTAAAATAATATAAAACTATTTGGATTCTGTGGTCTATTTACATTCGGAAATTACAAAACCAACATATTAAGTTTACATATACAGGTCTTTTCAGTAAAAGGTGAAACTGTGGAGAATTGGCAAGAGAAGAGAACAATTTAGCCCAAATAGCTGATTTGGAAAGTGGAGAATTTTTCTGGTTTGGCTATTTTGAGCTAGAATTTTCACTTCTACCAATTTTCCTGAGCTTCACCTTTATTGAATAGACCTGATAGTCTGTGTAGTGCAGAGAAACGCATGTTTGTTTCATGTTACAAACCCAGGGTGTCAAGTCGAGGAGGAACGCATGGAAACGCAGTTCCTCCACTATTTTTGCAGAGGGAGTGTAGTTGCCATTGATCCCACACACTTTAAAGCTTTTAATTCTCTTATATTTAAGTCACAATAAATATATTTTATTTTGCATTTTCCCTAAAACTGTAGCATTAATACATTAATATAAAACTTAAGTGTGGGTGTTGTGTTATGTGAGCGGTATCGCTGTTCATTTGTGAGGCAGAAATCTTGGTGAGTTCCCAACCTCCCATACTTATTTTTTTAGGACTTGACCTCTGTACAAACCTCCACAACAAAATTCACTGAAATGTTTAGCGTCTATGTATCAGAGATCTCTACAGCAATAGAATTCACTGTAATGTGCAGTGTGTATGACTGTATCATAGAGCTCCAGAGCAATAACACAGTAACATGCATGTGTAGGAGTGTAACACAAAAGACCATAACAAAATAATATTGTGTGGCATGTATGAGAGAATCACAGGGCTCCAGAGCAATAAAACACACAGTATGGTCCGGTGTGTATGAGCATATCATTGCTCCACAGTAATAAAACGTACAGTATTGTGCAGTGTGTATGAGCATATCACAGTGCTCCACAGCAATAAAACTCACAGTAATGTGTGGTGTGTATGAGTGTATCACAGAGCTCCAGAGCAATAAAACAGTTTTATGTGGTGTGTATGAGTGTATCAGAGAGTTCCAGAGCAATAAAACTCACAGTAATGTGTGGTGTGTATGAGCGTATCATAGAGTTCCAGAGCAATAAAACTCACAGTAATGTGCGGTATGTATGAGCGTATCACAGAGCCCCAGAGCAATAAAACTCACAGTAATGTTCAGTGTGTGAGCGTATCACAGAGTTCCAGAGCAATAAAACTCACAGTAATGTGCGGTGTGTGAGCGTATCACAGAGTCCTGGAGCAATAAAACTCACAGTAATGTGCGGTGTGTGAGCATATCACAGAGCCCCAGAGCAATAAAACTCAGAGTATTGTGTGGTGTATATGAGCGTATCACAGACCTCCATAGAATCATGAAGATAAAACACCACAGTATCACTCTGGACCAGTGTTTCCCAAACCTGCTGACACGCCAGGTTTGCAGATATCTGATGCACAGCAGGTGATATGATTTGCTGCTCAGTGATTGCAGTATTCAGCTTGTATTTTCCCACGGTGATCTGTAGAATCTGGCCTGTTAGTGGTACCTGAGGACATGTTTGGGAAACACTGCTCGAGACACGCCTGGGCAGGACCCATAAGCGGTCCGGATACAGGGCAGGCCTTAACGACAGACTATTTGTGTTGACCTTGGAGACTCTCAACTGGCCTGTAGTGCAATAACGCTGGTGGAGGAGTTTCAGAACATTGTATCAAAAGGTCAAGAGCTAATTATAGTTGTGCATTTTTTGGAGGTATGGTGCAGCTGCCTGCAGTTTTGCACATTTGTGCACAAATGGATGGTTTACGGATTCTGAAAAAGGAATTGTTATCACATGATTCACACGATGCTGTCTCGTGGTTTTCCCTATCAATTTGTTTTTGCAGGAAATGATTTTATTTTCAGTATGGGTGGGCATCTGGAAGAGAAAAAAAGCACATGCAGGGTTTTCACATTACATGGCGGAGCAAGTGTAGGGTAACACACACCCACACACACACACAATACTGCATGTGAACTGACATTTGCATAGGCATGTGCAGCCCTTACTATACAGTGTGTACAATGTTACATTTATTACTTACAAACACTAAATTAGTCCCAGTCTGTTAATGTTCATGCTCTTCATCATGAACCATATAAGAAAAGCCCAAAAAGTGAAGCTGGGCAGTGGATAAGATGCCAGTGTGGTGTGGGGGATGTGGACCAAACCAGGGGTCATCATCCTGAGGGGTGACACCCTGACCTGGAATTTTCCCACCATAGATTAGGCTGGAAGGAGAGCCTGGGAGTAAGCACAGCCAGTGCCAGCAGGTAACAAGAATGCAGTTGTGGGCTGGCTCCTCCCCAGCCTCCTCCTGGCACTGTAGCTCCGCCCAAGGCTAGTTGTGTAGCTCCACACCCATCTCACCATTTAGCTCCGCCTCCACCTCCTGCATGCCTGCAATTAGATAGGACATGTCAGGCCACATCCTCCCACATGCTGATTGCCTGCTCCCTCCTTCTATGGCACCTTGCTGACTCTTTACCTGCTGTTGCAGCCACCCATATATATATATATCAGGTACTGCAGTAGTGGGAGGAATTAAAGAAGGGGGGGGCGGTAAAGGATAAAAGTGGAGATTAAATGAACAGGGAGTACTGGAGGGGGGATAAACAAGTAAGCGGATAAGGGTAAACAAGCAGGGGAGGTAGTGACATGACTAGTAGAACAGATTGAGTAAGGTACAAGGGGACACATCGCACATTACTGTGAGTTTTATTGCTGTGGAGCTCTGTGATATGCTCATACACAGCGCACATTACTGTGAGTTTTATTACTGTGGAGCTCTGTGATACACGCATACATACTGCACATTACTGTGAGTTTTATTGCTGTGGAGCTCTGATACACTCATACACACTGCACATTACTGTGAGTTTTATTGCTGTGGAGCTCTGATACACTCATACATACTGCACATTACTGTGAGTTTTATTGCTGTGCATACATACTGCACATTACTGTGAGTTTTATTGCTGTGAAGCTCTGATACACAACACACATATACATTGAGTTTTATTGCTGTGGAGCTCTGTGATACAGTAATGTGCACTGTGTAATAGCATAGCACAGAAATCCACAGCAATAAAACAATAATGTGCTCTGTGCATGAGCATGAGCTTTACAGCTGTGGAGTGCTGTGATACGCTCATACACACTGCACATTACTGTTTGTATGAGAGGAGGTTCATGGTGGTGTGAGGAAGGTAAGATACCAACCCTAGTGATGCCACTGTAGCTGGGGACTTAAAATGTGGAACACAGGAGCAATTAACCCTTCGATGCACACCTATGGTCAGTTTCCAGTGACAGATGGCATGAAAGAAGGAGCAGGTCACCTGTCCACACAAGAGCTTACATTCCGAAGACTGTTATTTACAGGGTTTTAGTAGCACCACGCCACCCAAGTAATTACTTCATTCTGAACGCCGTGTTCACCTCTCAGGTAAGAAAAATCTATTAAAAAAAGAAAATGAAAATATCTATTTGCAAGCCCTGTTTACTCGCACACCCCTCTGGCCCCCACCATCCTACTCTCTGAAACTTTGCGATTCCGCAGGGATTTTATCAGCAGGAATTGATCTGCTTGTGGATTCCTGGGGCTCTTTTGAGGTCTGAATTATACCAGTATTGACAAAGCCTGAATAAGATAAATAATTTAAGACGTACATCTTGTATCACATTCAGTGCACGCTTTGTGCAGGCCCTGTTCTATCAGTCTTAACCTTTACCTTCACCGAGAGCTCTAAACAAATTAAGACGTGTTATTTAGCTGCAGAATTTAAAGCCAGACTTGTGTGTATGTGCTTCAATTGCTGCGCTTCCTGGCCAAGAGCACGGTGCCAGGTGTATTCCGGGAAACACTAACATCATTTAGAGTTTATTTCAGGCTCTTGGAAATGTATTTTCCCTTGCCAAGATACTACCCATTCCGATGCCAACAAAATACTCATCCCCTACCCGTTACTCACAATGCAGTCTGCCAACCCACTGAAACCCCCTCTCCCATCCATTCATCCATCCATTTCTTTTTAATATACAAACAGAAATTCTCGTGCTGCAAATGAAGAGATGAACACATGTACACATGTGAAGCGTCAGTAGAAAACAGAATAAAAGCAGAAATTGCAATATTGCCTAATGCAGTTCAATGGCTCATTGAAAATTGGTTCTGTTTCCTACGGGAGGATTTCCATCAGGCGACCCTCAGGATACACCAAACAGTATATTAAGGACATTTGTCATGCTTCACACAACATACACCCAAAATGCAGTTCTTTTGCCATGCTGCAACCAATTAGAAGCTTGGTGACTTGTTCACTAACGGGACAGAACAAAGAATGAGGTAATCGGTGTACACTTGACGAAAGAGATTTTCAGGATTATTCAGAAAGAGCCGAACTGTCCATGAAATTGCACAAGTGAATTTCCCCATAAGGGAATTTTGTAATTTTGTGGCCCAGCCTAACATGGATATATATTGCCCCCAGGCAGCTCACATAGATATATTTGCCCCCAGCTCACATGGATATATATTGCCCCCAGCTCACATGGATATATATATATTTTCCCCCAGCTCACATGGATATATTTGCCCCCAGCACACATGGAAATATATATATTGCCCCAAGCTCACATGGGTATATTTGCCCCCAGCTCACATGGATATATATATATATTGCCCCAGCTCACATGGATATATATATTTGCCCCTAGCTCACATGGATATATATATTGTCCCCAGCTCACATGGATATATATATATATTGCCCCAGCTCACATGGATATATATATTTGCCCCTAGCTCACATGGATATATATATATTGCCCCAGCTCACATGGATATATATATATTGCCCCAAGCTCACATGGGTATATTTGCCCCAGCTCACATGGGTATATTGGCCCAGCTCACATGGGTATATTGCCCCAGCTCACATGGGTATATTTGCCCCCAGCTCACAAGGGTATATTTGCCCCCAGCTTACATGGCTATATTGCCCCCAGTTCACATGGGTATATTTTCCCCCAGCTCACGTGGATATATTGCCCCCAGCTCACATGGATATATTGCCCTCAGCTCACTTGGGTATATATATATTGCCCCAGCTCACATGGATATACAGTATTTGCCCCCAGCTCACATGGGTATATTTGCCACAGCTCTCACCTCCTCTGCTGGCCCCAGGCTCTGCCGGCATTCTTCTCCCTACGAGGCGAGCGGCCGCTGGCATGCAGCTTGCCGCTCGCCGGGAACCACCTGACCAGCCACGCAGCTGCATTCTCGCGAGATCGCGCGCTGGTCAGGTGGTTCCCATCCCAGGCGAGCGGCCAAGCTGCATGCCATCGGCCGCTTGCCTCGTAGGGAGAAGAACGCCGGCAGTGATTTTCTCAGGGGGGGAATTGCCCCGTTGCCCCCCCTGGATCCACCCCTGGCTGGCTGGTGGAGTTGAGGTAACATCACTGCTCTATAACTGTGGAGAGAGACTGTGGAGACACAGGTTCGATCCCGGCAAGAGCACCTCTCCAGTAAGTGTCCTTGGGCAAGACACCCAACGGTACATACTCACCACCCAGGACATACTTGAAAACGAGAGAAATCTCAATGTATCCTTCCTGGTAAACTCCTTTCTCAAAAAAATAAATATATATATTGTTGAATTGCCGGCGAAATACCCAGAAAGAGTAAAATCCCCATAGAGAAGTAATGGTTAATCTATTCCGAGGACACCAAACTGCACCGAAATGATAGTGAAATGCCGTGATATGGGTGGTTTCATTCGGCAGGTTTAACCAGGTGAATCCCATAGATTTCAATGTAAAAAAAATCCAATTTTTTATTAAATATTTATTCAAGCGCTTATTCTTTTATTTACAGCAAAAGTCTCTTTATTTATTTTTTACGATATTTTTTGGGGATTTTTTTCGTCAATTTTTTCCCCCGATTATTATTATTATTATTTTCTGTAACAGAATTTTTTATTATTCATAGGACCTCATATATTATTTCCAGTCATTTTCATGAAGTCGTTTTTTTCTTTTACACGCTTTCTGAAAGCTGTGGTGTTTTTTCTTTTTTCATTTTTACCCTTGTTTGGCGGCTTTGTACGACTGCTGTTCGGCGGGTCGTCAGCGTTTCTCAAATCGATGTGGCGGCGCATCGTATGCATTTGGCGGTCTTTCAGATTGATTATGCGTCCGGTGTTTTTTCGGATCAAAGCGGCGGTTTTTCGGATCGATTCAATGGTGTTTCGATTCGTTCGGCGGATCGATTCGCCGCACTTCGGGGCCCCTGCAGTGAATGCTGAATTCACCGCAGGGTCAGCGAATCGATCTCACCTAAGTGTGGCGAATAGGAGAGCACCGAAATATTGGTGACATTTCAGTGCTCTCTGAATAACCCTGTATATGAACCTGTTGATGGCTGTATAAAAAAACAATAGGTTTTGGTTTAATAATCAGTGTAATAACAATTAAATTGATTGAATGAGAAATGGGGATTGTTATTATGGAGACCAGGTTTTATTAAAGGTACGATTAGAAATGGCTTTACCTAGCTTATATTCCCTCCACATTCTTCTTGATCAGCAGCAATAGGAGATAAATGAACCAGATGAGTGGTTGGATTTTTGCAATTTATATTAATTTGTAAATCTCTTTAAATGTAACAGCCCGGACCTGCTGGAAAACAAATAGGTAGTTTTAAAACACTAGATGGTGGGACAAAGGAAATCCGATGAAAGCCATCTGAAAAACAGTGCATGACGGGATGACTTAAATACAAGGTAATTTATATAGGAAGCCGTAGTCCCATCTTTTGTGTGGATTGGCAGGTGCCAACACGGTCCAGGACAGACCAGCCAGTGGCGTAGCGTGGGTTGTCAGCGCCCGGGGCCAGCCAAGAATTGTGCGCCCCCCCCCCAACCTGTGGACACGTTATCGATATTGCCCCAGCTCACACATGGATATTGCCCCAGCTCACACATGGATATTGCCCCAGCTCACACATGGATTTGCCCCAGCTCACACATGGATTTGCCCCAGCTCTCACATGGATATTGCCCCAGCCAGCTCACACATGAATATTGCCCCAGCTCACACATGAATATTGCCCCAGCTCACACATGAATATTGCCCCAGCTCACACATGAATATTGCTCCAGCTCACACATGAATATTGCCCCAGCTCACCCATGGATTTGCCCCAGCTCACACATGGATTTGCCCCAGCTCATGGATTTGCCCCAGCTCACACATGGATTTGCCCCAGCTCATGGATTTGCCCCAGCACCTCATGGATTTGCCCCAGCTCATGGATTTGCCCCAGCACACGGATTTGCCCCAGCACCTCATGGATTTGCCCCAGCTCATGGATTTGCCCCAGCACATGGATTTGCCCCAGCACATGGATTTTCCCCAGCTCATGGATATGCCCCAGCTCATGGATTTGCCCCAGCACATGGATTTGCCCCCCAACACATGGATTTGCCCCAGCACATGGATATGCCCCAGCACATGGATTTGCCCCAGCTCATGGATATGCCCCAGCTCATGGATATGCCCCAGCACATGGATTTGCCCCAGCACATGGATTTGCCCCAGCACATGGATTTGCCCCCCAACACATGGATTTGCCCCAGCACATGGATATGTCCCAGCACATGGATACTGCCCCAGCACATGGATATGCCCCAGCACATGGATTTGCCCCAGCTCATGGATTTGCCCCAGCTCATGGATTTGCCCCAGCTCATGGATTTTCCCCAGCTCTCACCTGGATATTGCCTCAGCTCCCGGGCAGCGGGAGTGCCTGCCCGCCCCGGTCCTGAACAGTGTGCGAGTCCGTCCTGTTGAAGGGGAGGCGGCTGTGTGCGTACGCAGGTCACGCGGTCCGGCCAGTCAGGTGGTACAGAGACTCAGTACCACCTGATTAGACGGACCACGTGACCTGCGCCTGCACGCAGCCGCCTCCCCTTCAACAGGACGCACTCACTGTTTAGGACCGGGGCGGGCAGGCACTCCCGCTGCCCGGCATCTGGGTCCCCTCAACCCCCGGGCCCTTGGGCGGCGCCCGAGGGCCCGGCGGGTCAGTCGGGCCACAAGTTTTAGGGGCGCATAATTTCAAAAGAAATTATGCGCCCCTAACAAAACTGCGCCCGGGGCCACGGCCCCCCCCTGCTCCCCCCACGCTACGCCACTGAGACCAGCTTACCTTGCAATGTAAAGAACAAATTAACTCCGTACTCTAAGGCTAATGTCAGACGAACGCAGTCTGAGTGCTTGCATAACGGACAGACGGAAGATACTGTAGTCACCACACGGTCCGTTTTTGTTGACGGACATAGAAAGAAAGGGGAATTATGGGAAACAAAATTAATATGAAAAATGATAATTTGAAAAGGATATGAAAAGGCATTTTGTGCGTCAAGGTGCCGGACGTCGCAGATGCGCTGCGTCTGACATCTCATCACTCACACAGAATGCTACGCGGACGTGGCACACTCTGCGCGTCCGTGGTAGCGGTTTTACGTTCTTGCCTAACTTGCGTCCATTTGCCACGTTCGTTGTGCGTGCGCAGTTGGGTGCGCACGTACTTCGTGTGTGGGTCTCTGTTGATCATGACTCTATGCTACGACGGACGGTAAAGTGTGCGGCAACACAGAAGTGATCACTGCGCTCGTCTGACACCGGCCTAAATTCCTCATATAAACAGATCTATTTCATCACATCAGTGAAAAACCAGTGATGTTTCAGTTTCCGGGCTTCTCTCATGCATAATTGAACATGAGACGAACCTCCATTACGCCAACAATGGCAAGTTGAGCAGTCTGTCAAGCTGGAAATCGAAAAATTCAAGGAAAACCCTAAGATCAAACTGGGTCCTCAAAATGCTCACAGAACAGACAGCCGAACGGATGTAGAGGCATTGGCTGGTCAGCAACGTGCAGATTTGTGCACTGATCCCAGACCCTGATCCAACATAAACTCAATCCTGCCAACTTTGGCTTGCATCATTGACATCCATGTCCCCAAAAAGAAGTGTGCCATCTCTGTACGTATGCACACCAGGATCAATGGCTATGTGGCCAAGCAGACAATCAGGACTGTTCTTCATACAGGAGTGCAACACAAGTGACGTGTCACGACTGTCACGAAAACCTGTCTAGAGCACTAGTTACTGTCATGACACATCATCAGCTGAAGAGGTCATACATACCAGTGGATGGCAGAATTCCTCCAGGATCACTGCTGCCAACTTCCTCTGATATGACCCAGGTCAATAGTAGCTGCTCCACATGTCCATCACTGGGAGGTCAATGAGAATGGCCATCAAACCAATCATCTGGCACTGTAACATGAGGTCGTCCTCATGCCAGAACAGCCATCATCAGAAAGTGGTAAAATCTATAGACTAGATTTGCCTTTTCACCTTCAATCATAAATTGTGCGGCCCAATTATAACCATTTTTAAATGGCACCATTTAAGCAAGCAAAAATAAAAAAACCTAGCTAAGGCTAGGGTCAGACTAACGCATTTTTCACGTTGTCCGTGAAAAAGTGCGTTCGAACGAATGGACGTATTTTTTCACGGAATACGCAATAGCGGTCATACGATGCACAGTTTCATCTGTGATTTTGTACGGATCATCAATAAAACACTTTTTGGGTCTGGACGTGATGTTGGCCGGACATTAGCAGCGTCTGACGTCTCCTAATCACGCACACACGCCGCTAGCGGACGCAGCGCACTCTGTACGTCAGTACTAGTGGTTTCACGTTCTCGAAAAAATGCGTTTGTTTGCCGCTTGCGTTGCGCGGCCGCACTTTTGTGCGACCGTACTTCGTATATTGGCCGTCATTGCCTGGCATCTGCTGCTAGCACGGCCGTGATTATGTGCGGCTGCACGCGCGTTCGCACTGCCTCAATCTGACCCTAGCCTTAAGGAATGCCGACTTCTAGGGACACTCGAGGCACACTGGCCACGCAATGTATTTACTATGATATGTTACTTAACAAATATAATCAAAGAATCATCTGTAGGATCCTCTTAATAAATAATGCCATTAAAACTCTTGGAGCTGAAACCACACTACATTTAGGGCTCTATTACATTCTCTGCGCAATTGCGCTCGCGTAGCGAAAAAAAATTTGCACGCATCGTCCAGCGTTATCGCGCGAAAATTATCGCGGCATTCCGATCCGAACGCATTTTCTCATCCGGCAAAAAATAAAGTTCGTAAAAACGATGCGCAAAACGAAGTGTAATACGTGCGCAGTAACGTAGCGCATGTAAATCAGTGCGCGGACTGTTTTTTTTGTGGGATTCAGTCAATCAGAATTAAGAACCTTAATTGACATCAATTTACCTTAATTGACTCACTTAAGTTTTTGCGCCTGTCAAAGTAAATCTGAGTATACATGCTGCAGCAATAAAAAAATATGCACGATTTCACAATTTTATTGTTTGGGTATGTGTAGAATGTGTAACTATACTGTGCTGTATTTTTTTTTTTGTGCTGGTGTTTTTTGTTTCGGCCAGAACGTTCCGATTTGCAGTTACCACCAGCTTTCCAAAGACGTTAAAATTATGCGCGCAAACGTCATTCGTAAAAAGATGCGCATCGATTGAAATACCATCCGCATACCAGCGCATGAATGAATTTGCGCTCACAATGTTAAGTATAGGACGCGCACAGTTCATCACGCTCGTGCAGGTCCATCCGCGTTAGACGATAACGTGCATCGTTTGCGCGATCGTTGAAATACGATGTCCTGCGCAAATGGTTTTGCACTCGCGCAAAACAAATGCACGAAGAATCTAATAGGGCCCTTAGATGGCTGTTAAGAAGGCGCTGCATCATTTCATCACAGGACAGTGTACAGTAATATACACAATTAAAAGTCTGGGATAAGGTGGTGCCCAGTCTAACCTAGTTGACAATGACTGAGGCTAAAGACAATTACAGACCACAACAGAACACTGGTATTTCCAATAGACTGCATTATTCTGTGAGGCAGCTTAAAGGAATATGCACGTCTAGAAAAAAAATTTAAAATTAAAACTTCTATACCTAGGACAAACTAGAATAAATAAATAAAAGTTTTAAAAATGTGTAAAAAAATTATTTTCTTGCTTTAAACTCTGTCATTTCATCTTCTCTGGCCACGCCCCTCAGCTAGGGGTGTTGTCATGTTCCCACGTTCCAACCCTGTCTCCCTGCCCTCTGTATTCCTTATGTCTTGGTTCCCATGTGTTTCCCTATGCTGCAGCTCAGGGGTTAATGTGTCTGCTAGTTTCAGTTGCTCGTTTAGCTTCTGTTGGTGATATGGGCTGATTACTTCCTTATATAAAGCCATGGGCCCATATCATCATGCTCTTGCATCTGGTTCATTTTCAGTCATTGTTTGCTGCTGACTTCACGTTCCTGAAAGCTCCCTGTTCTGTCTGGTCAAGTCTATGTTTTATCGTTTTCCTTATTTCTTTGATCTATCCGTTGTTTCTTTAGTCAGCCTAGGTTCCAGTTCATGTCCAGTGTTTTACATGTAATCAGTTCAAGTGTTTCCCTTTCGTTTGTTTCATGTTCTGACTGATTATATGGTTTTGACCCTCTGGCCTGGCTAACGGATTTTCTGCTTGTATAAGGTAAACATTCTGGTTTTGACTCCTGGCTTACTCTCTGACTAATCTATTGGATATCCTTGTCTGTACCATGCATATTGATTTATTGTTTTGTGTGTCCCTGCTGACCACGACTTTTGTGATTTTTAAAGTTGTTACCTGCAGGTTGTCGAGTATAACTCCTTCAGGTATTCTGTGTACACCCTGGGACTCGGTAACCTTTTTCTAGTAGTACAGCTTCGGACACTCTATCAGTATAGGGCTCCTTTTGGCATAGCCGTGCAGAGGTCCCCAGTTCCCCTGTGTTTATATTCACGTATCTAAGGTTGTGTCCTGCATATAGGGGCTTTTACTCGTACCAGGGCCCTACTTGGCGCATGCCGGGTACCGCCGTTGTGACTGAATGTGACAGGTGTTTCTTCAGCTCCCATTTCCTGTGTATTCCTCGCCTCCTCCCTGCCCAATACTCCACACATGAACTCGCACAAGCTGTGGACGTGAAACCCTGTGCACTCAGGACCTCAGACTGAGAATACTGAGGAACTGAATATTAGCATCTCTGCAACTGTGAAAGCAAGATTCACTCACCTGCGCTCTTTCACTCCAAATTCTGCTGCCTCCACCTGATAAATAAATGTAAGCACGAAATTAGAAAAACTATTCATTACCTACGGGGACAATTACGTTATTCAATTTGTAATTTATAGCAAAGTATGTTACGCAAAGTGATTTCTTGTAGTTTAGAGACCTATTGCTAGTTTCATGGCTTTGCAACTCCACGCCCCAAATATCCTGGACCCACTGTAAGAACTGACATTAAGTAAACAAATGCTGTCCCCTCCAATCTGCTGCCCCAGGCTCAGACCTGTCATGCCTCAGCCTGAGAAGCCTGCTCATCGCCATGCTGTTGCTCCCTGTCTGCATCCACTCAGGGGTTAATCCCTGTGCCAGCTCCTGAGTGGGTGTGCATATAACCTGGACACACCCTTCCTTCCATGCTCTGTCATTTTCCTGTTTTCCCTGTGTATGTGAGGTCCTGCGAGCCCCCTCATCTTGTCTGTCAGTAGTATTATCCCTTGTTCGGTTGTATACTGTGGATCCAGTTGCTGGACTATATACTGCGTAGCCCACTATCCTGTGGACTGGAGATCTGCCTGGGTTCCTGTTATTTACCATACCTGTGTACCTGCTGCCATTGGCCTTGGTGCTATTCCCGTGGAGTCTGCAGCCTCTTGACTACGTGGCCCACTATCCTCTGGGGCTTGGAGACTTTCTTGGCTGCCAGCCATCCATCCGGTGCCTGCTGCTAGTACCTTCTTTCAAGGTATTGCTACGCAAGTGGAGTTCCCAGCTTCTGACTGCACAGCCTACCATCCTCTTATTTTGCACCTTGCCTGTGTATATTGATATTCATATATTCAAGGACTGTGTCATTCTGCTGTGCATACAATATACCTTTAATTACCTGCATTCCAAGTCTCCAGTGTCTGCTTACCTGCTCACCCCCAGCGCTTGGGACATAAACCTAAACATAAGGCCCTGCCATGGAGCCATCCTGGCTCGAGCCTGACAAGACCTAGTTGGCCCATGCAAGAAAACACTTCTATCGCCAGCTGAGCTATTACAGGCATTACACCGGCAGGCTGGAGTTTGTTTCTCGCTAGCTTGTAGCTCATTGGACATTTGCCAAATGACTAGTTCAGACCTGTATATTCTGGTTCCCTGAAAAATTTTAAATACACTTTACAGTAATCTCACATGTAATGTACAATCAAATGTCAACACTTTTTAAACAGAATTTGTTTGACTGCCGATTGAATTTTTGTTATTTCGTTACGTTATTTCTTATCACTAAAAAAAAAAACAAGAAATCCTGCTCAATTACTGTTAGATGTGGGTTACAAGGCAAGCTAGGGTTAAATTACCATTTTGGTGATTTTCGATTTTGTGCATTGAATGATTTTTCTATGTTTCTCTATGGGACGATTTTGTTGCCGCCGATTGTCACAGAATGTTGCTGTCCAATGGCCTATGGTGCTGATCGGTTGGATTTAGCAATAGATCGATAGATTCAGCACCAAAGGCCATTGGACAGCAATAATACAGTGCCGTTCGGTAGAATTCAGCGGCAGCAAAACTATCCCATGGAGAAACATTGAATGATTCCTCTTTGCATAAATCGCTGAACAGCACTGAAATGGTAATTTAACCCTAGCTTCCCTAACAGTAATTGAGCAGGGTTTTTATTTTTTATTTTTTTAGTGATACAAATCGATTCGTTGTGTATAAATTACTTTAGTTTCTACTGCAAACTTATATGAAACAATTTGGTATTTCGGAAATATTTCCAAAATGCAAATTAACAGACTTTCAGACAAATTGAGATGCGTTACGAAATGAAACGCACACCACTACTGCCTACTGTGGATCTATACAGCTAGGGTCAGACTAACGCAGTGCGAACACGCGTGCAGCTGCACTTAATCACGGCCGTAGTAGCAGCAAATGACGGCCAATATACGAAGTACGGCCGCACGAAAGTGCAGCTGAGCAACGCAAGCGACAAACGCATTTTTTCGAGAACGTGATACCGCTAGTACTGACGTACAGAGTGCGCTGCGTCCGCTAGCGGCGTGTGTGCGTGATTAGGAGACGTCAGACGCTGCTAATGTCCGGCCAACATAACGTCCAGACACAAAAAGGGGTTTTATTGATGATCCGTACAAAATCATGGACGAAAATGCGTATCGTATGACCGCAATCGCGTATTCTGTGAAAAAAAATACGTCCATTCGTTCGAACGCACTTTTTCACGGACGACGCAAATAAATGCTTAAGTCTGACCCTAGCCTTAGACGTAGGGATGAGCTATGTAACTATGTAAGGACACGCAGAATTTTTTAAATTTTTTTTTGGGCTAAATTATGGTAATTTATGCAGGCTTTGGATGAAAGTAACTAAAGGCCCAATTTTAAAGCACCTATTATGTCGGCAACAGTGCCGTCACACCGTAACCCCTTTGTGGTATTGTGAAAGAGTGCAGGGTTGGACCATGTGGTCCAATATTAAAATGATAGGAATATGGGGGGGGGGCGTGTCCGGCGGCTAACCAAGATGGCCACGTGATCCCGGAGCTCTGCACTCATCCCAGCTAACAGCGACCCTGCAGCCCAGCCCGATCGTCCCTGGCTCTGAGTACTCTCCTCGGCCTCCAGACTGCACCAGGTACCTGGAGATGCCCCAAAAATTAAAAAAAAACTCTTCCACCGGGCTGCCTCCCCTCTCTATTTGGCGATCGCACGACAGGCCGGGAATCCTCTGCCTCACCTAAGATGGCGGCCGCCACCCTGCGCTCACCAGACAGCGGCCCGGGCACGCGAGGGGACATAGAGAGATTACTCTCCACATTTCAAGCTGACATCAAGGGAGACAAACAGGAGGGACTGGCGGCAGTGAGGGCCGAAATTGATGCGGTGGGGGCACGAACGGACACCCTAGAAAGGGCAAACGATGCCTCAGCAAAAGTTTACAACAAAATTGCTCAACACTTGGTGCACTTCTTCAGTGAGAGCCTCCAACTCCAGCGAGCCCAGGAAGATCTAGATAACAGGTCCCGGCGGAACGTGCACCTCAGAGGGGTTACAGACCTACAGGACTTTATGCACAGGTACCTGCTCAGTCTCTTGCCTGATACCCCCCCCCCAGAACACTGCTTATTTGACAGGGTACACAGAGCCTTACGACCCCGACCACGACCAGGGGATCGTCCTAGAGATATTATTGCCAGATTTCATTATTATGGGGTAAAAGACGCGGTGGTCGCAGCCGCTAGAACGCAAACTCCGTCCATTGACAACGTTATGCCGAAACTGTTTATTGACCTCTCTCCAACTACTTTACAAAATCGCCGCTCCTTTAAACCTATCACGGACCAACTGATTGCGCATAACATCAGATATCGCTGGGGGTTCCCCTTTAAACTTGTGGTATCCCATCACGGCACTACGCATGTTCTGGAAGATCTGCAGAGGGCTGACCGCTTTCTTCATGCTCTTTGCCTGGCAGGCACGCGATCCTCCCCACCACGAGAGGAGTCCTTCACACCGCAAAGGATGGAGACTGAATGGTCTCTGGCCTCGCCAAAAGAACGACGGCCGCGTTCCTCACCACCCCCTCCACCATGATTGCCGTCTCTTCACTTTGCCACATGAGGCCTACACGAGGTTGCAGGGACCCTGACGGTATTGTAACACAATTGGATACGGATCTTATCTAAGTTTTTAAACTACAGCCTTATTGCGATGATGAACCTCCGATTGGATCCAAACGAGACCTGGATTTTGACCTTGGTGACGCCACTTGGTGGATGTCGCTGACCACCCCTCCGCCCAGGGCTCTGGGCGCCCTTCTCGGTTCCCCCCCGAAGTGGATGACTACGGGGGTTGGATGAAGCCCAAGACTGTTTCCCTCATGGATGGGATCCTAGTTGGATTGTACTTTTGCTCAATCCGAGTTAATATGTTTTTTTTGTTATTTATTTCTTCCTTTTTTTGCTTTTTTCTTTTTTCCATTTTTTCTTTTTCTCTTTTTTCTTTTCTGATCAAGGTCTCGAAAGGTCAGGTAAACTGTGGTCATTTGTTACTGAATGTGATTTATTATACCGCACAGGTGTTCTAGGTTTCCTACTGCCATTTTCCCATGCCTTAACTCTTCTGCCCTGTCTGACCTCGGTAGAGACTGTTAGCTCACAGCTGCTTCCCCCTATATTCTTCCCATCAGTGCCACTACATGTAATTTCGCATAACGTAAAAGGGTTTAATAATCCAATGAAACGACGTAAGGCGATGCGATCCTACGTTTCTCTGGGAGCGGACATACTCCTCCTCCCAGGAAACGCACTTCGCTCAGGGTAAATCCCCAAGATTTTTCGATAAACGATTCCCGCTGCATTACCATGCCTGTGCGCATACGAAACACCGGGGAACCTCCTAATTTTTTTTCCGCTCCCGGGTTAATTTTGTACTTCGTAGAAAAGTGTCGGATAAGGAGGGAATGTTTCTTTTTCTTCAGGGCACTATTGACAATAGACCGATATCACTCCTCAACGTCTACGCCCCTAACACCAGGGATCCTGCTTTTTATGACCGGCTCTTGACTTTGCTAGAACACTTCCCAGGGGGGGGGAGATGATCATCGGGGGCGACTTTAACTCCACTCTTGACCTGGTTTTAGATAGACTGAGTAGTAGATCTGATTCTCACCCTAACCGCCCACTCCTTAAAGATTTTTTGCAACAAGCACATCTAGTAGATGCATGGCGCCTCCTGCACCCCACGACAAGAGACTACACATTTTACTCCCACCCGAACATGACATATACGAGAATTGACTTTGTCTTTGTCCCCCAACGGGCGGCGAGGTAGGTGCTCTCTGCTAAGATCCATGAGATAACCTGGTCGGATCATGCCCCCCCTCAGTGTGTTCTTGGCGAATGGTTCCAGGGGCTCTCTCCGCGCACCCTGGCGTCTTCCTGTTGCTGAGACCGGAAGTCGCAACTGAATTGGACTTAGCTTTAGCAAACTTCGTTCTGGATAACAACCCCGCACACTACCTTCCAGATCTGCTGTGGACTACCCATAAGGCAGTCCTAAGGGGCCGGCTAATAGGTCTACAAGCGGCCCACTATAAGCAACTGCGCACCCAAATGACCTGACCACTACTCTCGCTAATTTAGAGAGGTCACATAAAGCTCAAACTGACCCATTGATCTGGAACCGAATAGTGATTACCAGAGGAGAACTGAACTCCCTACAGACAGGGCACTAGGTGATCTCCGTAGAGTCGGACAGCTATTTTTTGAGAAGGGTAACAAACCAGATGCAATGCTAGCTCGCAAACTGCGCGCACTGCGTAAGCGAAAATCCAGAGACCAGGGACCTCCCCAGCAGTAGCTCCGACAGAAATAGCGGAAGAATTTGCGCGCTATTATACTAAGTTGTATGACGGCACAACAGCCCAATCTGACGACAAGAAACAACAAAAGATTCGATAATTTTTGGAACAATTGCCATTACGAACGCTGACTCGATCGCAGGCGACCGCGCTGGCGACCCCAATTACTGCTGAGGAGATCCTCCCACTACTGAAAGAACTCTGAACATCTAAAGCCCCAGGCCCGGACGGGTTTAGTCCCCTATACTATAAGAAATTCCGAACTCAATTAGCCCCACTCCTAGCTAATATGTATAACGGCTTCCTTGAAGGCAGAACCCCTCCCAAAGAGCTGCTGGCTGCCTCCATAGTGGTGATCCCCAAGGAACGGAAGGATCCCTCTACTTGTGCTAGCTACCACCCAATATCACTACTGAATGTAGACATGAAAATTTACGCAAAGGTCTTAGCTATGCGTTTGAGCCGCCATCTGCCATCCCTAGTACATCCTGACCAGGTCGGTTTTATCCCGTCTCGCGGAGCCCCTGATAATATTCGCCGCACGGTGAACCTACTCTCTATAGCGCACGCCTCCAAACAACCATCACTACTGCTTTCCCTCGATGCCAAGAAGGCCTTTGACCGAGTGGACTGGACATATTTATGGGAGGTCTTGAGGCGGTTTGGTGTGGGTGACGGGATGATCGGGGGTATTCGTGCGCTTTACACATCACCAACGGCCTCCGTAACGACTATGGGAGGGAGATCCCGACCATTCAACATTCTAAATGGTATGCGTCAGGGTTGCCCCCTGTCCCCACTTCTGTTTGCCCTATGCCTTGAACCCCTGGCGGAGCAGATACAACGTCACCCGGATATTTCAGGAATAGCAGTGGGTGACAAAAACTATAAGTTGAGCCTTTTTGCAGACGATATCCTACTCACGATAACCCGACCCCCTTATTTCATTACCGAACCTATACAGTTGCCTTTCCTCCTTCGGTGCCCTCTCTGGCTACAAAATTAATATTGCCAAATCTGAAGCTTTAAATATTTCATTGCCTCAAGAGGTTGTAACACTCCTACGGGACTCATTTACCTTCCGCTGGTGTCCCCACCGACTCCAAAACCTGGGGATCTATCTCACCGCTCACATATCTCAGCTCTACACCTCTAACTATCCTGACATGATTAAGCACATTAAATCCCTACTAAGGCAATGGTCCTCTTACTCCATCTCCTGGATGGGCCGCATTTATGCTCTTAAAACGACAGCACTCCCAAAACTTCTGTATCTTTTTCACACCTTACCGGTTCCCTTACCACTGACTATCTTACACGACCTCCAGTCAGCCTTTTACCGTTATGTATGGCAGGGGAAGAAACCAAGAGTGTCCAGACTGATACTACGCCGTCCTAAACTACATGGGGGCCTTGCGGTCCCTGACCTAGCTCTGTATTATAAGTCGGCACAATTGACGCAACTTCTCCAATGGTCCTCTAAAAGGGGTAAGGTCTGTTGGGTTGATATAGAGAACGACTGTATTGCCCCCTCATGCTTATCACAGGTACCCTGGAGACAGATCTCCTCGACAGAAAGAGGTCGCTTATTGCCCACCACCACTCATTCATTGTCTATATGGTCTAAGGTTAAATATCGTATGTCCCTAACCACCACTACATCTGGTCTGCTACCCCTGAAAGATAACCCGCTCTTTCCCCCATGGAATGGGGAGGAGGGCCGAGCTTTTGGTGGCAAAGGAAGGGCTTTACGACACTGGGAGCGGTGCTATTGCAGGGGAAATTCCCCCGTTGGGGATACTTTAGAGAATCACACGATATCCCTCTACGGGAGTTTCACCGATATTCTCAAATTCGACATTTTGTATGTAGCTGCTTAACTATGGGCACCCCTGTAGTGACCTCATTTGAAAGCCTGGTAATGAGAGGTTCAAGCACAGCAGGAGCGATATCCCAAATATATAATCTTCTCCGCCCGTCTCTCGAGTGCCCGTGCTCGTACCAGCACCAATGGGAAATAGACCTGTGTCGCCAACTAACCCGGGAGGAATGGGAGGCGATTAAAGGAGTCCTCGATGGGGATAACGGCATGTATTCTGATCAAAGAGAATAGTTACAAGTTACTCTCCAGGTGGTACCTGGACCCGGTCCGATTAGAGAAAATCTATCCTGCGCTAACTGGCTTGTGCATTAGGGGTTGTGGCCTACGTGGAATGTTTTACCACATGTGGTGGGAGTGTGGGCTGGTAACCGTCCTGTGGACTACAGTTTTCGCTATGATCTCCCGTGCTCTAGGTTTGCCAGTACCCCCTGATCCCGCTTTGGCCTTACTCAATAGCCCGTCTAGACGGTCTATCACGCCCCTTCCTTCGACTAGCCCACCGTATTTGTACATCTACCCGCATTTGTATAGCTCGCTCCTGGAAACGAGACCTCCCCTCTTTACCAGAGATAGTTGCGAAGGTGTGGTATCTCTATAAAATGGAACGTCTAACAGCACAACGACACGCTCCAACAATGCACAAAGATCTGGGAACCTTGGCTTACGACTCAGGCCATCACGTAATCGGATTTAGAACTGTTGGACCCAGAGACCTTGATCTAAATTTTTTTTTAAATTTTTTTTTTGGTTGTGTTTTTAACTTTTTCTCTTTTCTCTCTATTATTTTTGTTGTTAATAATGTCGTTTTATATAATTGATTCGCATGTCCTCTCGAGGCATTGTTATGTCTCAGGGAAAGAAAGCAGGTTCAGTTTCTTTATTTTATCTGTTTAATCTTGTTACTGGCTCCCTGAGCTTATGCATTGCTCTATGGGCTTCCATGAGCGCCTTGTTGCTGTATTACTGAAAAAACAATAAAAATTGTGTTTAAAAAAAAAAATGATAGGAATATGGTACAGGCGTCAGTGCACCCAAATATTGTGCCTTTGGTGGCAGCAAGTGCCTTCACACCGTAACCCTTTTGTGGTATTGTGGAAGAGTGCAAGGTTGGATCCTGCGGTCCAATATTAAAATTATATGAATCTGGTAATATATAGGCGTCAGTGGCAGTGCACCCAAATATTACTGCGCTGTAGTGTAACAAGCAGCGGAATATACCAGACAGGGGCACAGAGCGAGAGTAGTTGTTATAACAAAACCAGCTCAACAACGTTTAGGCACTAGTACTGCGCTACTGTATGGTGAGAATTGGCGCACACCAGTCCCTGCGGCTCTGCATCATCACGCCGCGCCCTGCCCCCTGATCACTCACAGCTGTGCCGGGTGCCCCCGGAGCTCCTGGCATTCGGCCAGCTGGCGGCACCATGCATCCGGGGCCCCCCGATCGCCACCCGGGGCCCTGGAATTCAGAATATTACAATTCAAACGGGTTAAGTGACCAAATATGTAAGAAGAAGAATTAATGCAGCATATGAATCCTCACACTGCCGGGCAGCACCTAAGCCTTTTACAGCGCGTTCCTGCACGCTGTAAAACGCATAAACAGGGAAATCCCATTATTTGCTATGGGACCTGTTCATACCTGGGCGTTTTACAGCGTGCAGGAATGCGCTGTAAAACGTCCTACGCCCAAAGAAGTACAGGAGCTTCTTTGGGGCGTATTGCAGCGCGTTCACTCTGCAGTCTATGGCCGTGAACACGTTGCAATGCGCGTTCGCATGTTTTTTACGTTTGCGCGTTAAACGCACATATTGCGCGCGTAAAAAAAACGCAGGTGTGAACCCAGCCTTACAGTATAATTAATGCAGCATATGATTACGCACACTGCCGGGCAGCATCTCCTACAGTTTGTGGATCCAGGAATCAGGTGAGTATTACAAAGAAAAAAAAAAAGTTTATTTTATGTTGCTGGGGACATTTAAAAATGGGGGGAACTTTTTTCAGTGGGGGGCTCCCTGGATCCTAGTTGTGGGGAAGGGGGGGGTCTGACGTGGCTCCCTCCCTGGAGTCCCTGTGCCACCTCTCTGCCACATGCACCCAGCTGGCCAGCCCGCACAGTCGCAGCTCTGTAATCTTGTGGCCGCATGCTCCGAGTCCTCCAAGGGGTCCTTGGGAGGGAGGCTCTGACGGGCTGCCCTCTACAGTGCCTGATTAGAGGGCCTCGTCTGCCTGATGTTTTAGCAACAAGAATGTTTTATCCCATAGGCTTCAATGTAAAAATATTCCTGTTTTAATTCAATATCTAATAAACCATTGCTTATAATATTCTGCAGTAAAGAGTCTCTTTATTTTAGGATCTATATATTATTTTTTTTTTAAACTTTTGGCATCCCAAAACATCCCAAAATGTTCCAAGTACGCGAACTTTCGAATGGCCAATGTTCGAATCGAACTCTGAACCGAACAGCTCATCCCTAATTAAGAGTATCATGGGCCTGGTGCTGAGGATTTTGTTGGGCCTTCTTATGTTAACAAAAAATGCTTTGCACATTTCATTTTATTTATAGAAGTTAAATATTTTAATTACTATCAAAGTACTTTCTCCTTCAGAAAGTCAGGCAGCGCCAAGGCCGGCCCCAGACATTGTGCTGCCTGGATCCAAGGATTGGATTGGAATGCTGCCCCCCACAAAATAAACCACTCACCAAAACAGCAATGTGCGTTGTGTATGAGCGTATCACGGAGCTCCACAACAATAAAACTCACAGTAATGTGCACTGTGAGCATATCACAGAGCTCCACAGCAAAAAAACTTGCAGTTATGTACAGTGAGTATGAGCGTATCACAAAGCTCCACAGTAATGTGCAGTGTGTGTGTGTATAAGCGTATCACAGAGCCCCACAGCAAAGAAACTCGAAGTAATATATACTGTGTATGAGGTGTGTCAGAGAACCCAGTCTCAAATCTTCATATCCCCCACAAACATTGGCACATCTATTTGCCCTCCATATAGAAACATAGAAAAATGTCGGCAGATAAGAACCTTTCGGCCCATCTAGTCTGCCCAATTACATGGATACTTAACCTGGATTTATCTTTTGTTTAGGATAGCCTTATGCCTATCCCATGCCTGCTTAAATTCAATCACTGTTTTGGCCTCTACCACTTCAACTGGAAGGCTGTTCCATGTATCCACCACCCTCTCCGTAAAATAATGCTTCCTAATGTTACTTTTAAACCTTTGCCTCTCTAATCTAAGACTATGTCCTCTTGTTTTGCTATTTTGTTTCCTTTTAAATATACTCCCTTCCTCTACCTTGTGGATTCCCTTTACGTATTTAAATGTTTCTATCATATCTCCTCTGTCTCATCTTTTTTCCAAGCTGTACATGTTAAGATCATTAAGCCTTTCCTGGTAACTTTTCTCCTTCAAGCCGTACACCATTTTAGTAGCCCTTCTCTGAACTCTCTCTAAGATGTCTATATCCTTCTGGAGATACGGTCTCCAGTACTGCACACAGTACTCCAAGTGAGGTCTCACCAGTGCTCTGTACAGTGGCATGAGCACTTCCCTTTTCCTACTGCTAATACCTCTCCCTACACAACCAAGCATATAACCCCACAGACACACATGCATATGTACACACATCTATATACCCACTCAGTGTCCATTATCCACATACCCAATGTTACATATTCAATGTCAAACATCCACATACACACATATCCAAATATATCCACACAGTGCCACACATCCAAATATATCCACACAGTGCCACACATCCAAATATATCCACACAATGCCACACATCCAAATATATCCACACAGTGCCACACATCCAAATATATCCACACAATGCCACACATCCAAATATATCCACACAGTGCCGCACATCCAAATATATCCACACAGTGCCGCACATCCAAATATATCCACACAGTGCCGCACATCCAAATATATCCACACAGTGCCGCACATCCAAATACAGTTGTGTTCAAAATTATTCAACCCCCACTGAAATTGAGTGTTTTGGCCAGTTTGACATTTGATTTTGATCATTCAGTCACCTTGCTTACAATTAAATCAAAGAGGCACGTGTAGGTCAGACAAATATAACATTTATAATGAAATAACCACAAATGTCTTTTCTGTGCTCACATCATTATCAGTTTTATTCAACCCCCAAGTGACATTCAATCTTAGTACTTAGTACAACATCCTTTTACAGTTATAACAGCTTTTAAACGTGAAGCATAGCTTGACACAAGTGTCTTGCAGCGATCTACGGGTATCTTCGCCCATTCGTCATGGGCAAAAGCCTCCAGTTCAGTCACATTCTTAGGCTTGCGCACTGCAACTGCTTTCTTTAAGTCCCACCAGAGGTTCTCAATCGGATTTAAGTCAGGTGACTGCGATGGCCACTCCAAAATGTTCCAGCCTTTAATCTGCAACCATGCTCTAGTGGACTTGGAGGTATGCTTGGGATCATTGTCCTGTTGAAAGGTCCAACGTCTCCCAAGCCTCAGGTTTGTGACGGACTGCATCACATTGTCATCCAATATCTCCTGGTACTGAAGAGAATTCATGGTACCTTGCACACGCTGAAGCTTCCCTGTACCTGCAGAAGCAAAACAGCCCCAAAGCATGATTGACCCCCCGCCATGCTTCACAGTAGGCAAGGTGATCTTTTCTTCATAGGCCTTGTTCTTCCTCCTCCAAACATAGCGTTGATCCATTCCAAAAGGTGAATAACAGCAGTAAATATATTTAATAAGTGTGAGTCGATGGGAAGAGATAATGAGAAGCTGGGGAGCAGATAAGGAGGCGCTGGCTAGGAGATGGGGAGGTGCATGAGTGGATATAATAAAAAGGTGGAGTGGAGATAAGGACAAGAAGGGGTGGAGAAAACAGGGAAGCGATAGGGAGATGATGGGGAGGCGATAAGGGAAAGTTAGGTTAAAGATGAGGGAAAAGCTGGGGAGGAAATGGGGGGAAGAAGATAAGGAAATATGGAGAAGTTGGGGTGGAGATAATGAGAAGCTATGGAAGATAGAAGAAGCTGGGGAGGAGATATGGAAAAGCTAGTTAGGAGACAAGGAGATGGTGGGGAGGAAATAGGGCGATGCTGGGGAGAAGATAAGAAGAAGCTGTGTGTAGATAAGTAGAAACTAGGGGGGGAGATGGAAAGAAGAGGAATAGCTGGGTAGAAGGTGTGAGACCATGGTAGATAAGGTAGAGAAAATGGAGATGGTTGTGGGACAGATGGAGGAGAGAGAAACATTTGGAAAAGAATAAATTACATTAAAAAGTCCTTCTAATTAATATAAGTGTCATGGTTCCCGGATCCCACCACTCAGTCCTTAAAGCCCAACACTCCACAGAGCCAAAAACTACCAACAGGGTAGCTGTAAAGGAATCCCTAACTCTCTGGTCCTTAAAAATTGGCCAGGTATATGTATACTAGCTAGACAGAAAGAGTTAATCAAAGACAATGTCGTAATACAAAACCAGGTCAGCAACACGGGGTAGTCAGAGTATAGAACATTCAAATGGAATAGCCGGGTCGATATCAGTGCAGAAGCATAGTACAAGGAAATAGTCTAGGGCAACAGAAGGCAGAATAGTCAGAAAACAAGCAGAGGTCAATAACAGGTTAAATCACGAGAGAATTCCGGTACAAGGAGCTCAGGTATGGATAACCACAATCTGACACTGCTTAGAAGGAACTGTTGGTTTTTAAAAGACCTTCACCAGACCACGCCCCCCCTCTCAAGCCGCACCTCATGCAGCCACCTCCTTGCCTGTTTCAATTTAAACCGGGCGTTGGTGAGCGAGCAGCATCAGACATGCTGCCGTCAAGCACACCGGAAAGGCTAGAAGCCCCCAACGTTACAGTAAGGGATACAATTTATGGAAATGAGCTGCCAGTTGGTAATCGGTTGGAAACCACTAACCTAAACGGTCATGAGATGTGTTGGGAGGGACTGAATTGGCTAGACAACCTTCTTGCGGGTGTCACAGTGTATGCCTGGAATATGATTGACATATCCACCTAGTAGACACGTCTTTGTGGAAGTGTGTTTAGAGCATAAGGAGGTTGAAGGAATTAACATGAATGAAGGTGTAGAGGCAGGGCTACCTTGGGCGCCAGACCACTCGGGCTCTGATGTCACCCACATTTCACCTGGGCGAAGTCCATTACACATGCGTTGCCATGCTAAACCAGTTTGCTCCTGATGACGCTGGTGATACAGCGGAACGCAAAAAAGCTGGAATTATGATTAACTGTTATGTTTTTGACAGCGTGTTACCCTCTCAAGCACCGTGCTTACAACTTTTCTTTTTAGTCTGTTAGGAGTGCTCACAGACAAGTCGGGCAGTCCAGTCTCCACTCCTTTTTGGATGGGACCCTTATGTTTTGACTATTGTGTGTGTACGTAGTGGTGGATTAGCAGCCTAGAGATACAGTATAGCCTTTGCTGTTGTATCTCTTTTTCACTCTTCTCTTTATATACCCACAGATCCTCGAAGGTCTGTTTCTATCTCCTTGTCAGGGTCACCATGCTCTGGCCTCTGTCACCCACGTTAAACCCTGCAATATGAACAATATAAGTTCCTGGACTTTCTGCATGCAACTGACATCCTAGTCCTGGAGCCCCACCTGAGCTCACCTTCCCTTGATTAGCTCTGCATATCAGGAAGCTACGCCCTTCACAAACCACTTCCACATTGAAGTCCCAGACTGAAGACCTGTTTGTCAAAGCTCCCTGATCTCCTTGAGAGAACCACCTAAGGACCCTCTGCTATATCTGGACATTTCATCATTCTACCGGTACCCTGCTCCCTTCTGACCCCATCTAGGATCCCAGTGCACCCAGGGCCGGCCCGACAATGGTGCGGAGCAGCGGCGCCAGGCGACAAATTCGGGGGCGGCAAATTTCAGCCCCCGGCACCGCTGCTGCACTCTGCACTATTTTTTTTTTCTTGCGGTGGCAGATCGTGCGGCCGCCGCGTTCGTTCCTTCAACGAGTGGCAGCCTCATGAGTATCTGCCGCTCGCCTGAGATCCATCCGCCAGCCTGCCGCGATCGAGATCACGTGATCGCGGCAGGCTGGAAGGTGGATCCCAGGCGAGCGGCAGATACTCACGAGGCTTCCGCTCGTTGAAGGAACGCGGCGGCCGCACGATCTGCCCATCGGAGCCTGGGCCGGCAGAGGTGAGCCTGGGGGCAAATATATCCATGTGTGAGCCTGGGGGCAAATATATCCATGTGTGAGCCTGGGGGCAAATATATCCATGTGTGAGCCTGGGGGCAAATATATCCATGTGTGAGCCTGGGGGCAAATATTTCCATGTGAGCCTGGGGGCAAATATATCCGTGTGAGCCTGGGGGCAAATGTATCCATGCGTGAGCCTGGGGGCAAATGTATCCATGCATGAGCCCGGGGGCAAATGTATCCATGAGTGAGCCCGGGGGCAAATGTATCCATGCGTGAGCCTGGGGGCAAATGTATCCATGCGTGAGCCCGGGGGCAAATGTATCCATGCGTGAGCCCGGGGGCAAATGTATCCATGCGTGAGCCCGGGGGCAAATGTATCCATGCGTGAGCACTGCTGGGCATGTGACGCTGGGCTCTGCTGGGCATGTGACGCTGGGCACTGCTGGGTATGTGACGCTGGGCTCTGTTATATACACCTCACATTACTGTATCACAGAGCTCCACAGCAAGAAAATTCTAATGTACAGTGTGTATGAGTGTTTGAATTTTATTGCTGTGGCGCACTGTGATACGCTCATACACGCTGCGTGGTTTTTTTTTGGGGTGGGGCAGCATTTCATCCTTTCGCTCCAGGCAGCACAATGTCTTGGGCCGTCCTTGCGTGCACCATACCCATTGCTTGAACTCTGACCATTCTATTGCCTGCCCCTTGCCTGAGACCGTGATTTCTAAGATCTGTGTTATAGGTTTATATCTGTATTATTGTTTAATCATTGCTTGCCCCATGTGCTGTTAAGTTCCATTTGTGTCTATTTCCACTCCCACTCTCTAGTCTTATTCTCATCTTGCTATCCCTCATTTCTCCTGCTTTCCTAAACCGCTCCCATATTCAGATCTCCTTAAACCTCCCTTCCCACAACGCTCAGCCATCCCTCTATTGTTTCTACCTCCTTTTTCTTGCATCTCCTCTCCTTCTCTAAGCTATTTTCCTTTTGTGCCCAGTCTCCTCCAGTGTCTAGTTCTTTTTAGGGATGTGCGTTTTGGAATTTTCAGAAATTTCCCGTTTCGTGCATTCGGATTCGGACGATTTTCCGAAAATTTTCAGATCCGAACAAATTTCTGAGCCGAAACGAAAACTTTTCGGAATTTTCAAATGGGCTAGAAATGTGTAAAATCGAAATTCATTTTCGTTCAATTTCAGTAATTTCGTACATCGTATTTTTCGGTTATATCGCTGATTCTGTAATTTTGTATCATTCCCATCTCAATGTATCCTTCCTGTAAAACCAGAGAAATCTCAATGGCAGAATTATCGGATCCGAAAAACAATTAGTTTTACGTCAAAACGAATAGACACTTTGAAACGAGAACAGACGTTCCGAAAAACACGAAAATTTCCGAAATCAGGAAAAAAAAGTGTCGATACGAAAAATGAGCCGAAACAAAAATTTACAAAATCCGAACGGAACCGAAAAAAAAAATCGGTGCACAAGTCTAGTTCTTCTGATCTGTTGTTTTAGTTCATGTCTTTTATGTTCTTGTGTTTTTATTCTAAAATAAACCCTTTAGTTACCCTGCATCTTGGGCTCACACCCCACTTGCTGCATACATCGCAGTCTACACGTGACACTCCTGTATACAATAGCAATCGGGACTGGGGAACTGGACTATATGACTGTCATTTCCCTCGCCGTCGGCTCCTTTTTTAGGCTAGGGTCAGACTAACGCAATATTAACGTGCGTTTAGCAGCACTAAGGCTAGGGTCAGACGAAAGCATTTTTCCCCGCGAACGTGAAAAAGTGCGTCCGAACGCATTGACGTATTTTTTCACGCAATGCGCAAAAACGGTCAGACGACGCGCATTTTCGGGCGTGATTTTGTACGGATCGTCAATAAAACTCTTTTTGCGTCTGGACGTTATGTAGGCCGGACATTAGCAGCGTCTGACATCTCCTAATCACGCAAACACGCCGCTATGCCGCAGCTGCGCACTCAGTACATCAGTAGTAGCGGTTCAGCGTTCTCAGAAAAATGCGTTCAAATTCCACTTGCGTTGCACGGCCGGACATTAGTGCGGCCGTACATCGTATATTGATCGTCATTGCCCGTCATCTGCTGCTAGTGCGGCCGTAATCATGTGCGCCAGAACGCACGTTAAAAGTGCGCTGGTCTGACCCCAGCCTAAATCAACGCCGTGCTAGCAGCAAATGACGTTCAATGCCGGGCAGCATACGAATAACGGCCGCACAAAAGTGCGGCAGCGCCACGCAAGTGGTAAACAAACTAATTTTTTCAAGAACGTGATACTGCTAGTACTGACGTACAGAGTGCGCGGCGTGTGTGCGTGATTAGGAGATGTCAGATGCTGCTAATGTACGGCCAACATAACGTCCAGACACAAGTGTTTTACTGATGATCCGTACAAAATCACGGATGAGAATGCGCATCATATGACCGCTATCGCGTTTTCCGTGAAAAAATACATCCATTCGTTCGAATGCACTTTTTCACGGACAACGCGAAAAATGCGTTAGTCTGACCCTAGCCTCGAAAGGAAGCTACGTCCTTTCCTACTTACATCACTATTGAAGTTGTCATGTTCCTCGCTGATCCGGCAGCGTCTTCCTCGCTGCTCGCTGGTTGGCCACTGAATGAAAGGGTAGCCAATCGCTGATGCGGGAAGGGCCCGCTGTGATGCCGTGGCTCCTGTCAAGTTCAGATTAGGATGCCTGAGTCCTGGTCCTTCGCCCTGATGTGGTTTTCACTCTTCTCGGTGCGTTCATTGCTATATTCCACTTGATCACCTGTGTGCCAATTTGGCTTGTCTGACGATTCTCCTGGCTGTTAACCCCTTGGCTCCTACCCCTACTAGGGAATCCTACTGAGAAACCCATTGAGAATCCTACCTGAACCGCCGGTACTTTCTACCATTGTTACACTGGTAATCCAGAATCAAGGTAAAGTATCAGACCCATTACTATGGACTTGACTATTCTACTTGCTTGCCACCTGCCATGACCCTTGCTGTGGATCCTCACCATGGTTATTGCCTGCTCCCTGCCTGGAACCCTTGCCACGGACTTTCACCAAGTTACTTTAGTGATTCTGTTTCTTCCTTTTGCTTCAGCCTTATTACTGGCCTGTCAGTCCCGCCTGTATCATTAGTTCTATGTTTAGTAAGTCCTCTTATGTGCTCCTCCATGTCTTGAGCTTCTAGTAGCATTTACAGGGTAATTCAAAGAGATCCGAATTGCTTGAAAGGTAACCGAACGCTGAAAATGAGCGCTCGGTTACCTTTCTTGGCCATTCGGCTATCCAGAGAGCAGGCAATTCGCCAAATCCTGGCGAATTGCCTGCACATACGGTGCCTGTTCGAGGGCAGTGAAAACCCCATGAAAAAGCACTGCTTCGGCTATTCAGAGAACACAAACCAGCAGTGAAAGGTTACCGAATTGCCCTGCCATTCGGTGGTTTCATGCGGCAGATTTATTCAGGCGAATCCCATAGGCTTCAATGTTAAAAAATATTCCTGTTTTAATTCAATATCTAATAAACCGTTCATTATAAAATTCTGCAGTAAAGAGTCTCTTTATTTAGAGATTTTTATTTTTTTTATTTTTATTTTTTAGGATGCTTTAAGCATTTTTCGTTTTTTTTTTGTTATTTTAAAACAAATCCGTTTTTTTCTTTTAACTTATTTTTTCTGTAACAGCCCTTTTTATTATCATTCCCTGGACCTCATATGCAAATTTCAGACATTTTCGCTCAGTAGTTTCTTTGCAAACAGTGTTTCACTTTTCAAGCAAACTGTTTTCCTAATTCATTCATTTCACTCGTCTGCGGTGTCAGCTTTTTCCGGCGGCTGCACTGCGTGTGATCGGCTTCTGCTCGGGTTTTTCCGTGGTTTTCGCCAGGTTAATCCTGATGTTTTTGCGGGTTTTCGGCGTGCATTCGCCAGGTTTTGCGATTAGTTTTCGTCGGTTTGCGGCAGCCTTTCCCTGCAATTCGGGGACCCTATGGTGCTTGCTGGAAACACCGCAGGGTCTCCGACATGGGATCGGCAAAACGAATTGAAGAGAACGAAAAGTCACCGAACGTGCGGTGACTTTTCGATTCTCTTTGAATAACCCTGTTAGTTTTCCCCATCTCTACTCCCAACTACTCTCAAATCTTCTCTCTGTTGCCTCAGTCAGCCTTTTTCCTGCGTCTCCCTTTTCCTATGTTGTATTGCTGTGCTCTTTGCCCTAGCCTGATTCCTGTCCCGCGCAGCCTCCTCCAGCGATTCAGTTTATTTCTCTTGTTTGCTGTTGCTTTACCCTTTAATCTGTCTGACCTCATATATCACCACATCCTGGACTCACACCAGCATACTATGCATAAGCCGTATGACAATGACTGCCACCCTTGTACCCTGCACACCAGTGACGTGCGGTGAGGTAAGTGGCTGGTGAGGCACTGGCTAGTATCAGAGCCAGATATACACAGGGTTACGCAGTCGCAATTTACGCATTTGATTATCGTTATATAGGAGAATAGAGATTCACTATTTTATAAAGTTCGCATCTTTTTTTTTTTACAGCTAAGAGCATGCACTTACAATACTGACTAATAGAGGGCGCTATTACACACATGCTGATTGCTGAGCTCTGCCTGCCCCCCCCCCCACGACTGACGAGGACAGTCGCATGACTGTCCTGCATCAATCAATCCATGGGGAGCTCTGCCTCCCATGGGGGGGGGGGCATTTTTTTTTTAAAAAAAGAAGTGCTTGAAACCAATGGAGCTTTCCCATTGGCTCAAGCTTTCAATTGCTCTCATTGCTTCTGGAGGCACAAAAGAGCGTAGAACCAGCTTGAGCTTTGCAATTAGTGTAGCATTTAGCTGAAAGTGCAGGAGGAAAAAAAAGCAGAGGACAGAGAGAAGCAAGCAGTGCACAGCGAGGGAGCAGGTGAGTATGAGAACTTTTTTCAATAAATAAAATTTAATTTATAGTTTTAAATATACACATCACACATGTCATTACAGCACAATGACCACATTAATTTACTGGAATGGCAGGGGAGGCTCTGCCTCCCCTGACTGCATGTCCCTGCTGCACACCTTTTTTGCCTGTGCTGTGCGTGTTTTTTTAGACAAGATTAAACATACAGGGTTATTCAGAGAGCACCGACATGCCAGCGACATATTGGTGCCCTTTCGTTCCCCGCACTTCGAGGTGATTCAGTGATTCCAGTTCACTGACTCTGCGGTGTATTCAAGTACAACCGCAGGGTCCCCGCAGTGCAGGGAAAACCAGCCGCAAACCCGCCGAACACTCACCAAAAACCCAGCTGAACAAGCCAGAAAAAGCCGCCCAGCCGCCGATTACAGAGCAGCCGCTGAAAAAAACCCTACAAGCAGACGAATGGCGTAAACAAAAAATACGTACGCCTGAAGGTTTGAAATTTGAAATGCTGTTTGCAAAATAACTAAACAAAAATGCTTGGAATTTTCATATAAGATCCTATGAATGATAATAAAAAGGTCTGTTGCAGAAAAAAGAAAATACGATTTTAAAAAAAACCTGAATTTTTGCCAAAAAAAGCTTAATAGATCTCTAAACGGTTTATTAGATATTGGATTAAAACGGGAATATTTTTAACATTGAAGCCTATGGGATTCTCTTGAATAAACCTGCCGACTGAAACCACCGAACTGCTGTTCGGTGTCTCTGAATAGACGAACCATTGCTTCTCTATGGGGGATTTCACTGTCTCCGTCCACGCCCATGCTGACAATTCGCCAAAATTAGGTGAACTGCCTGCTCTCTGAATAGCCGAATGGCCCCGAAATATCACCATACGCTAAATTTCAGTGTCCGGTTACATTTCAGGGCCAGATCGGCTCTCTCTGAGTAACCCCTATAGTCTTTACTGCATATGTTTGTTTTCTTTTGTTTGTTTATGTGTTGACTCTTTTTGGTATTTTGTTCATATCTATGTTTTGCTTTCCGTCTTTCTTGCGACGCTTGCATGGTGAACGTCTGGTTCATGCATGACCTTTTGATGCATGTTTTCATGCGTGTTTTTATTCAGACCTGTTTAAAGTCATGTTTTATACAGTCATGGTCGAAATTGTTGGCAACCCAGACATTTTTCCAGAAAATCAAGCCTTTCTCACAGAAAAGTAACACATGTTTTGCTATACACATTTTTATTCCCTTTGTGTGTATTGGAACAAAACAAAAAAAGGGAGGGGGGGGGAAAGCAAATTGGACATAATGTCACACAAAACTCCAAAAATGGGCTGGACAAAATTCTTGGCACCCTTAACTTAATATTTGGTTGCACACCCTTTGGAAAAAATAACTGAAATCAGTCGCTTCCTATAACCATCAATACGCTTCTTACACCTCTCATCCGGAATTTTGGACCACTCTTCCTTTGCAAACTGCTCCAGGTCTCTCTTATTGGAAGGGCGCCTTTTCCCAACAGCAATTTTAAGATCTCTCCACAGGTGTTCAATGGGATTTAGATCTGGACTCATTGCTGGCCACTTCAGAACTCTCCAGCGCTTTGTTGCCATCCATTTCTGGGTGCTTTTTGACGTATGTTTGGGGTCATTGTCCTGCTGGAAGACCCAAGATCTCAGACGCAAACCCAGCTTTCTGCCACTGGGTTCTACAGTGCGACCCAAAATCCTTTGGTAATCCTCAGATTTCATGATGCCTTGCACACGTTCAAGGCACCCAGTGCCAGAGGCAGCAAAACAACCCCAAAACATCATTGAACCTCCACCATATTTCACTGTAGGTACTGTGTTCTTTTCTTTGTAGGCACCATTCCGTTTTCGGTAAACAGTAGAATGATGTGCTTAACCAAAAAGCTCTATCTTGGTCTCATCTGTCCACAATACAAGTACAATTTGGCAAACTGTAGTCTTGCTTTTTTATGTCTCGGTGTCAGCAGTGGGGTCCTCCGGGGTCTCCTGCCATAGTGTTTCATTTCATTTAAATGTCGACGGATAGTTCGCACTGACACTGATGCTCCCTGAGCCTGCAGGACAGCTTGAATTTCTGTGGAACTTGTTTGGGGCTGCTTATCCACCATCCGGACTATCCTGCGTTGCAACCTTTAATCAATTTTTCTCTTCCGTCCACGCCCAGAGAGATTAGCTACAGTGCCATGGGTTGCAAACTTCTTGATAATGTTGCGCACTGTGGACAAAGGCAAATCTAGATCTCTGGAGATGGACTTGTAACCTTGAGATTGCTGATATTTTTCCACAATTTTGGTTCTCCAGTCCTCAGACGGTTCTCTTCTCCTCTTTCTGTTGTCCATGCTTAGTGTGGCACACACAGACACACAATGCAAAGACTAAGTGAACTTAACTTTTTAATATGCTGTCAGGTGTGTTTTTTTTATATTGCCCACACCTGTTACTTGCCCCAGGTGAGATTTACAGGAGCATCACTGTCACGTGGCGTGTGCGGTTCACCTGAGAGCCCAGCAGGCAGTGACACAGGGGAGACCAGACAGGATATCAAGCACTGAATGAGTTTAATGAAACTTAAATAGGCCTTGGCAGCAGGCACTTGAAAGAATAAAAGGAATGCAATACTGGACAGCACAGGCATATGCAAGAGTTCAGCACATAGTATATACAGTCCAGGAAGTGGTCTTGGACTAGGAATAAATCCAGTTAACTGAGAGTGGTACCTTGAGATCAAAAGGTCAGAGACGGTGGTAAACACTTGTAATCCACAGGTAGGTTTCCATACACAGGGGATAGTGGGCTACACGGTTGGAAGTACCCACTCGAGCAGTGTCCTGGAGGTTTTGACCACAGACTGTAGATAAAGCACTGGAGAAGCTGGAGCAGGTTTGCACACGTCCAGATGACCTCAGTCAGGGAGCACAATGCAGAACCACTGCTGGCTGGGTCTCTCTGCCTTTTATGGAGGCTTAATCATGGATGGACCTCAGCTGGAAGTCCAGGGCTAGAAAAGGAAGACACAGGCTGGATCTCCATGAGCCTGGGCAAAACCTGGAATGGAATCCAAGAAAGAAGAGATCCAGGGCAAAGTTCTTAGATCCAGGTGTGCAAGACAGGTACAACAGCAGGCACCCGGGGTGGACCGTGACAATCACATGCTTGAAACAATCTTATTTATCCACATTTTTGAAAGGGTGCAAAGAATTTTGTCCAGCCCATTTTTGGAGTTTTGTGTGACATTATGTCCAATTTGCTTTTTTTCCTCCCTTTTTTGTTTTGTTCCAATACACACAAAGGGAATAAACATGTGTATAGCAAAACAAGTGTTACTGCAATACTTTTCTGTGAGAAATACTTTCTGGAAAAATGTCTGGGGTGCCAACAATTTCGGCCATGAATGTATGCAGTACTGTATGAGCATATTTTGTTATTGCGATCTCGATTGGTCACATTCAGTTTTCTGATACTGTACACATTATCTGGTCTTTTATCAGTGGGAGAAGACCTTTTTTTTTTCTTTTTTTTTACTATTCTCACTTCTTTTACACGTCTGCATTTGTAAGAAGATGCGTGGGGTTAGACATTTTATAGCACAGTACTTTTTAACCTTGAATAATTAATAACATGATTGTAACGGCAGAATAAAAAGGCCGCAAAGGGGGAAGCACATGTATTAATGTATCGCAGTCATCGAGTAATCCTCAGTGGTTCGGATAATGAATCAGTGCACCATCAGAGCCTCTTGTCCTTTTCGATCTGTTGTATCTCTCTGGATTACATGGAATATTTTATCAATACATATTTGCATTTGCTGCTGTAATGCAAATGAGCTATGTCCTAAGCAGCACACACCGAATGAATGGCTGTATGAGTCTGTAGGATCACATACAATGTGTTATATACGGGGATAGCATACCCACTGCGTGGTCTTATTTTCTTTATTGGTATTAGCTCTGCCCAGCAGATATACACCAGCACATCCGATAAATACTGTTACTTTTCTATATCCTGTACTTTGTATAGGGAGGCACAAAATTGAGAGTTGTAAATAAAAATTTAATTACCGGCTGCTGTTTGAGTGATTTTTGCAAAAGAAAGTCATCTAATGTTTCCAAAATATAAAAGACATGGAGAACAAATAGTTTTTTGTTTTCTACTGCTTGGCCAGCACAATCTCGAGCAAAACACTATCAAAGAGAATTGAAGTCCCCGCACGTTCGGTGTGGTTTTTTTTTTTGTTTTTTTTTGTTCCCTGCAATTCAGCTCGATTCGGCAATCCTAGTTGGCTGACCCTGCAGTGTATTCAGCAAGCACCACAGGGCCGCCGTACTGCAGGGAAAACCTGGCGCAAACCTGACGAACACTCACTGCAAAACCCGCCGAACACTCCCCAAACACTCATCGAAAGCTGCAGAAACAGCTGGGTAAACCCTGCCAAACATGCCGGAGAAACCCGACTAGCCGCCGATCACCGTGCAGAGCAGCCGGCGGTAAACTCGCAGTCGAATGAGGTGGGGAAAAAAAACAAAATCCAGTACGTTTTGAAATTTGAAACGCTGTTTGCAAAAAAACTACTGAACGGAAATGCCTGGAATTTACATATAAGATCCAATGCATGATAATAAAAAGGGCTGTCACAGTAAAAAGAAAAGTCGATTAAAAACAAAACGGGAAATCATTTTTGCTAAAAAATGCCTAAAATATATAAAGAGATTTTTTTTTTACTGCAGAATATAATATTAAACGGTTTATTAGATATTGAGTTAAAACGGGAATATTTTTAACATTGAAGCCTATGGGATTCGCCTGAATAAACCTGCCGAATTAAACCATCGAACAGCAGGGCAATTCAGCAACTTTTCACTGCTGGTTTTTGTTCTCTGAATAGCCGAAGCAGTGCTTCTCTATGGGGATTTCACTGCCCTCGAACAAGCACCGAACAGGCACCGTATGGGCAGGCAATTCGCCAACATTTGGCGAACTGCCTACTCTACGAAATAGCCGAATGGCCAGGAAAGGTAAACGAACGCTGAATTTCAGTGTTCGGTTACCTTTCGGGGCTCTCTTTGAATAAGCCTGTATGGATCTCCATATATACATCTCTTGGATGGCATTGTTGTCACTTCCCTTACAATCCAGTTGATAACCCAGTAGCAATAGTCTGTCTACTACCAAACTGAGCAACAGAGAATCGTGAAGCACATTGAGTAAACAGAATATACAGTTGTGTTCAAAATTATTCAACCCCCAATGCTGTAAAGGGTTTTAGGGAATTTCAGAATGAAATCCTACAAGGACTTTTTAAAGAACCATATGCAACTAAAATGACATCAATTGGTTTTGTAATACAGTAGTAAATGTTTCTTTTGTGAATTCTTCATTGACACAATTATTCAACCCCTTAAAGACTACCACTCTGAAGAACAGAGGTTCATTCAAGTGTTTTCAATCAGGTATTGAAAACACCTGTGGATGTCACGGAGCAGCAATAAAGCATAATCAGCACCAATTAGGCAGCTTTAAAATGACTGTGATACTCAGCTCCTTCTAGACATTTACTGGTGTGGTTACAAACATGGTGAAGTCAAGAGAATGGTCCAGGAAGACAAGAGAAGAGGTGATTACTCTTCACAGGAAGGGCAATGGCTATAAGAAGATTGCAAAGATGTTAAACATACCAAGAGAGACCATAGGAAGCATCAATTCGCAAATTCAAGGCAAAGGGCACTGTTGAAACGCTACCTGGTCGTGGCAGAAAGAAGATGCTGACTTCGACTGCTGTGCGCTACCTGAAGCGTAGAGTGGAGAAAAGTCCCGTGTGACTGCTGAGGAACTGAGAAAAGATTTGTCAGATGTGGGTACTGAAGTTTCAGCTCAGACAATACGGCGCACACTGCGTAATGAAGGCCTCCATGCCAGAACTCCCAGGCGCACCCCCTTGCTGTCTCCAAAGAATAAGAAGAGTCGACTGCAGTATGCCAAAAGTCATGTGGACAAACCACAGAAGTTTTGGGATAGTGTTCTGTGGACTGATGAAACAAAATTAGAACTGTTTGGGCCCATGGATCAACGCTATGTTTGGAGGAGGAAGAACAAGGCCTATGAAGAAAAGAACACCTTGCCTACTGTGAAGCATGGCGGGGGGTCAATCATGCTTTGGGGCTGTTTTGCTTCTGCAGGTACAGGGAAGCTTCAGCGTGTGCAAGGTACCATGAATTCTCTTCAGTACCAGGAGATATTGGATGACAATGTGATGCAGTCCGTCACAAACCTGAGGCTTGGGAGACGTTGGACCTTTCAACAGGACAATGATCCCAAGCATACCTCCAAGTCCACTAGAGCATGGTTGCAGATTAAAGGCTGGAACATTTTGGAGTGGCCATCGCAGTCACCTGACTTAAATCCGATTGAGAACCTCTGGTGGGACTTAAAGAAAGCAGTTGCAGTGCGCAAGCCTAAGAATGTGACTGAACTGGAGGCTTTTGCCCATGACGAATGGGCGAAGATACCCGTAGATCGCTGCAAGACACTTGTGTCAAGCTATGCTTCACGTTTAAAAGCTGTTATAACTGTAAAAGGATGTTGTACTAAGTACTAAGATTGAATGTCACTTGGGGGTTGAATAAAACTGATAATGATGTGAGCACAGAAAAGACATTTGTGGTTATTTCATTATAAATGTTATGTTATATTTGTCTGACCTACACGTGCCTCTTTGATTTAATTGTAAGCAAGATGACTGAATGATCAAAATCAATGTCAAACTGGTCAAAACACTCAATTTCAGTGGGGGTTGAATAATTTTGAACACAACTGTAAATGATAATAAAAAAAACACTTATTTTGGTGTCATTGTCCTGTTGAAAGGTCCAACGTCTTCCCAAGCCTCAGGTTTGTGACGGACTGCATCACATTGTCATCCAATATCTCCTGGTACTGAAGAGAAATTCATGGTACCTTGCACACGCTGAAGCTTCCCTGTACCTGCAGAAGCAAAACAGCCCCAAAGCATGATTGACCCCCCGCCATGCTTCACAGTAGGCAAGGTGTTCTTTTCTTCATAGGCCTTGTTCTTCCTCCTCCAAACATAGCGTTGATCCATGGGCCCAAACAGTTCTAATTTTGTTTCATCAGTCCACAGAACACTATCCCAAAACTTCTGTGGTTTGTCCACATGACTTTTTGCATACTGCAGTCAACTCTTCTTATTCTTTGGAGACAGCAAGGGGGTGCGCCTGGGAGTTTCTGGCATGGAGGCCTTCATTACGCAGTGTGCGCCGTATTGTCTGAGCTGAAACTTCAGTACCCACATCTGACAAATCTTTTCTCAGTTCCTCAGCAGTCACACGGGGACTTTTTCTCCCACTACGCTTCAGGTAGCGCACTGCAGTCGAAGTCAGCATCTTCTTTCTGCCACGACCAGGTAGCGTTTCAACAGTGCCCTTTGCCTTGAATTTGCGAATGAGGCTTCCTATGGTCTCTCTTGGTATGTTTAACATCTTTGCAATCTTCTTATAGCCATTGCCCTTCCTGTGAAGAGTAATCACCTCTTCTCTGTCTTCCTGGACCATTCTCTTGACTTCACCATGTTTGTAACCACACCAGTAAATGTCTAGAAGGAGCTGAGTATCAGTCATTTTAAAGCTGCCTAATTGGTGCTTATTATGCTTTATTGCTGCTCCGTGACATCCACAGGTGTTTTCAATACCTGATTGAAAACACTTGAATGAACCTCTGTTCTTCAGAGTGGTAGTCTTTAAGGGGTTGAATAATTGTGTCAATGAAGAATTCACAAAAGAAAATTTACTACTGTATTACAAAACCAATTGATGTAATTTTAGTTGCATATGGTTCTTTAAAAAGTCCTTGTAGGATTTAATTCTGAATACAATTACAAATGTACACTAAATTCCCTAAAACCCTTTACAGCATTGGGGGTTGAATAATTTTGAACACAACTGTATATAGCACCAACAATTTCCGCAGCGCTTTACAATAACCAGTGGTAATGAGACAAAATTAAAACAAGTATAGGAACAGAAACCAGAGGTGTAGAAAGCCCTGCTCAGAGGAGCTTACAGTCTAGAGGAGCTGAGGTGGAGGAAGACAAGAGATTTATAGTTCGTCATGATCGTTAGCACTAGTGTTTAGACATGTGCACAGCGAAATATTTCGTTTTGATACGTTAAGTTTTTTTTGTTTGTTTCTATGAATGCATAGAAAATGTCGGCAGATAAGAACCTTTCGGCCCATCTAGTCTGCCCAATTACATGGATACTTTACCTGGATTTATCTTTTGTTTAGGATAGCCTTATGCCTATCCCATGCCTGGTTAAATTCAATTACTGTTTTGGCCTCTATCACTTCTCCTGGAAGACTGTTCCATGTATCCACCACCCTCTCAGTAAAATAATGCTTCCTGATGTTACTTTTAAACCTTTACCCCTCTAATCTAAGACTATGTCCTCTTGTTTTGCTACTTTGTTTCCTTTTAAATATACTCCCTTCCTCTACCTTGTGGATTCCCTTTACGTATTTAAATGTTTCTATCATATCTCCTCTGTCTCGTCTTTTTTCCAAGCTGTACATGTTAAGATCATTAAGCCTTTCCTGGTAACTTTTCTCCTTCAAGCCGTACACCATTTTAGTAGCCCTTCTCTGAACTCTCTCTAAGATGTCTATATCCTTCTGGAGATACGGTCTCCAGTACTGCACACAGTACTCCAAGTGAGGTCTCACCAGTGCTCTGTACAGTGGCATGAGCACTTCCCTTTTCCTACTGCTAATACCTCTCCCTACACAACCAAGCATTCTGCCAGCATTTCCTGCTGCTCTATTACATTGACTACTTAACCCCTAAATCCCTTTCCTCAGATGTTGAGGTTAGGACTGTATCAAATATTCTATATTCAGCCCTTGGGTTTTTACGTCCCAGGTGCATTATCTTGCACTTATCCACATTAAAACTCAATTGCCACAGCTCCGACCATTTTTTTAGTTTACCTAAATCATTTGTCATTTGGCTGATCCCTCCAGGAACGTCAACCCTGTTGCAAATCTTTGTGTCATCAGCAAAAAGGCATACTTTTCCATTAATACCTTCTGCAATATCACTAATAAAAATATTAAAGAGAATGGGTCCAAGTACTGACCCCTGAGGTACCCCACTGGTAACAAGACCTTGCGCCGAATAAACTCCATTTACCACAACCCTCTGTTGCCTGTCACTCAGCCACTGCCTAATCCATTCAATAATATTGGAATCCAAGCTCAAAGATTGCAATTTATTGATAAGCCTTCTATGCGGAACAGTATCAAAAACCTTACTGAAATCTAAATAAGCAAGGTCTACTGCACCAAATGTGTCATTGATTTTTGTGATTGGGTAACAAAAATAATACAGATTAGTTTGGCATTCGTTATGTTATCGTGATTCGTATTTCGAATCGATTTCGACATTTTGTTTTTATTAGTTATTTTATTTTGGAATGTGAAATGGATTAATTAAATTACTTAGATTATGGTAATAAAAAAAGATAAGTAATCCCCATGTCTTTGGTGCTGAAATATATTTCAGCACCAAGGATAGCAGCTCCGCAGGGCTCCAGAGCAAAAGATCCCCCTGTCCTTGGTGCTAAAACCTATTCAGCATTAAGGGCAGCAGCTCCGCGGGGCTCCAGAGCCCTGCGGCCATACTGTCCTTGGTGCTGAATATGTTTCAGCACCAAGCACAGCATCTGCTGATCGCAGCCAGACTGAGGGAAAGAAAAAAAGCCTTGTCTTAAAATAATTAAGAATCTGAAAATGTGTCACGGTCCCCGCCGAAGGAAGGGCAAGTAAGGTGCGGTTTCCATTCCAGAATCAGGTTCCAGTCCAGATCTTACCTCTGCCTGGTCTGGTGTCCAGGCACTCGGATCCATTACAGGTTTCCCCTCACCTCCCCAGCCTCAGGGGTGGGCTGGGCCTGGACTTCCCATATAATCAGGCCTCACCTTTCAGTAGATGCTTCTGCATTATCCTATCCTTGGAAGCCTCACTGTGTGCCAGTCCTGAGTGCTATGCACATTACCAGTCTGAGAATCCCATTATTGTATCCCACTGAGACCCCTTCCTCCTGTGGAGACCACCTTCCCTGCAGTACCCCGGGGAGACCACCTTCCTTGCAAGTACCCCGTGGAGACCACCTTCCTCGCAAGTACCCGTGGAGACCACCTTCCTCGCAAGTACCCGTGGAGAGTGGAGACCACCTTCCTTGGAGTATCCTGTTGTGACCCCCATCATCGCAGCATCCCTTCTACAACCCCCTTCCTGGACATTCCTTACTATCTCCATTTCTGGACTTCCACTCCCATCACTGCTCCAGAGCCACCTATTGATTTGACCTCCTGTGTATGACCATCTGCTATGGACTTTGACCACTCTCTGCCCACTGCCTGCCAAGACATCTGCATGATCTGACCATTCTCCTGCTATAGCTCTCCTGATACCACGCTTAATATTGCTGTTTCTTCTGCCCTCTTAAGAATTAGACTTGTGCACCGATTTTTTTTTCGGTTCGGTTCGTTCATATTTTGTAAATTTTCGTTTCGACCGATTTCCGTTTCGGTTCGTTTCGTTTTCGTTTCGTTTTTCGTATCGACTTTTTCGTGTTTTTCGGAACGTCTGTTCTCCTTGTCTCAAAGTGTCTATTCGTTTTGACGTAAACTAATGGTTTTTCGGATCTGATATTTCTGTCGATACGATAATTCTGTCGATACGATAATTCTGCCGATACGATAATTCTGCCGTTATGATTTCTCATGTTTTACAAGAAGGATACATTGAGATTTCTCATGTTTCACAAGAAGGATACATTGAGATTTCTCTGGGTTCACAAGAAGGATACATTGAGATTTCCCATGTTTTACAAGAAGGATACATTGAGATTTCTCTGGTTTTACAAGAAGGATACATTGAGATTTCTCTGGTTTTCCAGGAAAGATACATTGAGATTTCTCATGTTTTACAAGAAGGATACATTGAGATGGGAATGATACAAAATTACAGAATCAGCGATATAACCAAAAAATACGTTGTCCGAAATTACTGAAATGGAACCGAAATCAGGAATGGAGCCGAAATTACGAATGGAACGAAAATGATTTTCGATTTTACACATTTCTAGTCCATTCGAAAATTCCGAACAGATTTTCGTTTCGCACATTTTTCGGATCTGAAAATTTTCGGACAATCGGCCGAATCCGAATGCACGAATCGGGAAATTTCGTGAAAATTCCGAAATTCCGAAACCCCTATTAACTAGCACATCCCTATTAAGAATTATACCCCTATTCTCTTCTTACAACTTCTCCCATGTAAGTTACCTTCTTAATACCAACTAACCCCCCCTCCCCCTCCCTTTTCCCGTAAATGAAAACACAACAAAGTATTGGCATTTTGAAAAGGTCACGTCTTTTATTACTTAAGGCCAAATTCTTTGCCTCTAAGGCAGAATTATTATTATCGATCCTCGTATGCCAAATACGCTACACCAGATAACACTGGCAGCCAGATAACACTGGCAACTGCAATGCACCACAAGCATTGCCCAGAAATAGCGCCCCACGTGGCTAAGCAGGATGACCACACGTCTGCTCAGTGTATTTTTATGGCAGATAGCAGGCCGAGAGGATCTGCAAACCAGGAAGGCACCTGAGCCTGGCCGTATGAAACCACAACTCACCCCGTACCCTGCAGACCCTCCCCCCACTATCGCCCTCCACGTGCCAGGCCGCCTATTTCACCGCCACCAAAAACGAGGACCCTCTTTTTACTGCCACCAATAAAAAGCCGTGACCTTTCCTCTTACCCCACAAAAGGCTCCTTATCGCGCCTTCAATGAAGAGTGTGTTCCCAGCCTTATCACTCCTTCAATGAACTCCTCACTTCTTGCTCCTATTTCAGGGTGCTCCAAAACCATTGCCAGATAACATCGGCAAATGCAATGCACCACACATATTGCCCAGAAATAGCAGCCCCACGTGGCTAAGTAGCGTGACCACGCGTCTACTCAGGGGTCTCTTTATATCGCAAATAGTAGGCCGAGAGGATCTGCAAACCAGGAAGGCACCTGAGCTTGGCCGTACGAAACCACACTCACCCCGTACCCTGCAGACCCTCCCCCTACCATTGCATCCCCATGTGCCAGGCCCCTATTTCACCACTCAGAATACCTTTCTCTTCTCTAGCTGTCCCCTAAATGTAGTACCATAATATCTGGCTTACCCCTCTTTCTCCTGGATGTCTTTGCTATTCCCAATAACTGCCCCACCCCCTACCTTGCTTCCCTATCCATCTAATCCCTACTTCAATTACGCTGCACCCCGGGGTTGCTCCTCTCTTGGTGCCAGCAGCATGACTCTCCATCCAGTGCACATAGGAGTGTCCCAGGATCCGCACTCTCATTGCACGTCCTGCAAATAACCAAAATGTAAACTATTAACTGTAATGCACACACACACACAGTGTACCCGAACTGAAAAGAAACCAAAAGAAACAAGGAAACAAATTATTATTATTATTAAAACAGAACAATTGTTCCCCATAAGTTTTCCCTTAATTTCTTTAATGACCTCACATATCTCCTATACACTTCCTATTTCCATTTCCCCATCTTTTTAATTCGATCCTTTGGGTAACCCAATTCTGCCTAAGTACCAGCAGCTCCTATCCTGAAAGAATGGGGGCAAATATAACTCCCCTTTCAACCAAGCCCCTCCGTGGCCTGCTGCGGAACCATTTTGAATTGATACCCGGACGTTAGTATCACCCTTGTGCCCCCAGAACATGCGACCATTTGAAGGAGTCGCCTCCAAGTATCCCCTCATACATACCACTGGGCATACTTCCCCACCATGGGCACCTAGAGCAATTGTTTCCTCAATCCTTAGGGCAGCTTAAAAACTAAAACAAATACTGCCCTACAAAGATTGTTATCAGCTCCATATTATCTCCTACTTGTACTCTGCTGTCAAGATCTTCCTCACCACGAATTGTTTAGCCCATTCCTCCTCTTCCTTTAACCGAGCAAAGTATGAAATACCACTAAATAGTTCCAAGCTGTCCTTTATCGACTTACCGCCGAACTTCAGTAGCTATTTGAAAACAACATTCTCCCCTACCTCCTCTGTCCCTTTAAAACTCGATCCAACCCTTTCACTGCTTGCTCTACGGTGCCCATGTCTACTGCAACAACAATCTCCTCACCAAATCATTGATGCCCTCTAACTGCTCCCCATCTGGCAAAGAAATGGAGGGCAGTGTTCACCCTGGAATTTTTTTTTTTTTATTATTATTTATTTTTTTATTATTTTTTTTCCTCCTCCCCCCTCCCGGTGCCAAATGTCGGAACACATCCCACCTGAAACTGGACAATGTATCCGCCACCACCTTCCTTACCCCCGATATGTGATTTGCCGTGAAATTAATATTGCTTTTCAAACATATCAACACCAAATACCTGACATAGGCTACAACCTGCGGTGATGATGCAGACATGTTATTCAGCACTTGCACCACACCTTGAATATCAGACCCAAAAATAAAAAAGGGGGGGAGGGATGTTTCCCTACCTCATTCTCCAGTCCCTTTGGAACCCGTTACCATGAAATCGTCCAAGTAATGTACTATACGTCTCCTCCCCGCTCTCTTCTCCACTAAGCAATGCAAAAAAGTAGGAAGCCTTTAAAAAAGGGAGCATGGGCTATTGCCCACGCCAATGGGTAAACAGATATCGATGTAAAATTAACCAACGAATTTACACCCCATTAAAAGAAAACCCCCTGGACACAGCGGTACGGCCTGAAGGCTGCCTCTAGATCAAGCATAGGTAACTCTGTCCCCTCGCCAGCTACCCTTACCAAAATCACCACCTGATTGAATGAATGGTAGCTAACAGGAACATCTTCCCTACTTATTGCCTCTGCAAAGAAACGGCCGTCCCAATGTTTATTTGTATGTATTTTCCTTACATTCCCTTGCTCTGTGTATCATGTAGAGTATTGTATTCCCTCTGTATAGCGTAACCTCTGTATTACAATCCAGTCTTTGTATAGTGTACACCCCCCTGTAAGTAATGAATTCCTTTTGTTTTCACATGCTTCCATCAGCCCCTCCCCTCCCCAGCATCTGAGAGTGACTCCATTGTTTGTGCACCTTCCCCCTCTGTATGTGTGTGTCCCCTTGCGAAATGTAAATAACGCCGTCTCCATTTTGAGTTGAAAAAGAGCAAGGATGTTCTGTACATAAGTGGCTGCATTGTCCTCCATTTTATGAGTCCTCAGCCCTGGAATCCCTTATCAATAGAACCAAGCTGCACATGTGAAAGTCTTTAACCTCCGTCCACAATGAAACTGATTCTTGCTTAGTATATTAATCTATAGACCCGAAGTTAAACCAACCGAACTAACCTAATGACACAGCATTTGCTAACATACAAAATCACAGTTTAGTTGATAAGCCTCTTCAGAAATTATAACAGACACATTTAGATGTGTAAGGCAGGAAGTGTGTATAACTATATACACTACACAGTGTGGGCGCCTGTTTCTAGGTGGTAAATTAAAGTGCTAGGTAAGTGCTAATAAATAGTCAATGCTGCCTATAGTATGGTAAAAACACATAAAAAACAACCAAAATATGTGTCAGAATACAGAATAAAAAAACGGAATAACCATACGGCGCATCTAGTGCAATTAATAGATTAATAAATCAATGGATATATAAAATCCATAAAAAGCAGTGTAAAAATGGGAGTGTAAAATTCATAAAACGTAAAACCAAAAGGCGTAAAAATTTTGTAAAATATCAATGAAAGTGCATAGAATAAAGTCCAGGTCTAAAGTCAAAAGTGCAAAAAGGAGGGTGCTCAAATATATATAGTAATAAAAATACTCAAAAAAATGATGATGAAGAATGATGTGCTGATCTTCTTTTTAAGTGCTGGTGTTGAATCCTTTTATCCGTCAGTGTTCCTCAAAGAAAACACATCACAGGAAAAAGATGATAGTGCAGACAGTCAGAATAGGATTGTTCAAATTGTAATCAAGGTCTAAACCACTCACATTCGTGGGAGCCCACAAGGTCCCGGCTCAAGGAAAAACAGCCTGCAGCCAAATATAGGGTGGCACTTCCCTTCTTTCTGTCCGTGATGGAGATGATTCTGGAGCCTCGTAATGTCAGGCTCAATGTATAAAGCCCTGGGTCCTCTTAAGGGTGGGAGCCCAAACCTCTTTGTCTCAGCGGTGGTGGATCCAAATTTCCAGGGAGAAAAAAGGTCGGAGAAAGGTAGCAAAAGCTGAATAATAAACAATATATTTATTGATAGTAAATAAATAAAATCCAGGACAGGGTCTACCGAGACGCGTTTGGGCTTAAAAAAGCCTTCCTCAGTCGGTATAAAAGCAAATGTCCATAAAAAATCAGTGTAAACATTTAGATGTGTATTTGGTTAGTAATTGTTATATATTCATAAATCTGGCAGAAACAATCTGGATTAATTTAGTTGCGCAAATGTAAGCTTAAACAGATTGTACAGTTACTGCTGCAGTCCTTCCTCATTGGCAGAAGCACATGTGGCTTTTTGAGGTTTAAGATGGCTGCCAGCCATGCGGTCACTGATTGTATGATCTTATAAACATAGGTAGACTATACAAATAATAAGGTTTGATCAAGTATTACAAAGTGAAGCAAATATCAACGAGCATATTCTAGCTAACAATGCAAATCACTAGAACGGATAAATTAGCGCGTATTTAACCCAATAGATTACACACGCATATAGCATATTATCAGCATATCTTAAAATTCCCCGAATAAATACACTTAATACTTATCCACTCGCAGGCTTTATTATGATGATGGGACAAGTGTGAAATATGAGTGAGTTACTGCTCATGTTTCCTCTATTCCTGAAATAAGTCTCTCCTCTCCCTCAATAAAGACAAAGTTACCGTTCTAAATAATTATTTACTCAACTGTAGCAAGTGCTCAAAACAAAAGATTGTACATTGCTGCTGTGTCACTTTAAAATTGCAACAATTAGAATAGTGAACTTAAATACAGTATACAAATTAATTTGTTCAACTTATTGCTTTCCCCTTGGGGTTACTCCAACATTATTTAAAACACACAGCTCTTTGAATAACCCTGTAAATCATAACCCACATAAAAGGCCAGCATGTGAAGCTGCTTGAGAATCCACTAAAGGTGTTACTCAGCAATGCACGTATGGTGCTTTTCTCATTCGGCACACTATAGAGTTATAGTGACTAATGTCCAGTGATTCAGTCTGTTATATCAAGTTCCTATGTGTGATTACATTCCCTTTGTGTTGTCTCCGTGTGCTATGGCTAGGTCCTTGTGGGTCTCCGTGTGCTATGGCTAGGTTTCTGTGTGTTTCTATTGTGTGATTACGGCGTGTTATAGCAAGTTTTTATTTTACGTTTATGTTTATTATAATATATATTTTTTTTGTTTTATTTCTCTTAGTGTTATACTACATTAGTGATTTCAGTGTGTTATAGAGAGGAATTTCGTGATTTCAGGGTGTATTATAGCTACATCATTAGCGTGACTTTGTGTGTTATACCGAGGTCCTACGTGTGATTTCACTATGTATAGTGAGTTCCTACTGTATGTATGGTGAGGGCACATGCGTGTATAGGGAGGCCCTGTGTTTGTTTACGGTGTTTATATGGGTTGCTTATTATGATTTTGGCTGCAGCCATGGATGATACTAAAATTGGACAGTCAGTCATGCGCTATACTGAGCACCCAAACTAATAAGGCACAGCAGTCCACAAACAGCCAAAGCAAAACCACTGGAAATCCCAATGTCCCCAATAACATACAAAACATCAAATCACTGAATTCTGGCAGAGCCACCCCAGACCAACAACCCATTAGAAATTACTATCACGCAGCTGGACACCAAATGAACAAGGAATACAGTATTGCAAATTGAAACAAACATAAACAAGCATCCACTAAATAAACCTACAGATCCGTACAATGGGAAACCCACACCTATCCCTCCAATAAATAATGGAACTAGGAATATATATATATAGCAGATTTATGATAATAGAGTATGCATAACAGATACTGCAAGTAATACTTATCCAGTCATTGGTTTTCATACGATGATGGTGATGCAAAATGGAGCTCGCCGCCGTCCTGTCTCTGAAGTTCTTAGTAAAAGAAAATTAACTGCAATACCCACACTGCCCCCACTCCTTGTCTTTTATACCCCCCTTCCCCCTCCCTCCCATTGTTCCTCTCCCTATTGCATCCAATCACAAATCGGCCATGCTTCAGCTCATTAAGCAAAAAAGCCCCCATGCCTGATCCCATAGAACAAAGGGAACTCCCTCCCTTTCACTCTTGTGTAATACAGGGATAATTCTTAAACCTTGCTCAATCCTAATTAGTCTCTCTCTCGAACGTGTCTTCTGATCCGCCCTCTGTGTATCCAGTAAGTGTGTTCTTTAGTTATTTCTGTATTCAGTGTCCAGTCCAGTACCTGTCCTGTCCACCCTTGTGTTATTCTGTATTCAGTGTCTGTGGTATTCAGTGTCCAGTCCCATCTGCTCAGCATACCCTGCCCGCTGTATATATTATAACTCTCCCAACCAGCTCCTATAAGCGTTATTACTTATACATTGTCCCCTTTCCTGATTTACTTCTGTTCCTCCGTAAATCTTGGGCTCGTAAACCCCCGGCACACTCGTGACAAAATATCACCAAAAAAAAGAATAAATGGGTGAATAAATATTTATTAAACAAGGGGATTTTTTTTTTTTTTTTTACATTGAAACCTATGGGGTTTGCCTGTTTTAAACCAGTAGAACAAACCACCGAAAATCAGGGTATTTTACTGACATTTCAGCGCTGTTTGGCGTTCTCTGGATAGATTAAACATTACTTGTCTATGGAGAATTTCACTGCCGCCGAACTGCACCGTGCAGCACCATGGCGCTGTCCATGGCCTGTGGTGCTGGATTAAACAGATTTAGCATCATGGACAGGGACGTGCTGCCGCTGAATTTTTGAAATGAAATAACGAATTCATTCGTATACACAGAATCATTATATTCCGTTTCGTTTTCGTTCCGTTTGAGATGGAACCGATTCGTTATTTCAGACGTGCTTCGGAATGAAACATAACACACATCTCTACTAGTGTTACAGAAATGGTGGGGAAATGGAAGTGATATCGTTCATGTGGTGGAGGTAGGTAAGGGCAGGCATAGGACCGCAACAGTAATGTGGTATGTTAATCTGAAGAGATGGGTTTTAAATGGTTTTTTTTTGAAGGCTTGAAGATTAGGGGAGAGTCTGATAAGGGGAGGTAGGTCATTCTCCAGGACCACGGTTGCCTTTGAAAAGTCCTGGGGGTGAGTGTTAGGGGTGTGGATGGAGATAGAGGACAGGCGTAGGTCACCTGCTGAACTGAAGTGATCTAGAAAGTATTTGCTTGTGAAGTAGGGAACACATATAAGGTGGGGTCGTGTTGTTAAGCGCTTTGAACGTGAACATCATTATTTTAAATTGTAAGCTGTATATGGTACAGGGGGCCAATGGAGGGACCGGCAGAGGGGGGAGGTATGTGAGGAGCAATGAGTGAGAGATATAACCCTGGCAGCTGCATTCTTTACAGATTTCAAGGGGGCAATGTGGGTGTTGGAGGCCAATAAGGAAAGAGTTACAGTAAAAAGTCGCGATATAACAAGTGTATGGAAAAACACCTTTGTGGCATCTTGCCTCAGAAAGGGGCGGATCCAGGCAATGTTTTTAAGTTGATAATAACAGGATTTGGTCACTGTCTGTGGGGGAAAAAAACATTAGGTCAGAGTTGAAAATGACAGCAAGGCATTGAGCTTGTGGTGTCAGGTTGAGCATTTAATCTCCACGTGGAGAGATATGTGGCGTGGGGTTACATTATTAAAGAGAAATGACGAGAATTTTAGTCTTGACAAGATTTAAGGGATTATTTATTCGGAGAGAGACGATCTGGCCTCGACATGGCACCGAACGGGGAATTCGGTGCCATTTCGTGGCCATTCGGCTATACAGAGAGCAGGCAGTTCACCAAATGTTGGCGAACTGCCAGCAAGTACAGTGGCTGTTCGAAAGCAGTGAAATTCCGCATAGAGAAGCAATGGTTAATCTATTCAGAGAACACCGAACAGCAGAGAAAAGTTGCCGACGTGCCCTGCGGTTCGGTGGTTTCATTCGACAGGTTTATTCAGGCGAATCCCATAGGTTTCAATGTTAAAAATATTCCCGTTTTAATACAATATCTAATAAACCGTTTTATTTTATTCTGCAGTAAAAAGTCTATTGATTTAATAGCGGATTTTCTTTTTTCTGTAACAGCCCTTTTTATCATCATTTATAGGATCTTATATGTAAATTCCAGGCATTTTTGTTCAGTAGTTTTTTGCAAACCGCATTACAATTATGACACTTTAAATATTTATTTATTTATTATTACCCCGTTCGGCAGCTATTCGGCTTTTCCGGTGGCTGGTCTGTGCTATGTTCGGGGGCTCGGTGGCCTTTTCTGGACGTGTTTGGTGTAATTTTTGCGGCGGTTTGAGTCATCCGATACTTTGGATCATATCGGATGAATTTTTTTCAGCAGGATTTCGGCTGGGGTCAGACGAACGCAGTGCGAACGTGCGTTGAGCCGCACTTTATTACGGCCGTAGTAGCAGCAAATGACTTCCAATGACGGGCAATATACGAAGTACGGCCGCACGGAAGTTCGCACAAAAGCGGCAAACAAACGCATTTTTTCGAACGTGAGACCGCTAGTACTGACGCACAGAGTGCGCTGCGTCGGCATAGCGGCGTGTGTGCATCAGCATACGTCAGACGCTGCACATGTCTGGCCAAAAATAATGGACGTGATGTCCATTATTTTTTTCTATAGCTCCGTCAAAAAATACAGCTGAAATTGCGCATCGTATGACCGCTATCGCGTCTTCCGTGGAAAAAATGCGTTCGGACGCATCAACGCACTTTTTGACGGTAGACGTGAAAAATGCGTTCGTCTGACCCTAGCGTACGGCGGTTTTGCAGCGGATTTTCGCGTTCCTTCCCTGCACTCTGGGGACCCTGCGGTGAATGCTGATTTCACCACAGAGTGGGGAGCTTTGATTCCCCGAAGTGGGGGGGAAAGGCAGAGCACCACAATGACGGCGACATTTCGGTGCTCTCTGAATAACCCCCAAAATTTAGAGAAACAGAAAGCGGGAAGACGTCCAGTTTTTTTTATTTGTAATTTATATAATAAATTAATAAACCAAGCCGAGAGAGAGAGAGAGATATCCTGCAAACCCTTACCTAAACAGCCAGATCGTCTTTTTCTACCGTTGTTAATCCTAATCAACTCATTCAGACTCTTTAAACTGACCCCATTCAGAAAACAATTGCTGCAACTGCAAATATGCAAGATCCACATATATATATGTATGCATATGTACGTGCTTTTGTGTGTGTGTGTATATATATATATATATATATATATTCTTTTCTGTTAAAATTTCATTTTCAAATAAAATAATATAAATATAGTTTGCTTAATCAGACAGTTTTAGCATTTTTTTTTCCTGTATGGATCTCGCTGAACCACCTTTTTTTAATTTATTTTTTATTTATTTTTTGCAGGTTCTGGTCTAACCTTTGAACACTGATTAATGGCTCCCCAGGGCTGCTGCCACATATAACACACCAGTACAGATGAATGAGGATCAGTTTATACAGGTAATTGGAGAGAACTGTTTATCCTATAACAATGCAAAGTGCTGTTTGTCAATGATGTGAAAAGGATGGGAAGAGATTTGTATGTTATTATAAAAGAGCGTCTGATAAATAGAGACGATGAGGAGGGATGACAGTAAATCAAAAGGGTTTTATAAAATGACATAACCCTTCCGCTGCCAGAGGAAACTGCGCTTCAGAGACGGGGAATGTCATGCAGGCTCATCTAGTGAGGGAAGAGTTAAACCATGCAAATACACATACACTTCATTTTTATTCATCTCCGATCTATCACATTTGTCATTAGGTTACATTTTGATCCAAATAAAATGAATTCCCGTGAGTCTGTCCTCCCTCCCTGACACCATGTTCATAAATGTCAAAGGCGAATTGCCAACGGGTGGAAGAAGCTCAGAATAAGGACTCTTTAGCAATTTCCTCTGGCTAATTAAAAGTTGATTTTTATTTATCTGTTTTTATCGTCTTACAACTGATCTGCATGAAGGAGTGTCCAGCCGGTGACTAGTAATTAGGGGATTTTTCTGTGAGCTCGAGGGTTAGGGTTGGCCAGATCCGTCCGCCATGTCTTCCTGATATCAAACACAGAGCGCAGATTAAGACCGGCTAGGCCGGGGTCAGACGACAATTTTTTAAGAGCGGATGGAATGTCCGTGAGCCTGGACGTTCCTTCCACTCTGATTCGCTGAGCGCAGTTACATAGGTAAAAATGTAGCGGACGGAACCATATGGCGCATCAATGGTGAATAAATTGATAAGTGAACATGCATATAATCGTGTCGATAATGCAAGAAAGTGCAAAAGTGCTTGATATCATTTCATTACATCATTATCTCAAAGTGCATATATATAAAGTAATCCCCAAAAAAAGTCCAATATATGGTACGACCATAAAAAAGTGCTTAAGTGCGTAATTGTCCAATACTCAAGAAAAAGGAGGTTGGTCTTCTCTGAAGTGCTGGTGTCAAGTCCGTTTGTTCATCGGTATTTCTGAGAGACAAGAAAAATATTGATAGGGCAGATAATCATAGCAGGGTTGGTCGAGGTGTTATAAATGTGAGTGGTTTATACTTTTATCAGAAGAGCCTACAGGGGTCCCGGCTCAAGGGAAAAAAGCCTCTTGTCATATACAGGGTGGCAATCCCCTTCTTTTATCCGTGGAGGGCACTAAACAAATCAGAAAGAGTCGGGAGACGGCACTCCCATAGCATAATATTGTATGCAGAAGGTGATAAAATCAAAGTAAGGAGCCGCACTCACCGGTTCAGGAGCCTCACGTTGATAGGCTCAATCGATACAGCATTGGGCACTCTTAAGGTGGAGCCCCAAAACCCCTTTACCTCTGCAGCATGCAGTCCGTGCGAGAAGTGGAGTAAATAGGAGAAGGTGGCCGATAAAAGGTTAAAAACCAAGTGAATTTATTAAAATAATAAACAACAATAAAAAGCAGACAAATGATCTACCATTACATAGGCTGAAAAAAGACATGCGTCCATCGGGTTCAGCCTCTCACACAACACCTACTGCTGTTGATCCAAAAGAAGGCAAAAAAACCCAGTCTGAAGCGCTCACCAATATGCAACATACTGGGGAAAAGTTAGTGCGCTCAACGCTGCAAGACTTGATCCTCCTATAGAGGATCGAGCCTTGCAGCCCGTCGAACTTGCATTGTGGCGCTTCGACAGGGAGGTTTTCAGAACGTCTGCAGCGTGTCCACTGTAGCGCGCGCAATTCGTGCACGCTCTACAGTGTGTGGCTGACCCCGTTGAAGAGTCACAACGCTGCAACGGAGGCCGGGAGGCACTCACTCCCGGGCGTACATAGGCCAGGGTCAGTGGAGCGTACTAAGATACCATGGGGGCCTGGACAGGTCACCAGCTTTGCCCCCCCTCCCCCAGTGAAAAAAACTGATAAAAGTATAGAAAGTACCAAAATACATGTGTGGTTGTAATTACCATCTTCTCGTCTCCAGAGTTCTTGACCTTGTCCAACTGTTTTTCAAGATGTATGTCCTTGTGTCCTTCTTCACCTCCTTTTCCCCAGTGTTCCTGCCCTTCTCCTCCACCAGTGTGCATGTTGTGGTCCACTTCCTTATCCCCAGTGTGCTCTGTCCCTGACCCATCCTTTTCCCCATTGTGTTTGTCCTTCTCCCATTCTCACCCCCCCCCCCAATGTGCGTGTGCTTGTCCCCGTCCTTCACCAGTGTTATAAACAAAATCATTTAAAGGGCCACTACCACAAAAAAATGAAATGTCCTTATCCTTATTGTGTATCTTTCATGTTGCTGATTTCTTACATGTGTTTTGTTTTCCTTTTGTTTGGTTAAGAAAATATTTACTCTTTAAACTGCCACCCCTACCAGTATCTTTACTTCACTTGGTCTTCACTCTGTGGAAAAAGCCATATAATGGAGTCTGGGTCGGTCACTGTCTCAAATCTCATTGCATTTTGTGGGATGTAGTCAAAGGACATCACCAGGGGCTGATCAGAAGTTATTTAAGATCCATGTTTTATCTCATTCAGCTGTCGGCTCTTATCTTGAGTAGTTTAGAGAAAAATAGCCCCTCTGCTTCCTTTATGTAGACATTCCCTCCTCCACCTCATTAACTGTTAAATACTGTAGATTAGATAAGCCACAGAAGTAAAGACGAACCTTCGGTAAATGTTGCATCATGAGAAAAATCACCCAAAATGGTAGGGAGATAAAAAACACAAATTTTATTTCTCCTTTTTACATGCAATTACTTCAAACAAAGAAGAAGAAACAGGAGCATGCGTCTTATAAGGTGGTTTTGTTTGTAATGCACAAGTAATCCAGTTACAGCTTGTGTTAGTGTTAGAGTCCCTTTAACATTAGACTCAGAGGGTCAGGATCTCTATGTAGAATCCCGGCTCAAGACAAGAACAGCTCTTATACTTACACAGGAATAGCTTCACTGTTCTTGCCCTTAGCACTTATTAACAACTCCTATACGAAATATAGGAGCATTCTCATACAGTACGCAGGGCCGGTGCTTCCACTAGGTAAGCTAGGCAACCGCCTAGGACGCACAGCCACCTAGGGGCGCAGCCGACCCCGACCTGGGTTCCATTACTGTACCCCTTCCTTATTGTTTGCTTGTTTTAGGCCGGCGTCAGACAAACGCAATGATCACGTCCGTGTTGCCGCACACTTTAACATCTGTCATAGCATAGAATCATGATCAAGAGACCCACACACGAAATACGTGCGCACCGAACTGCGCCCGCACAACGCACGTGGAAAACGGATGCAAGTTAGGCAAGAACGTAAAACTGCTAAGACGTACGCGCAGAGTGCGCCACTTCCGCGTACGGCCTGTGTGCGTGATGAGGCAACGTCAGACGCAGAGCATTTGTGACGTCCATCACGTTGACACTTAGAAGTTTTTCTGGTCTGGCTGACTGTAATTGTCATTTAATTTTAATTAATTTTGTTTCCCATATTTCCCTTTTTTTTTCTACATCCGTTAAAAAAAACGGACAGTGTGGTGTCTACAGTATCATCCGCCAGTACGTCCGTCCGTAATGCACGCACGCAGAGTGCGCTCAGACTGCGTTCATTTGACATTAGCCTTAGCCAGCAGTGACGGCTCGTAAAGCGGACCCCCGCTAGTGGCGCAGAAGATGGGCGTCTTATGGTGACGCGCAGGGCCCACCAGATGACGTGCAGGCGCCACAAGAGGCAGAAGAAAGAAAGCTAAAAGACACGAAAGGCAGAAAAAAGAGGCACAGAAGAAAGAAAGCTAAAAGACACGAAAGGCAGAAAAAAGAGGCACAGAAGAAAGAGGCACATAGGAAAGATAAAAAAAGAGGCAGATGAAAGAAATAAAAACAGACAGATGAAATAAAAGGCAAAAGAAAGAGGCAGAGGTAAGAAAGGCACAGACCAATCCCGGGCCCGATCATCAGGGTGTAAGATGGGCACCAGAATGACCCTGTGCGGCTCCCCTTGCACAGTGTGTGTGTTGTCCCCTGCATTTCAAATTTGACAATTTTTTGCGGGGTCGGGGGGGGGTGCAAGAAGCTGGTCTCGCCTAGGGCGCAAAGTAGTCTAGCACCGGCCCTGACAGTACGGAGATGCAAATGCAGATCCGCAAAGCTAGCAGCTCAGTCGCAAATTTCTTGTTGTACGATGTTTAAACTTTCCTCTTGTCCGACATTTTATTTGCAGCTCAAGCAGTCCCTTTCTGAAGCCAGACAGATGACAGTCAGATGCCTCTCAAAGGTTCTAAACAAGTTCTTTATATATTAACTAGTTGTAAAGCCTGCCCAGAGGGCAGTCTATTGTGGATATACTGCCCCTGCTCATGGATATACTGCCCCAGCTCGTCGATACTGCCCCAGCACGTGGATACTGCCCCCGCACGTGGATACTGCCCCCGCACGTGGATACTGCCCCCGCACGTGGATACTGCCCCAGCCTGCCCAGAGGGCAGTCTATTGTGGGTATACTGCCCCAGCTCGTGGATACTGCCCCAGCACGTGGATATTGCCCCAGCATGTGGATACTGCCCCAGCACATGGATATTTGCCCCAGCACATGGATATTTGCCCCAGCACATGGATTTGCCCCAGCTCATGGATTTGCCCCAGCTCATGGATTTGCCCAGCACATGGATTTGCCCCCAGCTCATGGATTTGCCCCAGCTCATGGATTTGCCCCAGCTCATGGAGTTGCCCAGCACATGGATTTGCCCCAGCTCATGGATTTGCCCCAGCTCATGGATTTGCCCCCAGCTCATGGAGTTGCCCAGCACATGGATTTGCCCCAGCTCATGGATTTGCCCAGCACATGGATTTGCCCCCAGCTCATGGATTTGCCCAGCTCGTGGAGTTGCCCAGCTCGTGGATTTGCCCAGCACGTGGATTTGCCCAGCTCGTGGATTTGCCCCCAGGTCGTGGATATGGTCCCCCAGCTCGTGGATATGGACCCCCCCAGCTCGTGGATATGACCCCCCCCCCACCAGCGCTCATACTTACCTGTCGAGCGGCGCCAGGGAAGTGAAGATTTCCCCGCTTCCGGTCTTTGAAGGACCCAAGCCGCGGTCACGTGACCGGGGCTTGGGTCCTTCAAAGCGGAAGCGAGGGAACTTTCCCTCCGCCGCTCGGGGGTTGGATGCGCGCGGCAGCCGGGTAGAGGCTGCGCCTCTACCCGGCTGCCGCGCGCATCCTACCCTGAGCGGCGGAGGGAACTTTCCCTTCGCCGCTCGGGGGACCCGTTAGATGCACAAAGCAGCCGGGTAGAGGCTGCGCTCGCAGCCTCTACCCGGCTGCCGCGCGCATCCAACCCCCCGAGCGGCGGAGGAAACTTTCCCTTCGCCGCTCTGGGGTTGGATGCGCGCGGCAGCCGGGTAGAGGCTGCGAGCGCAGCCTCTACCCGGCTGCCTTGTGCATGTGTAACCGCCGCGGCGAGCCGGCAGCCGGCTCGTGCCGCGGCGGTTGCATGCGCGCGCAACCAACCGCCGCTGGTTGCGCGCGCATGCGCAGTAAGGCTTTGGCGACGGACAGCCAAAGCCTTACTCTTTTATTATATAGACTATTGTATCGTGGGATATTTTGCTCTTCCGTTAAGGCATGCATCCCATTAATGAAGCATCTGTGTGTGTGAGTTTTACGGATTTTTTTTAACTACCCTTACTACTAGTACTCCCATATAACACTGAATGTTCACGCATAGCGCACATTACTATGAGGTTTATTGCTGTGGAGCTCTCTCATATGCTCACACACAAATTTTGGCGAACTGCCAGCAAATACGTTGCCTGTTTGAAGGCACACATGGATATATAGTGTCCCCCAGCAGTTCTGGATATATTACCGCCAGCTCACCTATGGATATATTGCCCCAGCTCACAATTATATATTGCCCCAGCAGCTCACTCATGGAGATATATTGCCCCCAGCTCACACATGGATATATTGCCCCAGCTCACACATGGATATATTGCCCCAGCTCACCCATGTATATATATATTGCCCCAGCTCACATATGGATATATTGCCCCAGCTCACATATGGATATATTGCCCCAGCTCACACATGGATATATTGCCCCAGCTCACACATGGATATATTGCCCCAGTTCACACATGGATATATTGCCCCAGCTCACCCATGTATATATATTGCTCCAGCTCACACATGGATATATTGCCCCAGCTCACACATGGATATATTGCCCCAGCTCACACATGGATATATTGCCCCAGCTCACACATGGATATATTGCCCCAGCTCACACATGGATATATTGCCCCAGCTCACATAAGGATATATTGCCCCAGCTCACACATGGATATATTGCCCCAGCTCACATAAGGATATATTGCCCCAGCTCACCCATGGATATATTGCCCCAGCTCATCCATGGATATATAATGCCCCAGATCACATATGGACATATGGCCCCAGATCACATATGGACATATGGCCCCAGATCACATATGGACATATGGCCCCAGATCACATATGGGTATATGGCCCCAGATCACATATGGATATATCGTGCCCCAGCTCACACATGGATATATATTGCCCCCAGCTCACACATGGATGAATAGTGCCTCAGCTCACATATGAATATATATTGCCCCCAGCTCACGTATGGATGTATAGTGGCCCAGCTCACATATGGATGTATATTGCCCCCAGATCACACATCGATATACAGTGCCCCAGATCACATATGGATATATAGCGCCATAGCGCACATATGGATGTATAGTGCCCCGGCTCACATATGGATGTATAGTGCCCCAGCCCACATATGGATATATATCGCCCCCAGATCACATATGGATATATATCGCCCCCCAGATCACACATTGCTATATGTTGCCCCAGATCACATATGATATATAGTGCCCCAGCTCGCATATGGATATATGATGCCCCAGGTCGCACATGGATATATAGTGCCCCAGATCACACATTGATATATAGTGCCCCAGATCACATATGGATATATAGTGCTCCATCAACTCAATCATGGATATATATATAGGTTCCAGCTGACATATGGATATATAGTGCCCCCGGCTCACATGTGGATATATAGTGCCTCAGCTCACATATGGATATATATTACCCCAGCAGCTCAACCATGGATATATATATATTATTATTATTATTATTATTCTTTATTTATAAAGCGCCAGCATATTCCGCAGCGCTGTACAATAGGCACAGTATAGACAGGGTTACAATACAATACATTGAACAACATTTGACAAACAGTACAGGAGGAGATGAGGCCCTATTCCCGTAGGAACTCACTATCTAGGAGGGTTGGGGTTGGAAACAGGAGGAGAGGACTGCAAGGTGAGAGTGATTGATGGTTGCGTCAGTGAGTTGGGTGGTAGGCTTCCCTAAATAGGAATGTTTTAAGGGAGCTTTTGAAGGAAGAGAAGTTAGGGGAAAGTTTGACAGTACGAGGGTGAGCGTTTATAGGCCCCAACTCACTGAATCCTCCCGTCCACGGTCCGCCGGCCTCACAGCATGCATGCTTCTTCCTCCCAGCATGCGCCGGCACCAAAGGATGTTGCCCTGCCCCTCGTTGAGATCCACCAGCCGCGATCTCACGAGATCGCGGCTGGTGGACCTCAACAAGGGGCCAGGCAACATCCTTTGGCGCCGGCGCGCGCTGGCCAGAAAAGGCATCAGTGACGCAAGCCTATGGCTCATGTGCCAACACTGTCGGCCCCGCGTGCCATAGGTTCGCCATCACTGCTAGGATGACACCAAAGACTTTAATTTTTGAACCGGCTGCCGCACTGCAGGTTAGTAACCTGCAGTGCGGCGGCCGGTTCAAAAATCAGTCTTTGGTGTCACCCTAAGGGCGAGCGTCACCTGGTGCGGGCCGCACCCCCCGCCCCCACCTAGCCACGCTACTGCTTCTAGGTATATACAGTGCAGTGTGGGTATGAGTGGACTCCGTGGGGGTATAGGCTGTGCCAGTGTGGATATGAGCAATCTCCTTGTGCGTGCAGGTAGTCAATGTGTGGGTACGAGTGGTCTCTTTGTGGGTACAGTCAAGTTGGGTAACAGTGGAAAGGCTAGACTCTGGCTTTTCTAATGACATCTGGATTGTCCTTGTGGGACACACAGGTCCGGAGATACCGGGATCTAAAGGACCCCTGCATCTCCTGTAATGGGATTTCCCTGCCAGGCAGGGGGGAAACCCAATTTGTGATGATGCGCACGATGAACCAGCGGCCTGGAGGGCAGTACCACAGCGAGGGCTGACATCCAGGATGCCCACTATGACTGCAGCCCCTGCTCAGAGCCAGTTCGACAACGAGAAGGGATAGAACAGGGACAGAGGCTTGGAACGTCCTCCGTGCTGGGGAGAGAATCCCCATGACGCTCCATGCACATCCTGGCACTGCAGGGGCAGTGAGGCAGACTGATGGGGACCCAATCCGGGCCCCTCCCCCATCCGGACCCTCGGGCAGTGCACAATTGCCTGATGGGTCAGTCCGCCCCTGGCTCCTACCCATTCCAAGACATTCCATACCCACACCGAGACTGCCCATACCCACAGTGACACAGTGGATACTGAAGCCAAGAACTCCAGTACTCACATTGACACAGCCTATATGCACACCGCCTATATACACATTTCCTATATGCGCACGCCGCCGCCTATATGCACACAGCCTATATACACACGTCTATATACACAGCCTATATGCACACAACGCCAACGCCTATATGCACACAGCCTGTATATACACCGCCTATACGCTTGCGCCCTTTATACGCACTATGTACACACCGCCTATATGCACACCACCCACCCGCACACAGTCTATATACACAGCCCATATGCACACCACCTATATGCGCACCACCTATATGCGTGCGGTCTATATGTACATTGCATATATGTACATTGCATATATGCACACTGCCTATATGCACACAGCCTATATACACACTGCCTATATTATTTTATTTTTTATTTTTTATTAAGCGCCAACACATTCCGCAGCGCTGAGAAAAAAAGACATGCATTACTGGGGAATTGGCCCATAGGGATTCAAACTCAGGACCCACAGCTCCAACGTAGTGACCTTATCACTAGGCTATCCTCTACCTATATGCACACTGACACACATGCTTTTTCCAGAGTGAGGCCAGATGCAGGAGGTAAAAAAAACAACAGAATATGGCCAATCGGGGGTTAAAGATATAGAACAGTAATTTATTGAATATAATATATATATCAAAGAAATAAAACCTATGGGCACGAGGCCTGGCTGCTGTAGGGGTTGGGCGCCACCTAAGGGCGCTAGAAGTGATACACTTGAGCCTATAGACATGTGAGGCTCCGAAATTGGTGAGTGTAATTTCGTTTCCCTCGGTCTCAGTGTGGATATGGGCGGTCTTGCTGTGGGTACATGCAGTCTCAGATTTGGTACAGGCAGTCTCACTGTGGGTATAAGCGGTCTCGGTTCGGGTACAGGTGGTCTCCGTGTGGGTATGAGCGTCTTCAGTGTGGATATAGGCGGTCTCGGTATGGACAGTCTCTGTGTGGGTACACATGCAGGGTTATCCAAAGAGATTCGAAAAGTCACCGCACATTCGGTGACTTTTCGTTCTCTTCAATTCGGTTCCTTTTGCCGATCCCATTTCGGTGACCCTGCGGTGTATTCAGCAAGCACCACAGGGTCCCGAATTGCAGGGAAAAGCTGCCGAAAACCTGACGAACACTAACCGAATGCACTCTGAAAACAAGCAAAAAATCTGGATTAACCTTTGAAGAAGCCGAACAGGAGCCGAACAGGAGCCGAACATGAGCCGAATCACACAGAGCTGAAGCAGCTGTGACGTAGAGGAGGCAGTGAATAAATTAGAAAAACCATTTGTATGAATCTGGGAAAATGAAACGCTGTTTGCAAAGAAACTACTGAGCGAAAATGTCTGAAATTTTTCACAGGAGGTCCAGGGAATGATAATAAAGAGGGCTGTTACAAAAAAAATAAGTAAAGTGAAAAAAAATCAAAAAAAATCGGACTTTTAAAAAAAAAAAAAAAAAATATCAGAAAAATGCTTAAAGTATCCTAAAAAATCTATAAATAAAGAGACTTTTTGCTGCAGAATTTTATAATGAACGGTTTATTAGATATTGAATTAAAACGGGAATATTTTTAACATTGAAGCCTATGGGATTCTCCTGAATTAACTTGCCGAATTAAACCACCGAATGTCAGGGCATTAGGGGAACCTTTCACTGCTGGTTTGTGTTCTCTGAATAGCCGAAGCAGTGCTTCTCTATGGGGATTTCACTGCCCTCAAACAGGCACCGAACAGGCACCGAACAGGCACCGTATGTGCAGGCAATTCGCTAGGATTTGGCGAATTGCCTGCTCTCTGGATAGTCGAATGGCCAGGAAAGGTAACCGAACACTGATTTTCAGCATTCGGTTACCTTTCTCCAGCAATTCGGATCTCTTTGGATAACCCTGATGGTCTCGCTGTGGGCAAAGGCGGGCTCACTGGGTACAGGCAGTCTTGGTTTGGGTACGGGTAATCTCGCTGTGGGTACACATGGTCTCGCTGTGGGAACAGGCTGTCTCGCAGTGGGTACAGGCTGTCTCTCTGTGGGTACAGGCTGTCTCGCTGTGGGCACAGGCGGTCTCGCAGTGGTTACAAATGAATTTCAGTTCAGGTTGCTGCCACCCACCTGTGAGCTGCCACTGGAAAGTCCTCACTCCAAGGACGTAGCACAATATCAAGAAAAAAAGGGGTTAACTAGAGAGGCGGATTACGCACCCTTTCTATAATGCAGGTCACAAAAATTGGGGATTATGAAATCCTGCTTCGTCGTAGCTATTTAGGTCTCCAATGGTGGGAATGGGTTAACTTAAGTGTTATGTGAATAATTAAGCAGATTTTGCATTTAATAAATTTGATTGATAAAGTGTATTAATAAATCTACAATTGACACCATTGAAGACATGGTAGCAACATTGGTTTTAATGGCAATGTTTGTGCTGTGGACACAAACAGGTGTTACAGGAATCTGTGTACAACACTGCTGTTTTTAATGATGTTAATTACCTATGATCTATTTAAGAAGGTGTAGAGATATGTTTAGTAGACTTGACAAAGACCTGGTTGCCGGTTGAAACGTTGTTCTGCTATGTTGATGGAATAAAGCCCAAATTTATTGCCATATGCTGGAGTATTTTTTTTTCTCGCAGTGGGTACAGGCGGTCTCGCGGTGGTTACAGGCGGTCTCGCGGTGGTTACAGGCAGTCTCGCGGTGGGTACAGGCGGTCTCGCGGTGGGTACAGGCGGTCTCGCTGTGGGTACAGGCGGTCTCGCAGTGGGTACAGGCGGTCTCGCAGTGGGTACAGGTGGTCTCGCTGTGGGTACAGGCGGTCTCGCAGTGGGTACAGGCAGTCTCTTTGTGGGTACAGGCAGTCTCGCTGAGGTTACAGGCAGTCTCGCGGTGGTTACAGGCGGTCTCGCGGTGGTTACAGGTGGTCTCGCTGTTGGTAAAGGCGGTCTCGCGGTGGGTACAGGCGGTCTCGCTGTGGGTACAGGCGGTCTCGCGGTGGGTACAGGCGGTCTTGCTGTGGGTAAAGGCGGTCTCTCTGTGTGTACAGGTGGTCTTGCGGTGGGTGCAGGCAGTCTCTCTGTGGGTACAGGCGGTCTCGCGGTGGGTACAGGCGGTCTCGCTGAGGGTACAGGCGGTCTCGCTAAGGGTACAGCCGGTCTCTCTGTGGGTACAGGCAGTCTCTGTGGGTACAGGCGGTCTTGCGGTGGGTACAGGCGGTCTTGCTGTGGGTAAAGGCGGTCTCTCTGTGTGTACAGGTGGTCTTGCGGTGGGTGCAGGCAGTCTCTCTGTGGGTACAGGCGGTCTCGCGGTGGGTACAGGCGGTCTCGCTGAGGGTACAGGCGGTCTCGCTAAGGGTACAGGCGGTCTCTCTGTGGGTACAGGCAGTCTCTCTGTGGGTACAGGCGGTCTTGCGGTGGGTACAGGCGGTCTCGCGGTGGGTACAGGCGGTCTCGCGGTGGGTACAGGCGGTCTCGCTGTGGGTACAGGCAGTCTCTCTGTGGGTACAGGCGGTCTCGCTGAGGGTACAGGCGGTCTGCTGGGGGTACAGGTGTCTCGCTGTGGGTAAAGGCGGTCTCTCTGTGGGTACAGGCAGTCTCTCTGTGGGTACAGGCGGTCTTGCGGTGGGTACAGGCGGTCTCGCGGTGGGTACAGGCGGTCTCGCGGTGGGTACAGGCAGTCTCTCTGTGGGTACAGGCGGTCTCGCTGAGGGTACAGGCGGTCTTGCTGGGGGTACAGGTGGTCTCGCTGTGGGTAAAGGCGGTCTCTCTGTGGGTACAGGCGGTCTCTCTGTGGGTACAGGCGGTCTCGCGGTGGGTACAGGCGGTCTCACGGTGGGTACAGGCAGTCTCGCGGTGGGTACAGGCGGTCTCGCAGTGGGTACAGGCGGTCTCGCTGTGGGTACAGGCGGTCTCGCGGTGGGTACAGGCGGTCTCGCAGTGGGTACAGGCGGTCTCTCTGTGGGTACAGGCGGTCTCGCAGGGGGTACAAGTGGTCTCGTTGAGGGTACAGGCGGTCTCGCTGAGGGTACAGACGGTCTCGCTGAGGGTACAGGCGGTCTCGCTGAGGGTACAGGTGGTCTCGCTGTGGGTACAGGTGTCCTCGCTGTGGGTACATGCGGTCTCGCTGTGGTACAGGCCGGTCTCGCTGTGGTACAGGCGGTCTCGCTGAGGGTACAGGCGGTCTCGCGGTGGGTACAGGCGGTCTCGCTGTGGGTAACAGGTGGTCTCGCTGACGGTACAGGCGGTCTTGCAGTGGGTACAGGCGGTCTCGGCGGTGGGTACAGGCGGTCTTGCTGAGGGTACAGGCGGTCTCGCTGCGGGTAAAGGCGGTCTCTCTGTGGGTACAGGCGGTCTTGCGGTGGGTACAGGCGTCTCGCAGTGGGTACAGGCGGACTCTCTGTGGGTACAGGCGGCCTCGCTGTGGGTACAGCTGGTCTCGCGGTGGGTACAGGCGGTCTCGCGGTGGGTACAGGCGGTCTCGCTGAGGGTACAGGCAGTCTCGCAGTGGGTACAGGCGGTCTCGCTGTGGGTACAGGCGGTCTCGCTGACGGTACAGGCGGTCTCGCGGTGGGTACAGGCGGTCTCGCAGTGGGTACAGGCGGTCTCGCTGTGGGTACAGGCGGTCTCGCTGTGGGTACAGGCGGTCTCGCTGACGGTACAGGCGGTCTCGCAGTGGGTACAGGCGGTCTCGCAGTGGGTACAGGCGGTCTCGCTGTGGGTACAGGCGGTCTCGCGGTGGGTGCAGGCGGTCTCGCGGTGGGTACAGGCGGTCTCGCAGTGGGTACAGGCGGTCTCGCTGACGGTACAGGCGGTCTCGCAGTGGGTACAGGCGGTCTCGCTGCTGTGGGTACAGGCGGTCTCGCAGTGGGTACAGGCGGTCTCGCTGACGGTACAGGCGGTCTCGCAGTGGGTACAGGCGGTCTCGCTGTGGGTACAGGCGGTCTCGCAGTGGGTACAGGCGGTCTCGCAGTGGGTACAGGCGGTCTCGCAGTGGGTACAGGCGGTCTCGCTGTGGGTGCAGGCGGTCTCGCGGTGGGTGCAGGCGGTCTCGCGGTGGGTACAGGCGTCTCGCAGTGGGTACAGGCGGTCTCGCTGACGGTACAGGCGGTCTCGCAGTGGGTACAGGCGGTCTCGCTGTGTGGCAGGCGGTCTCGCAGTGGGTACAGGCGGTCTCGCTGTGGGTACAGGCGGTCTCGCTGACGGTACAGGCGGTCTCGCAGTGGGTACAGGCGGTCTCGCTGTGGGTACAGGCGGTCTCGCTGTGGGTACAGGCGGTCTCGCTGTGGGTACAGGCGGTCTCGCTGTGGGTACAGGCGGTCTCGCGGTGGGTACAGGCGGTCTCGCTGAGGGTACAGGCAGTCTCGCAGTGGGTACAGGCGGTCTCGCTGTGGTACAGGCGGTCTCGCTGACGGTACAGGCGGTCTCGCGGTGGGTACAGGCGGTCTCGCAGTGGGTACAGGCGGTCTCGCTGTGGGTACAGGCGGTCTCGCTGTGGGTACAGGCGGTCTCTGCTGACGTACAGGCGGTCTCGCAGTGGGTACAGGCGGTCTCGCAGTGGGTACAGGCGGTCTCGCTGTGGGTACAGGCGGTCTCGCGGTGGGGCAGGCGGTCTCGCGGTGGGTACAGGCGGTCTCGCAGTGGGTACAGGCGGTCTCGCTGACGGTACAGGCGGTCTCGCAGTGGGTACAGGCGGTCTCGCTGTGGGTACAGGCGGTCTCGCAGTGGGTACAGGCGGTCTCGCTGACGGTACAGGCGGTCTCGCAGTGGGTACAGGCGGTCTCGCTGTGGGTACAGGCGGTCTCGCAGTGGGTACAGGCGGTCTCGCAGTGGGTACAGGCGGTCTCGCAGTGGGTACAGGCGGTCTCGCTGTGGGTGCAGGCGGTCTCGCGGTGGGTGCAGGCGGTCTCGCGGTGGTACAGGCGGTCTCGCAGTGGGTACAGGCGGTCTCGCTGACGGTACAGGCGGTCTCGCAGTGGGTACAGGCGGTCTCGCTGTGGGTACAGGCGGTCTCGCAGTGGGTACAGGCGGTCTCGCTGTGGGTACAGGCGGTCTCGCTGACGGTACAGGCGGTCTCGCAGTGGGTACAGGCGGTCTCGCTGTGGGTACAGGCGGTCTCGCTGTGGGTACAGGCGGTCTCGCTGACGGTACAGGCGGTCTCGCTGTGGGTACAGGCGGTCTCGCTGTGGGTACAGGCGGTCTCGCAGTGGGTACAGGCGGTCTCGCAGTGGGTACAGGCGGTGGGAGAGCATGCAGTGTAGTCCCCTGTCACTAGTTGCAGGCTCAGTAGTAGCAGCAGCTGCTCACTAGGAGGATGGTGTGAGTGCAGCAGCCCCTCGCTCTGTCTCAGTCTCTCCTCCTCTCTGTCTGTCTCTCCGGGGCTCTCTGGCTCTCTCTCTCCAGCCGGGGCTCGGTGCCGGATGGTGTGCGGGGCTCCCCGGGCAGGGGATGTGATCTGCCCGGGCTCACTCACACAGCGGCCGGCGCGATGATCAGGATCTTCCCGGACTTCAGCGTCCAGGTGACGGCGGCTCCGGGGTCTGGCGGGGCCCCTCCCGAGCCCGGGTCTGCCAGGAGCGGGGGAACCAACGGGAGCCACCAGCACAATGTACCCGGGGTCAGCTCCTACCAGCAGCGGTGAGTCTGGGGGACAGGGGGCGCCTGGTCTGCGGTCCGGCATGGAGGGAGGGATGGGGAAGATGCTGATGCTGGAAGTGATCTTAAAGGGGTCCACGAGATGTGCTGGGGGGGGGTCTTGGCTGGATGAGGCTGTTATATAGAGGGGGTCTTGGCTGGATGAGGTTGTTATATAGAAGGGGTCTTGGCTGGATGAGGGTTGTTATATAGAGGGGGTTTTGGCTGGATGAGGGTTGTTATATAGAGGGGGTCTTGGCTGGATGAAGGTTGTTATATAGAGGGGGTCTTGGCTGGATGAGGGTTGTTATATAGAGGGGTCTTGGCTGGATGAGGGTTGTTATATAGAGGGTCTTGGCTGGATGAGGGTTGTTATATAGAGGGTCTTGGCTGGATGAGGGTTGTTATATAGAGGGGGTTTTGGCTGGATGAGGGTTGTTATATAGAGGGGGTTTTGGCTGGATGAGGGTTGTTATATAGAGGGGTCTTGGCTGGATAAATGTTGTTATATAGAGGGGGTCTTGGCTGGATGAGGGTTGTTATATAGAGGGGGTCTTGGCTGGATGAGGGTTGTTATATAGAGGAGGTTTTGGCTGGATAAGGGTTGTTATATAGAGGGGGTTTTGGCTGGATGAGGGTTGTTATATAGAGGGGTATTGGCTGGATGAGGGTTGTCATATAGAGGGGTTTTGGCTGGATGAGGTTGTTATATAGAGGGTCTTGGCTGGATGAGGGTTGTTATATAGAGGGGGGTCTTGGTTGGATGAGGGTTGTTATATAGAGGGGTCTTGGCTGGATGAGGGTTGTTATATAGAGGGGTCTTGGCTGGATGAGGGTTGTTATATAGAGGGTCTTGGCTGGATGAGGTTGTTATATAGAGGGGGGTCTTGGCTGGATGAGGGTTGTTATATAGAGGGGGGTCTTGGCTGGATGAGGTTGTTATATAGAGGGGGTCTTGGTTGGATGAGGGTTGTTATATAGAGGGGTCTTGGCTGGATGAGGGTTGTTATATAGAGGGTCTTGGCTGGATGAGGTTGTTATATAGAGGGGGGTCTTGACTAGATGAGGGTTGTTATATAGAGGGGGTCTTGGCTGGATGAAGGTTGTTATATAGAAGGGGTCTTGGCTGGATGAAGGTTGTTATATAGAAGGGGTCTTGGCTGGATGAGGGTTGTTATATAGAGGGGGTCTTGGCTGGATGAGGGTTGTTATATAGAGGGGGTTTTGGCTGGATGAGGGTTGTTATATAGAAGGGGTCTTGGCTGGATGAAGGTTGTTATATAGAGGGGTCTTGGCTGGATGAGGGTTGTTATATAGAGGGGGTCTTGGCTGGATGAGGGTTGTTATATAGAAGGGGTCTTGGCTGGATGAGGGTTGTTATATAGAGGGGGTTTTGGCTGGATGAGGGTTGTTATATAGAGGGGTTCTTTCACATGGAGTCTTGGGAGAATGAGGAATGTTATATAGGGGTCTTGGTAGTATGGGGGTTGTTCTAGTGGCAGTCCCGGACGGGTGAGAGTTTTATTATACAGGGTTTCTTTTAGGTGAAAGGCAGCCTATCTATAATGTGTTGCTTGGATAAGGGCTTTGGTGGGGAGTTTGGATTGGGGGGGGTTTGTATATGGGGTCTTGACTGGGTGAAGGTTGTTGTACAGAGTGACTTGGCTGCGGCTTCCTGGATGGAAGGTCTTGGTAGGGTGAGGGTTGTTGAATTAGGGTCTTGGATGAAGGATATACTGTATGCCATATTCCATATAGACTCATTCCTGGATGAGGGGGTTCTAGAAGGCGCTTGGGTGAAAGTTATATCTACTGGCGACCTTGGCTGGATTGGAGCTATTCTGAATGTTTTTGGTTGGATGAGCCATACTTTACATGGTGGTCTTACCGGAGTCATTGGTGTCCCTATATGACTATTAGATTTGGGGGTGATGTTACATTCGTTTCTGGATAAGCAGTCATTGTGGGTCCTTTCTTATAATATTTTGGGTTTGGGGGTTTCTTTGAGTGGAGGTGCTACACTGGATACTGGAAGGTGTTGGAGGAGGAGATAAGTCCTACTTGAGTCATGGTGTATGGTGATATTGAAGGGTGGACTGACTGCTGATCTATGGAGGAATGTCTGCTGTGTATATAGGAATGTGATTATGTAGGGCTGAATGCAACTCAGTGGGAAGAGGAATATGGTACATGGGGGTTCCCTTGGGTGTAATAATGAAGTGTATGGTCCTTCACACTGAGGCAATCTAGAGATGGGTCCATTGGTGTGCCCAACAGTCGAGCTCGTGTAGGGCATATTCTAGTTACAGCCTAATCATGCTTTGTATATAAAAGGAGAAAGTGCTAGTTGAAGAACCCTCTTCGCAGTGGGTGGAAATAGCAATGGATGTGATCCCTCTACGATTCAGTGCAGTGAGGCATTTCAGGGGTTACTTTCACACCCATCATCCTTGGCATTATTGGGCACGCAGACAGTTCTGTGCCATTCCTTGAGAATTCTTCCAACTGGTAGGACTTGAAAACCTTCCACTGAAGGGGATGTCAGGCACCTGGCTCTGGTGAGTTTTTGGGGGGTGCAATTAAACAACTCATTGGCGTGCTGGAATTTGGGAGCTTGCAGGGCTGGGGAGCTTTAGCTGTCTGAACATGTACCCACTTCTTCCAGTTTAGTGAAAGATACACCTTGTGTTTTGTGTGACGAGAACTGGAGACCCATTCTGGGATGGATGTAACAAGAGATGACTTTGTGTAGACCACCGGGAGATAGGATTAATATTATAAAATCTACAAGAAGAGTATTGTGGCTGAATATGGAACCGGAGGATTAAGGAGAGACCAGAGGAAGGAATTTGTATGTGTTTACACAGGGTGACGTGTGTAAATGTGGGGAGCAGGAAATGAGTATCAATGTTTGGGGTAGTCTAAGATTGTGAGGACTAACCTTGGATCATCAGATGTTTGGGAAACTCATGTGACTTAAAGCTGGCTGAGCTTAATGAGCGATTTAATTCCAGTGTAACTTGGTTAGCCACCACTGGCCTAGGGTCAAATTCGGTGGTCTGATTAATTTTGGGTGTTGGGCTGCTTGTAAGGAGTCACACCCATGAGTAAAAAGGTTGTGTAAGGAAAGGCTTCTTGATTCTCAGATGGACAATGGAAGTCATTATTTGGTACTTAAAAAACCAAACCGTTGGATCGCCATACACCTACAGGGTGGTAACTCTAATACTGAAATAAATGCTTTTATTGGCTATTAATAAGTCGCGACGTATGATATTTAATGGTCCGGCTCTCTAGGGTAAAGTTATTTCCATTCATGTGTATAGAGTGACATTTACGTCATGATTTTTAATGTCGTGTTAATATATATATCACAAGTACGAGTGTGATAAGGAACATAGAATTAGCTACTTAAAATTCCGGCTTTTGATAAGAAAAATTGCCTAGCCTCTCCTCATCTTGTCTCTACTGGAAGGTATTAGCTATATGGATAGTGTGGAGATGGAATTATTTGTGACTTTGTCTTTCGATCTGTTTTTGGAATTCTATCACCCCCTTACAGACTATCCAGACCCTTTTCTCCACGTTTCCCAGTCAGCTTTTGGAAGAGGGTTTCTTCTCTCTCTATGCCCTTGATATAGTGTTCCTAAAAGTCTTCTCCTTCATGAAATCTAGCCATGGTATGGAGGAAGTCTTCTGACCAATACTCTACAGTCCTGGCTCAGAAGTCTTCCTCCCCCTGTCCTACTGTCTTTGTGTGTGGTTGTAAGAAGTCTTCTTCTCCGCTCAAACTAATTAGTTTATGGTTCTAGAATGGATCACTTCTCGCCCATGTCCATGTGAAACAGTCTTCTCCTATTCCCCCAGTCCATATGTTTGTATATATGTGTAGTACACTTCCCCGCCATGCCATTGAGTTTGTGGAGAAGTCAATGATATGCTCTCTTCTGTGCCTTTGAGTATGGAAGACGCCTTCTCCACCATGCCCTCTAATCACTGTATGGAGGAAATCTTATCCTCCATGCCCTCCTTTCAATGAGGAGTAGAAGTCTTCTCCATGCCCTCCTTTCAATGAGGCGTAGAAGTCTTCTCCATGCCCTCCTTTCAATGAGGAGTAGAAGTTTTCTCCATGCCCTCCTTTCATTGAGGCGTAGAAGTCTTCTCCATGCCCTCCTTTCAATGAGGAGTAGAAGTTTTCTCCATGCCCTCCTTTCATTGAGGCGTAGAAGTCCTCTCCATGCCCTCCTTTCATTGAGGAGTAGAAGTCCTCTCCATGCCTTCCTTTCATTGAGGAGTAGAAGTCTTCTCCATGCCCTCCTTTCATTGAGGAGTAGAAGTCTTCTCCATGCCCTCCTTTCATTGAGGAGTAGAAGTCTTCTCCATGCCCTCCTTTCATTGAGAAGTAGAAGTCTTCTCCATGCCCTCCTTTCATTGAGGAGTAGAAGTCTTCTCCATGCCCTCCTTTCATTGAAAAGTAGAAGTCTTCTCCATGCCCTCAGGTTTGCCTGTGGAATTGTTCCATGTCGGAGGAATTCTTCATGTTCTTTAGTCATGGAGTAGTTGTTGCCGTCTTCCTTTCCTCCGGTCATTTTTTTTTAAAAAAGTCTTCTCTTTTCCACCTCACCTACCAGTTAGCGTGCGTAGAAAGTCTTTTCGCCTTCGTCACGAGGCAGCGTGTGGTGGAAAGCTTCTCCACCATGATATCCATCCAATTTGTGGAAGAAGTATCTTCACGCAATAAACTTTAAAATCTATGACGCCCATAGACTAAAGTAAATCTTCCCAATCTGTTGTCCAGTTTCACCCCATGCCTTGAATCCTCCGTCTCACTTTGTCCCATTTCAGAAAGTCCGATACGTTGTCGTTTTCTGAGGGCAGAATATTTATCTATTTTCCTATGAAATGGTTTTGTAGGTTTTTGATCACCAGAGGGGGATACTCACCACTGCTTTCTCTAAGGGTTAAGAAGAAAGATCTATCCATCTAGATATCCATCTCTTCTTTCTTCTATCTCACAAATACACCCCCAGGATACTCAGGTTTTCACTGGAACAGACCAATAGACATAATCACATTTCCTGCTACATTTTCTCTATACACATTGTCTATTAATACAGACAAAAATCCACAATGACTGGAGAATCGACACTCATAATTCTTTGAAGGATGTGTATACACAACACTTCTCAGTGCTACATTTACAGCAGCAGCTGCTGAAGTGTCACTGAATTATACAGATATATGTGTATTTATGTTCACGCTGCTTGACAGGCAGATTGCTGATGAATAGCTAGATAATGGTGCACTTTATATAGAAAAAAGAATGCATGGATTATGAATACAACACTTTTAAATATTGTTTATATATAGAGGGAACTGCATCTTTACTATACAAGCTTGACATATATATTTTTATCATTATCTGTATTTTTTTTAATTCAGCCAGTTATCCTGGCTTATCACGACAGTATATCTGTCAGTATTTAGTCAACACGAATGTCTGTCTGGGTCCCTTCGTCCATCTCTCTGGATGTGTCCGTCACAGGTCACAGGCTTCTTCCTGCTTGTTACAGCAGCGACCGAGTGCTGGCACTCAGTGTTTACTCACAATGTGACGAATCGTGGATTGAAATCAAGGTTTTGACAAATTTTAATTAGAAACAACAAAATTTCTGATCGTTTACATGGTGGATAATCGGATAATCCGGCCAGTGGGTTTTAATTTTCATCAGTGTGCAGTTTAGTGAATGATCCCCTAATATTAATTATTGCTTGTATGTATTCTTCGTGTTCTATTAATTCTATAACAACCGCCGTGACATTTTTGTAATATCAATATACATGTACATTTTATCCTATATTTAACAATATATACATACTGTTTTTGGTCCTTTTTAAAATACATGTGTGGTTTGTTCTGGGAGTATACAGATTCTACTTTTATTAGCATTTAGGTCACTTATGAAATATTTTGCTGTTAAATTGTCGTGTGTTTTGCTTGGCAATTAATATTGTCAGATAAACCGTGACACTGCTTGCGTGTGTAGAGATACACATCTATCCAGAAATATTTCTGTGTGAACATACTGCTTATTCGTTTATTATTATATAGTTTTTTTTAACGTTTATGTTTACCAATTATAATGGTGATATTAGGATTAGATCTAGACACACTGACCAGACAACGTGTGCGTCTTGGTGATATTTTAATCGATGGGATATACACAAATTTACCTATTCTATAAGAAAATCTCAAGAATTCTGTCTGGATAAATAGTCGTATTGAGATTTTCTTATATACATGCTTGCATCTACTCTATATTACAAATTGTAACTGTGTGCTGTGTATAAACACTATATAAATACTATTTTATATAGTGTGTGTATATATATATATATATGTATGTGCATACACTTTTAATATCTAGGATTGCGTATACAATATATGTAATTTTACACACGTGTGTGTATATATATATATCTATATCATGAGCATCTGGACTAACATAGATATATATATATATATATGTATCACGAGCATCTGGACTAACATATATATATATATATGTATCACGAGATATACATATATATATATACATATATATGTATCACGAGCATCTGGACTAACACAGCCTAATATATATATAATTAGGCTGTGTTAGTCCAGATGCTCGTAATATTAATATATATATTATATATATGTATGTAAAATTACATATATTGTATACACAATCATAGATATTAAAAGTGTATGTATATATATATATATATACACACACTTTTAATATCTATGATTGCGTATACAATATATGTAATTTTACACACGTGTGTGTGTTATATATATATATATATAATTTATTACACATGCACCTAAACATTGTTATATCACATTATTATCATCATTTATATAGCACATTAATTTATTTTTGTATATATATATATATATATAATCACGTGTATTCTGGCATCTGGACTAACACGGCCTATCGAATTTACATTACTAATATATATATACACACAAGTTATGTAGGTGAATGTACAATATATATTTTATATCTTTGTTTTCAAAAAATCTATCTAGCCATCTTTTCATCTGTGTTTTATCACAGTTTAAATTGTCCCTGTCTCCTATAAGAGCTGCCTGTACCTTCCTATTACAGTGTTCTATATGATTCCTAGCGGTCTCCCCATTACGGGCAATTTTGAAGGCTTTGCGAGCCTCGTTCCATGCCAATCTGTGACCATGATTGAAGCTCCAATACTTTGCAAGCCGTGTCCTTCAGAGGTGGATGAGAATTGGAAATCAGCAGGGGTTAATCATATTCCTCTCCGTGCCCGCAACTTGTTTATCAGAACATATGGAAATCGCCTGTCACTGCCCAAAGTGCTAGGGATCAGTCACAGGATTGGGACGCGAGGAGGGGGAGCAGAGGTCAGACAGGAGAGACAATGAAACATTGATTGCAGCGCAGAGCTTGCAATCGAACACGATAATCCATCTCTCCCGGCGCACATATAAAACAAGCTGAATGTTTATTTATTTCTTTATTTTCGGCTGTTTGTTTTACACTCTCCAGGTGACTATACGGGCATGAGTTTTAAAAACCTGTTTTTATATTATTTTATTTCCCGATGCATATATCATCATTTCATTTGATAGATGCGATTTTAAACAAGAGGTGAGCCTTCCTTCACCGCTGACGAGCATTGAACCATATATAGGACGTATATCACTAAACGAGTGAATAATGACAAATTTTATATAGAGTTGAGAAAAAAAAAAGTGAATTTAAGAAATATATTTTTCCGTCAATTTGAAAATTCTTGGTCAATTTTCTATAAATCGTGTCGTTATGGAGGACGTTACTCGGTACCTTCTGAAGTGAGATGCAAAGAAAATAATTATCGCGCTCAACTTCACGTCGAAAGCCACAGATTCAGCTTTGTAAGTAAAAAAAATAATAATAATTAACACAAACTGCAAACCTCACAGTAATTCGAAGGGAGTCGTATTTATGAGGTCAACTGTTCCCCCTTCCATCTGGCAAGCAAGAGGTTAAATACAATATTCTGTTAAAAATAATCTAAGTAAATCACAGAATATGTTTGTTTCCGGTTTAATCACGCGCTCCTGTATTTCAGAATAGATTGCGTGATGCTGGCTTAACTCTTTGAGTGCCAGAGAAGCGAGAAGCTCACCATCGAGTTATTCTCTGCTATGTTTTCTAGAGGAAAACCAAAAAAAAAAAAAACCTAAAGAACACAGGATTCGCCGGCTGGATGGATCATCATTTCTTCAGATTAGACAATGCGTTTTGTCTTTTCTTTCCACTGTTTACGGAAACATCCTATATAATAACTAGATTAACACTGGTACTGCTGCTAATATTGCACGCTACCAAGTCGCTTTTGTTTGATTATATATAAGCAGCCGGTGATACAACGTGAATCATAACCTGACACATTGAAAAACCTGCCGATTTACAGCGTATGCAGCATATACGGAGTTCTGGACAGTGTTATTAATTAGGTTGCGGCGATAGATAGGACGTTAAATGTATGGATAAATGCATTGATAGAGAGAAACATGGGTGTATGGATATATACATGAATGCATAGATTATTGAATTTGTAGTTGGATGGATGGAAAGATACATGGGTGGTTTGGTTGGATCTTCAGACAGATATCTGCATGGATAGATACATGGATGGACAGATAGATGGATTGAGTGGTGGGTGGACACATGGATGGTTGAAAAGTTGCATAGACAGATGGGGATACATAAATGGATGGTTAGTTGGTGGGTGGATATAGATTGGATAAGCCGTGTTAGTCCATGAAGAGATATATATATATCACCAATACCATTTTTTAAGACAAGGGAACAAGTACAGATACTTTTTCAGGTACTCACCGATACCGATTAGCAGTACTTTTATTTAATGTCATGTGACCGCTTTCCAATAAATAATTTAAGATTTTGCTGAAAGCCGGTTCAATTTCTGTAGGTATTGAAAGGTATGGCCAGAAACCCCATTTACCCACTGTACAGGCCTGTACACACCTCAGATGTACACACTTCCAATACACACAGACACCAGACCTCAGATACACACAGAAACACCAGACATCAGATACACACACCCACACACGCACAAACACCAGACCTCAGATACACACACACACACACACACACACACACACACAAACACACCAGACCTCAGACACAGACACGCTGGGGCCAGAGTGCAGTTCTACTGTGGCCTGTGGCTGTGCTCTCCTGAGATCTTATAGATCAGCACAGTCACTCATAGGCCCTGGCAGAGCCACGCATTAACTTACACATGCTGAAACAACGTCAGAGCATTCTGCCAGCCTGTCCCAGCCCTCATAGACTGCCCGGCAAGCCACTGCTGGCTTCCAGTATTGGTGTATATGTGTGTGAAATATATATATATATATATGTGTTGAGTGGAGAGTATGGATGGATGCACGAGTGGTTAATTGGTTAGAAAGACCGAAAGATGCATGGATGGTTAGTCAGTTGGGTGGGCACCAGCAGATGCATGAATAGTTATTTGGATGGATGGCAGATACATGGATGGTTAGTCGTTTGGAAAGGCAGCTATATACATGGACGGTTACTTGGTCGAATAAGCAGATATATACATGGATGGTTAATTGGTTGGGTAGGCAGATACATGGATGGTTAATTGGTTGGGTAGGCAGATACATGGATGGTTAATTGATTGGGTAGGCAGATACATGGATGGTTAATTGGTTGGGTAGGCAGATACATGGATGGTTAATTGGTTGGGTAGGCAGATACATGGATGGTTAATTGGTTGGGTAGGCAGATACATGGATGGTTAATTGGTTGGTTAGGCAGATACATGGATGGTTAATTGGTTGGGTAGGCAGATACATGGATGGTTAATTGGTTGGGTAGGCAGATACATGGATGGTTAATTGGTTGGGTAGGCAGATACATGGATGGTTAATTGATTGGGTAGGCAGATACATGGATGGTTAATTGGTTAGGTAGGCAGATACATGGATGGTTAATTGGTTGAGTAGGCAGATACATGGATGGTTAATTGGTTGGGTAGGCAGATACATGGATGGTTAATTGGTTGGGTAGGCAGATACATGGATGGTTAATTGGTTGGGTAGGCAGATACATGTATGGTTAATTGGTTGGGTAGGCAGATACATGGATGGTTAATTAGTTGGGTAGGCAGATACATGGATGGTTAATTAGTTGGGTAGGCAGATACATGGATGGTTAATTAGTTGGGTAGGCAGATACATGGATGGTTAATTAGTTGGGTAGGCAGATACATGTATGGTTAATTGGTTGGGTAGGCAGGTACATGGTTAATTGGTTGGGTAGGCAGATACATGGATAGTTAATTGGTTGGGTAGGCAGATACATGGATGATTAATTAGCTGGGTAAGCAGATACATGGATGGTTAATTAGTTGGGTAAGCAGATGCATGGATGGTTAATTAGCTGGGTAAGCAGATACATGGATGGTTAATTAGTTGGGTAGGCAGATACATGGATGGTTAATTAGCTGGGTAAGCAGATACATGGATGGTTAATTAGTTGGGTAAGCAGATACATGGATGGTTAATTGGTTGGGTAAGCAGATACATGGATGGTTAATTAGTTGGGTAGGCAGATACATGGATGGTTAATTGGTTGAGTAGGCAGATACATGGATGGTTAATTGGTTGAGTAGGCAGATACATGGATGGTTAATTGGTTGGGTAGGCAGATACATGGATGGTTAATTGGTTGGGTAGGCAGATACATGGATGTTAATTGGTTGGGTAGGCAGATGTTGGGTAGGCAGATACATGGATGGTTAATTGGTTGGGTAGGCAGATACATGGATGGTTAATTGGTTGGGTAGGCAGATACATGGATGGTTAATTGGTTGGGTAGGCAGATACATGGATGGTTAATTGGTTGGGTGGGCAGATACATGGATAGTTAATTGGTTGGGTAGGCATAAAAAAACATGGATGGTTAATCAGTTGGGTAGGCAGATACATGGATGGTTAATTAGTTGGGTAGGCAGATACATGGATGGTTAATTGGTTGGGTAGGCAGATACACGGATAGTTAATTGGTTGGGTAGGCAGATAGTTAGGGGTTGGATGGGCAGAAAGACACATGGATGGTTCGTTGATTGGATAGCAAATAGTAAAATGAATTGTTTGTGGTTCAAAGGGAAGCTAGATATATGGAGAATTTGTCGGTTGGATGGATAGATGCATGGATAGTTTGTTGGTTGGATTGATAGGTACATAGATGGTTAGGGGATGGATGGACAGACTGATACATGGATGGTTTGTTGGATGATAGAAATATGAATTTCTACCT